>CM061919.1:37473579-37599194 GCA_031002005.1 Vandiemenella viatica
ATAAAAATTATTGAATTGTTATTAAGTTATTATATAATATTCAATAATATTATGAAATTTGTATACAGTTTACTTATTATTTTTATCTGTAGATAAATTAAATATTGCTGTTGTGAAAATAATACTGTAATACTGAAAACTGTTTTTATCAAGCTATTTAAGTTTAAGGGATTTTATACTATTTATTAACTTCGATAAATATAGGAAGTAACATATTCTGGTTAATAAGAAGAATTGTGGCTGTTCAAAAGCAATATTTTTTTTAAATAAAATAATTTAAATCTATAATTTTTATGCAATAAAACTTTTATATACAAAATATTTTTCCATTTAAAAAAATTGCAGTAATTATTCAAAGCAAAAACCCATCAATCTGGCACCAAGATGCAACTACATGCTTCTTCTTCTTAAGTCGCCTTCTCCTATTGGAGGTTGGCGGTCCACTGCGAGAACTGCAGCATGGAAAGCCTCTTCAGACGTGCAATTGAACCATCTCCGAATGTCTTTCAGCCACGAATTCCTTCTCCTCCCAACAGATCTTTTCCCTTGTATTTTCCTTCAATGATGAGCTGCAGTAGCTGGTACCTCTCGCCTCTCATAATGTGTCCAAGATATTGCGTTTTCCTTTGCTTTATAGTGAGCAGCAATTCTTTTTGTTTCCCCATCCGATGAAGTACTTCTTCGTTTGAGACTTTCAGCACCCAAGATATGCGTAAGAGACGACGATACAAATACATTTCAAAAGATTCAATCTTTTTCTCTAGATTTTGGTCTAAGGTCCAGCTTTCACAGCCATAAAGAAAAATGGAGAACACGTAGCAGCGAATCATTCGCATTCTCAATTGCAGACTGAGGTCCGATCTTATGAAAAATTTGTTCATGCTAATAAATTGTCTCCTTGCCTGTTCTATCCTCGATTTGATTTCTTTCTTGCAGTCACACTGTTCGTCCACCACAGTGCCTAAATATTTGAAGGAGGATACTTGCTTGATATTATTGCCTTTTATTGATATGGTTGCCTGGATTTTTCTCTTAGAGAAGACTACAACGTTTGTCTTGGAAGGGTTGACAAGCAGACCAAACTCTTCACTGCGCTGAACTAAATTGTCTATTATGTGTTGGAGTGTAGGTAAATCACTGGCTATTACAACAGTGTCATCTGCATACCTAATATTATTGATCACTTTTCCGTTTATTGTGATCCCACTGTTTTCGTTCTCCAACACTTCCCTGAAAATTACCTCGGAATAAATGTTGAACAAGAGAGGTGATAGTACACAGCCCTGGCGAACACCTTTCCTGATTGCAGTCGCTTCTGATGTTCCTTGGTCAATTTTGACATCTGCAGTCTGATTCCAATACAGCATGCTGACAATGCGTAAATCGTTTTGGTCAATACCAGTTGATTTCAAAATCTTTATCATCTTTTCGTGCCTCACGCAGTCGAAGGCTTTTTTATAGTCTATGAAACAGGCATATACATCAACATTCATGTCCCTGCACCTCTGCACTAATACATTTAAGGAAAAGAGTGCTTCACGTGTGCCAAGCCCATTTCGGAAGCCAAACTGGGTCTCACCCATATGAGATTCACACTTCTTGCAAATACGGGTGTTATGATTCGCAGAAATATTTTCAGCACATGCGACATCAGACTGATCATGCGATAGTCATCACATTGTGAGGAGTTGGTCTTCTTCGGCAGTGGTATGAAAGTTGATCTCAGCCAGTCATAAGGTATCTTTCCTGATGCATAAATAAGTTGAACAATGATGTTAGGAGGCTGAGACCATTTGAATCCTGCTCAGCTATAACTTTAATAATTTCAGAGTAAACTCCATCAGGACCTGTAGCTTTACCATTCTTCTGAAGTTTAATGGCATGTACTACTTCACTCTTTGTGATTTCTGGACTGACTTCATTGATTCTTTCGTCTGGTGGAGGAGGATCATCTCTGTCGTCTGCAAAAAGAAGTTCGATATATTCCTTCCATCTTTTAAGTTTTCCTTCAACTCCCAGGATAATTTCATTGTTTGCATTCCTCAGTATTTGTCCGCCGCTTCTTTTGTATATTACTCAGCTCTTTTACCTTTTTGTATAAGTTGAAGTGATCGTGTTTCTCCTGGAGTGTTTCAATTTCTTTACATTTGCTAGACATCCATGTTTCCCTTGCTTCTCTGCATTTTCTGCGTATGTCTTTGTGCAGGTTTTTGTATTTTATGGGATCCTTGGTTTTATATTTCCTTCTTTCATTCATAAGTTCCAGTATTTCATCAGTCATCCAGAGCTGCCTTTTGTTGTTAGTAATGTATCCAATGTTATTTTCCTGGACTTGAGTAATGCTATCTTTTATGAAGTTCCAGGTAGAGTCTACTTCTGTAGGACAAGTATCTACTATAACTTTCATCTTTTCCTCCAGAGCAGTGCCAACATTAGTTCTCACCTCAGGAATTTCTAATCTTCTTACATCTATGCGTCTTGATATCTTGACGTCCTTTCTTGCATTTCTAAAGCGCTGCATTTTAAAGTCCATTACTACTGGGTTGTGGTCACTATTAACATCAGCACCAGGATAGGTTTTCACGGATTTTACATATTTTCTTAGCTCTTGTTTCACCAGAATAAAATCGATCTGATTTCTTACTGTATTTTCTTCACTATTAGAACATTATTTGGCCAGGTTTTTTAAAAAAATCTCTTCTTTTAGTTATGGCCCCTCAAAAATATGAAATTTTGGCATTTTTAAATATTTTAACGAGCTGCTGGATGAACCAAATTCATCATGGGCTAGAAACAAATGTATTATATTCCTACCCAACAAGGAATCCAAATTGCCAACTTCTTTTTGCATGAGGAAAAAATTCTTAAAATTACCTTTAAATATGTAATTTTTTGAATTAGTTTAAATTAATTCTTGGTCCAATTCTGTAGCTTCAAAGCAAAAGTAATTTCAACTCTATCTTTTATAGTTTTTGAGTTATATGCAATTAAACACATTAAGTATTGCATGATTTTCAATATGTATGGATTTTTTGAAAAATTTTGGAGTGCCATAATTCCACCATTCCCCCCCCCCCCTAGAAAAATCCTTTTGGGCTATTTCATAACTTCATGAACAAAAAAATCGCAATTGATCAACTGACTGACATATTTGGGTAGAAGCTGTCTGATTTGAGATGGAATGGGTTCAGCTGATTAGAATACAGGATCAATGTTTGAGTGTGAATATTAATGAACCACAGATTTAGAGGCCTGTCTCATTAATATTTTACAGAATTTTAGAACATAACACCTTTTCAAGTGTAGTGCATTTTTTCAGATGAAAGAGAACTATTAAACTCAAATCAGCATGGATTCAGAAAAGGCTGATGCTGCAAGACATGAGTTAAACTTTTAACTCACAAGTTATGCCTTATGACAAATGAGCAATATCTAGTCAACTTAGTTTCCTTAGAATTTTTTTAAAGCTTCCAACACTGTGCCTGATTTTAACCTTATAGCTATCACATATCTAGACAAAAATGGAACTGGGTTGCAAGCTTCTTGAAGGGTAAGACACAGAGCGCTGTTCTTAATGGTGAATATTCATCAGTAGACCAAGTGAAGTTTGAGGAAGCGTGTTAGAGACCCTGTTTTTGCTGAAGCTTTTATTTGTTGTGAAATAAAAACATAAGGCAACAGTGATTTGCTTCAAGCCAGTGTTGTGAAAATAATAGCTGTGAGAAAGGATGTGCTGGAGAGAATGTGTGTGGGGGGGGGGGGGGGGGGAGGGGGGGGCACATCTCAAGAAAATGTTGAAGGGAACTAAGGCCCTGACAGTGGGGATGTTACTGTATAAAGAGGTTACCAGGAAGGAGCCTGGAGGTAGAGGCTTGGCGACTTCGGTCAAGAGCTCCAAAAAATGAGAGGTATCTTTGATTTAGGAAGGAAGGTTCTGCACAAACTGTTGGAGATGTTGATCCACAGAGGCTGAAATTTGCTCAGTGGACCATATGCTACAACAGTAGGTCAGCCTGGATTGCCAGCCATGTGAATCTTAGGAGGAAGGTGTAAAGGAGGAGTGTGGGGATTCTGAGGAGAGAGAAGGGATATGAATTGTGACTAGAGGTCTTGTAAGGGGCTATGGAGGAAGGTGCATATTTTCTGGCACATGAAAGAGGTGGGATCTGTGGAATGTGGATGATAGGTGTTGGTACCTGAAAAGCTGTCAAAGGGCCACAGCAAGTAGTCACCTCCAGCCCATGACCACAGCGATGGAGCTCATATCTACTGGAAGGATGATGATATTTTTGTTCCTCGACAGTTCTCTTATGGCCTGGGTTTGGGTAGAGCTGAGGCTATTGTAGTTAGGAATGGAGTTGAGGAAAGTTTTTGAAGACAGGATAGATGTGAGGAATACTTGAAAAATGAGGGAATAACTTTGGGGAAAGGGAGGATGATCCATTTGTGATGGTGGATTGAACTGCTCTAGGCTGGACTCAAATATCATCATGCTGGTTGCCACTCTTCACTGTGGTAGTGAAGTGACAATGCCAATGGAATGTGCCACAGAACACTAGTGATTCCCAGACCAAGTAGCATGGTCAAATTTCGGTGTAGGTGAGAAAGAAAGTCCCTTTGATTGGATATAAAGCTGTAGTTTAGATGGAGAAGTGGATGAGAGGTTGAGCACCGACTGTTGTGGTATATCTAAAGATGGGGCTGCAGTTTGAGGAATGGGAGGTAGAGGAGATGGGTGGGGGAGATTAAAAATGTGGGCCAGACATGGGGCTTTGGCAATCAGGGGAGGAGATGGAGATGGTGCGTGCTGCATATCACAGGAGTGATAATACAGGACAGTCAGGCTGAGAACAAGATAGCTTTTCAATACATTAGATAGCTTGTGCAGATGTTTATGTGCAAATATCTGTTGCAACTGCATACAGTCAGTAAGAATTTGCTGAAGATGTTGAATGGGGGTGAGGTATGACAGGTAAGGGATTTTATGGATGGAGGAAAGTTGAGTAGAATGTTGGTGGACTTTTAGTGACAATAAGATAGGATAGGAAAAATAACCTGTCACTTACCACAGATGAACACACAAACACATGAAAAAACATTACATACACACTTTACAATATTTCTGTTAATAACCTAACTTGTATGAGATGAGACATATGGCAGGGGGAAGGATGCGTACATATACAGGCCCACCACATGAATGAACCAAAGATGAAACAAGGGAAGGGTGGGGATTGCACTGGTGGTGGGGGGATGAAGTTGAACATTGATAGCTTTTACATTTGACCACAGGTTTTTGTGCAAATTTGTTTCGTAACTGCCTGCAACTGGTAAGAATTTGTTGATGAAGAATAAGGGTGGGTCACGAAAAGGTACATGTCTTGCCTACTACATGAATAAAGTTATAAATCGAAATATTGTAAGGTGTGTGTGTGTTTTCCTACCCTACCTTATTTTCAATCATGATTAAAGAATGACACATGGCAAGGTGATTGTGTGCGTACACACCCACTCGTTTGGCAAGTCTCACTCAGTGTGTACATATTTGATCCCCTTGTAATATGTCCTATAATCATGATTAAGTTTTATACCAAAATATTGTAAAGCGTGTTTGTGTAATGAGAAAACAAAACGATGGTAGTTACATGATACTGCAGTTAATTTCAGCATTTAGAGAAAGAAATATCATATTGATTGCAAGGATGTTATAACAGCCCTCAGACCCATACCTTTAATGAAATGTTATTTTAAGAATTATGTATAACAAGGTGGGAGTTGATTACTTATGGTTTTGTATAGTTTTTGTGTGGTTTATTGTGAATTTGTATATATATTTGTCGTGCAAATAAAGATCGTTTTGTGAAGAGAAACTATATAAATACTATGTAATATGTTCAAGGACAGTATTATGTATGAAACATTAATTAAAAGTTTTTAATTGTAGTGTTGATGTGAACTATAATGTTAGGAAGACAATTTTCGACTGTTTGGAATGGTTTGTGTTGATAATTTTGTGTGCAAATGCACATAAACAGTATTAACCTTTGTTTCAAGGTGTTTTCTAATGATAGTGAGCAATTATGTACAACTGTAATTATTTTTGTATGGATTCAATTATTAAAGTGCTATTAGAATTCGAGAAACATCGGCCAGAACTCTTCAAATTATTCTGGATCTTTTTGTAAATCTATTTAATTGCACAGAAATGGCGATCAGCATTAGTAACTTAGTTGAGAAGTTGAAAGTCAGAATTGCTGGAATATGTGTATGATTGTGCTTAGTATCTTTGGTCCAGTCGATGCCTATTCTGTGTGTACTGTGTAATGTTATTGTAGAGCTCATGTGAAAATTAACATAGTGGAAAGTGATTCTTCACAGTAGTTATTTCATGCAACCAAAAGTTTATCAATGGGATTGACACCAGAAAAGAGACGTAAATACACACAAGACATGCAATTATAGGGTATACAACCATTCCTCAACAGTAGAATATGGCAAGCGCAAGGCAGGTGTTAAAAGATAATATTTGTATGTCTTTTTCTACACAGCAATATTTAATTGTTAATGCATCTTTATGGAACATTGGGAAAAAATATTTTATATTGGGTGAGAACGAAGACTATCACGGCGCATCGATGATATGAAGTCTTCAAGGGTTCTCCGCCATATGGTATTTTTATATTGTTCAGTAAGATTATTAATCAATTCACCATAGGAAAAACATAAACAACAAGTTTCCAGTTCTGAAAATACTGCTTAACTCTTTTAATTTATATTGACACTATATAAAACTGGATAGAAGTATATATATAACTAGACAGATTTTGCATCTGACCCAGTTTACTGCAGACATCTATTCACAAAAACTACACTGATTACTGATTACATAGCTTGATATCATATTCATCACTAACATGGAGAAATAGTCTGTGGAACGTTGATGACATATACTGGAAATGACTAATGCTAATGATTCCTGATATTCCTACAATGCCAAAGAGATGTGGTTAAAGGTATTTTGCAAACAATGATCATTTCTCAGGATTCTACAAGCAGTTTAGATACTGAATGATTAATTTAAGCCTGAAGCTTCAGTTTAATTTCATTTTGGCTGTCTAGTACAGAACAATAAAATATTTTTTTTTAAGTTTTGATAGCTCTTTGCAAATTGTGTGATGACTATATTTCCTAACTGTAATGTGGAAACAGAAAGAAAGGTACCAATAATACATTTCCGCAATAACTGCAAAATTTCATAACACTTCAGTAACATGTTAAACTCCCAGTTTCCCTTTTATATAAAAAGGAATAAAATATA
Source organism: Vandiemenella viatica (assembly GCA_031002005.1). NCBI lineage: Eukaryota > Metazoa > Arthropoda > Insecta > Orthoptera > Morabidae > Vandiemenella > Vandiemenella viatica. The sequence goes on from CM061919.1 coordinate 37,480,898, forward strand.
TGGAAAGCAAAAAAATGAACATTATGAAATAGCTACAGTTTATGAGATAGTGTCTTATGAGGGACATACCTAAAACAACCTTAGGCAAGCTTTGAAATGTTAAAGGTGTTTCTGTCGACACATCTGGAACCAATGGATCAGGAACTGGACCTTCAAGCAGTGGCAGTCCCATATGAGCAATGGTTGCAGTGCTCTGATCCACTAGTGATGGCAATGCATACATTCCATGAGGGTGTTCACCAACATAAAGTGTTGGACTGCAAATATATACAAAATATTACTGAAAAATAATCACATGAAATATTGAACATGACAAAAAAAATTCAAGAATTTATCCATAAATCATGACAACCAAATGACATAGAGATTTCCCCAGTGTATTGCTTCTGTATAACATTAACAGTGTCATGAGGATTGAATCTTTGAAACACAACATTCCAACAATTGCCTTCATTAGGTGAAATAGTGGATTTTGTTAAATACTATGACACTTACTGCAATGAAGAATAGACGTATAGATGGTCAACTGCACAGATGCAAAAATGCCACTACCGAAGCTGGTCGCCTATTGGTCAGTAAGGTCGGTTAGACTTTGTATGCGACCTGCATTGACACTGTGCAAGTCTGACCTTCTACTGCTGAAAATAAGTATTTATGGGCCTCCATGTTTCATTCAGAAAGAGACTGCCATCCAAGCTACTGACACTAGACTTGACCTAACTGCTTTCAGCAACAAGGCAATGTGAATGAGGAATAATATTTTTTTTTGTTATGTGTAACAGCAAATGCAGTAATACTTCCATGGTCACAAACTCCAGTCTACTTCCATCTTAACTTCAAAAAAACATTTGCACCATTTCATATAATTCATAAAATCCACCAGCCCAATAACGATGTCAACAATGGTAATGAGGATGCTGTGAAGAAATAAAAAATAAAAATAAAAATGGACAGGGAACTTAATTAATTTAATTTGTGATGGAGCGCATGGTCAGGCCCTACACACCCACTTTTACCCTTTCCTGTAATCACCTATTTTTGCCTCTACAAATTTGAACTTTAAATTCTTTCATTGTTTTGGATAAATTATTCATCACCTCACTTGGTAAATTATTCCAATACCTGCCTGATTAACTATGAAAGAAAATCTTCCCACAACCCTTACACCTGAAATTGAATGCTAGCTTGTAGTAATACTAATTTTTTCCCTTCCATGCACCTTTCTTAATTGTTCCACCCATATCTTTCGACACCTCATCCCCAATATATGCCTTGTACAATCCGATGACTCTCTTCACCTTCCTCCTGTCTTCAAATGAATCCCATTCCAATACCTTTATCATATCAATTACTGATCATGTTTCGTGGTAAATTCTAGAGACAAATCTAGTAGCCCTTCTCTTCAACCCTCTCACTACTGTATTCAATGCTATGCTGCCGTATTCAAGCAATGGTTTTGCCATTGCTCTGTAACCCAAGTCCCTCACTTTTCTGTACATCACCTCATCACTCTCTCCAGCAAGAGAAATGATTTTGAAAAATATTCCTACTACCTGTCCACTGTGTCCTGCCCAGTTGAGTTTGTTATCAAATGTTGTGCCAAGGTAATTACATTTCAATTCTTTCCTTACCTTATAATTGTAATCAATCTTTAGATTTTTATCTGTGTACTTAATAATATACTATGTTGACCTACAAAGCTAGATATCCTGTCCAGATCACACAGCAGGTGTTGACAGACTTCTATCATTTTGATCCTATTATGTAGTATTATGGCATCAGCAAACAACCTGATAGTAAACTATCAATTAGAATAACAAATAGCAATTTTCCCAATACACTACGCTGTGACAGTCCCTTTTTTACTTCTACTTCTTTTGATACTGCTTTCTCTACCCTACAGTTTTGCTTTCTGCCTTTTAACAATTCTTTTACCAAACAAATCAATTTTTTATCTAGTCTGAAAGTTTTTACCTTATTTAGCACCATTTTATGGCTCTGTTAAAAACCTTTGAAATATCTAGTGTTACACTATCAAATTGGCCTCCCCCATCCGTTTCATATGAAATATCTTGTATAAGGCATACTGACATTCATAAGAATATCCTTGCTGAAGCCATATTGTCAACTTAAAAATCATTTACATGCCTCACAGACTTTTCTGATATGATAGCATATCAATCCTTTCCATTAGTTAATCTACCACTGATGTCAAACTGACTGTTCTATAATTTTAAACCCTATTTGTTACCCCTCCTTTATGGATTGCAATTTTCCAGTCATCTGGTAAACAACAAGTATCCAGACTCAATTTAAATAATGTTTCAAGATAAGGTACAATGTCACATCCCACTGTCTTTAAGATATCCACAGTAATATTATCCATACCAGCCCCTTTATACTTTTTGTAACTTTTTTAGATCCTTCGTGATAACCTCAGGACGAATTTCAATTTTTTTAGTCTACTTGTTTCTAATTGTGCAGATAAGCTCATTTTCCAACTAACACCCTTCCATTACTGGGTCGTAGTCCCTACTAGTCTCACTAAACCAGTTACTTAAAATCTCTGCCTTTTTTTCAAATCGTCAGTAATTTTTTCTCCATCCATATCTACACAAACCATCTCAACATGCTCAGTTTTCTAACAAACTTGAAATTTCTAATTGCATCCATCAGTGGTCCCCATGTGCCAGTAACATTTTTTATAAGAAATCTTTAGCCTTGTTTAGTTGTTTCAAGTATTTACCACTGCCTTGCTGTATCTTAACCCTGTTATATTCTCTTCTCACTAACCTCTTTAACTGCCTCATCTTCCGATTATTCTATGCTTCTTGTTATTTTCTGTTTTGGAATAAATATTTCTACACTCTTTTCTACTATCTCCTTGAACTCTACCTAATATGACCCACAAGACTTGTGTCATCCTTTCACTTGCTGAAACTTTCCCTGAAACATCTCTTAAATTTCAAAATCTATGTCTTCTTATGATTGTACCCATTTCCCTTTCAATTTTGGCCACTGGTATATTGAATCCTCTAATACTATCTTCAAGAAAAATTACTTACGCTGATGACATTTGTTTGGTGAACCAGAACCCCAACTTTTCTGATGCAGAAACAACTTGATCAGCTGATCTGGAAAAGTTAGATGAATATTTCAAGAAATGGTGCTGCCATCTAAATCCTCAGAAAACAGTTATTTCAAAATTTCATTTACACAACAGAGAATTACACTATAAACCAGAAGACAAATTCAGAGGCCAACTCTTGCCGTATTGCAGCACACCAAAATATCTGGGTATAACACTGGACAGAACTTTCAAGCAGCATCTCTCAAACGTGGCTGCCAAAGTCAAAACGAGAAATAATATTCTTCAAAAGCTTGCAGGTACTTCATGGGTAGCCAGTGCTCATGTTTTAAGATCCACAGTCTTAGCTCTGTCTTACTATGTGGCTGAATACTGCAGCCCCTACTGTATCAATAGTGCCCACACAAAGATAGATGTGCAACTCAATCACGCACTGAGGACAATTACAGGACAGCACTGAGAAGATCAGAAGTTCTCTAAAAAATCTGGAAAAATATCCCGAAAAACCCTCAGTTGCTTATAAATCAAGAGATTATTCAAGCAAAACACCAATACTTTAAATCAAGAAAGCCGCCATGGTGCACAGCAATCAATCTTACAGAGTCCTCTTTCAACAACAACAAGCTGTGGACAACTCAATGGGAGCAGTCATCAGTAGCCAATAAAAATCTAGTTGAGGACTCCTCAGTACGGTTTCAAGGTTTCGGTCTCCCAAGGTGGCAGTGGAGAATCATCAATCAGATTCGAACAGGACAAGGCAGATTATACAAATGGGGCTGGGTAGATTCTGCAAATTATGGCTGTGGAGTCACCATACAGACAATCAATCACATCATTTCCAACTGTCCTCTTTGGGCCTACAAGGGAACAATAGCAGAAATACATGATGCGTCGATCAGTGCAGTTGAATCGATTAAAACATTAGATCTAGAGATATGAAATTGTACAAACTTGTGTACCTTGTTAAATAATCATAAGATAAATAAATTTCACACCCTTTCTTATGCAAGGCCAGAAACCATAGACATTCAACATATCTTCTACAACTCTCACAATAAATAAAACAACCAAAGAAACACTTTTCCAATGTTACGTTACCTTCCTCTGTCACAGTGATAACCATCACTGAAGTTTCAATACCGAATTTTTAGCTCTCCCTCTGTTCTACACTAGACCCACTACTTATTTCAGTTCCTCCTCCCTTCCCACCACACCCAGTCTTTTCAGTCTAACTCTGCACACAGCAAATGATATCAAACTGTTAATTCCATACATTCTGTGCACATCTTTTAATCTGTCAGGCTACCATATTCTGTTTAAAGTGATGGTTCCAGTATCTCTCCCACCCTTGCAACCTGAATTTTCCATTATCTGCTTTATACATTATAGTCTCTGTATTCTTCTAGTTTTACCTTTCATTGTTTCCTCCACTAACAAATTAACCAATCCCTTGTCTTAAAATATTACCCACCATCCTGTCTCTTCTTTTTTTTTAGACCATTTCACAATCTTCTTTCCTCGCCCTAATTTCCAAACATGTTCTTGTATTTTTCTGTCCACTTAAATTTCAGCACCAAATTTCAAATGTTTCGATTTTCCTGCTTTCTGTTATTCCTAAAGTCCACGCTTGACTGCCATAAAGTGCTGTTTTAAGAGTTCTTTCTTAGTTCCATATCATAATTTTTTCTTTTTCAAGAAGTATCTTTTCCCTTGTGCTATTCTACTTTTAATATCATTCCTGTTTCAGCCATCAGTTGTAATTTTCTGTAACAGAATTCACTTATTTCTCCTTATTACATCTGATCCTATTTTTATATTTATTATACTATTATTGTTATCATTTTTGCTACATTTATTCGCTTTTGCCTTTTTTGTTTATATTTAATACAAAATCTTACTTCAGTTTTTTTTTCCATTCCATTTAGTAACTTCCCAATATCCACCGTCTTTCTGTTACCATAACAATATCAGCAACAAATTGTAGCATACTAGTTTTTTCTTGTTGAAGACTTGTGACACATCCAATTTTTTTCTTTTACTTCCTTTATTGCTTCCTGTACATACAAGTTGGATATAAATGAGAATAGATTACATTCTTGTCTCAACCCTTTTTAATTGATGCATGTTTCTCATGAGCCTCTATTTTTATTATAGCCATTTGATTCTAGTACAGATTATAAAGTGTGCTTCTATCTTGATATTTTATATCCGACTTCTTTAAATTGTTGAATATCTTGTCCCACCTAAAATTATCAAAAGCTTGTTTGAAATCAACAAAAGCTAAAAAGTATCTTTGCTTTTCTTGATTCGCCCTTCAAGTATTACTCTTAAAGCCAGAACTGCTTCTCTTAAGGTGTGTTTCCACTTGAGAGTAAACATGCAAGAAACTCTCAAGAGCTACTCTCAGCAATGTGTCAATCTGAGAGTAGATTCTGACTAACTCTACTCTTGGCAAGCTGCTCACCGACACAGTACTCGCGAGAACTCTCCGGACCCGTCCACCAGAGAGTAGTTAAGACGGTGGCACACAATAGAAAGGTTTTGTCAGCTTTGATCATACTAGCTGCTATTAATAAAAAGAAGAAAAACTGAGTAGGAAAAGCTGCTGGGTTAAACCTTGCATTAAAAGGAGAAGTGTTTTTGGAGCCAGACACTGACACTGGAATTACAGATCGAAGACGTGCAACAGTTTAGGAACTTTTGTAGGTTAATGACCTGCCACAATTTTCAAACAGAACACTAATGAGAAAATCCATATCAGTACATGCGGCTACTCTTCGATTTTATGCATAAGGAAAATTTACTTGTTGCATTATACGCAGATTTCATTTTTTAAAAAATTATTTATTACAGTGTCTTGACATAATTTTTGGGAGGTTCATACTCAAGCCTCCAACATATTAAACTTACACAATTACGTTGTGTTGGAAAGACAGTCAATTCTGGAATTACAAACTTCATTGCATACTTGCATTAATAATTTTTGTCTGCCACACCTCCGCTTTTCTACTTTTAACTTTTTACAGTTTTTGAGATACCTTGAAAAAAATCAGTAAAATATTTCAATTTAAACTTCCTAATGCGATTGCAATGAGTATACAATAGTTAAACATATTGATATTAATGAAATTAAAAAAAAAAAAAAAGCTGTGAAGATTATTTTTGAACTTCTTCTCCTAAATAACTATTTTTCTCTCCCATTTCCTATAAAACATTTTGTATTTTAATTCTGTCCCACTAATCAACACATTTCACATTCCATAGCAACTCTCTGCCTTCATACATTTTAATAAATTCCTTTATTTTACCTTATGCTCAATTTTTTCTCATCCTAGTAATAACTCTCAACGAGCTCTCAGACCTTTGATCCACTATCAGACAGAGCAAGAATGATGTGTCAACTTGCGAGCGAGTCGATTAATGTCAGCTCTAAGGCAGTAGCTCGCCACGAGCAAAAAAGTTTGAATATTATACACTAGAAGGAGCAACGGCACTAGTGTTCCTTCGCAAATTGAACGATGCGCTCGCCACCATATTGAGGGCAACCGGTAGCTTTCAGTGTTTACTTTTTACAGTTGAGACGTATTGACATGATCGCGTGCTCGTATATTTTTGGTTTACAAGTGTTTTCTACAATGGTTAAGTCTTGCGCTGCATATAACTATACCAACTGTGTTACAAGAGGTACAAATTTGTCGTTTCACAAGTAACTAAGCATTTAAATAAGTTCAGAATCCTCTACTATCTTAACGCCTGGATGTGATCTAACCTGCTGATCACATGTTTAATACTTTCTTTCGATACAGATTTCCACTCCAATATTTGAATAAATTGAGGGAGAGGTTAGCTAACACACGCCGAATCCTGAAAATCATGTTATTCGAAGAAAATGATAGATATGCTGCAAAAATGCACAATAAAAAGCATAAAGTGTCAATCAGACAGAAATTAAACAAAACTGTGTTGTTTTATAATGAATAAAAGAAGTAGACAAGTTAATTTCTTGTATTTACTTCTCTAATATTCTCATATGAATGATATGATTGTTATTAATTTCGTAATTTTATTCTCCAGATATTGCATTAAAGGTGGTGTAAAATTACTGTAGACATTGGCACCTTGCCAGTGCAACTTTAGGTAGTCTCTGGAGTATACAAAAAAGGGGAAAAATAGAATGGAAAGTGACTTTGATATACAAGGTTATAATTTAAAACCCGGGGGTGCACTTGAATTCAAGTAGTATGTAATATGAAAAATGCACTTTAATATATTTTGTTGGCCTTGACAAAATTTTTATTAACAAGGAGTATCATGCTTAGATTTCCTGGACCCGTGTGCTGAGATGCTAAGTCTTTAGAAGTGAAGGATTTTGGTATAACAATCAACAAAAAAGATAAAAATAGTCACAATAGAAAAGCTAAACCATTCCTTCTTCGGTTCATACTGAAAGAACTACTTGATCATATTCTTCATTTCAATATGATGAATGCCAGATTCTGACTTTGAACTGATCAGAAAATGATTGCTCAACTTCAGAAGAAAACTTAGTTTGAGCTCTGACTTCTTAAAATTGTGAATCGGTATTTCATCAGTTTTCCTTCATTACATTTATAAATACGTCACTGTTATTGAAATGTTAACATCTTTCCAGATCAGTTAAATTAGCCTACTTGTAGAGGGAGAAAAAATTTAACATTGCTCAGAGTGAAGAAAATAAGTTTGAAAGTTAATTTAAGTCAGCAGAAATTCTATAATTAACATCATTCCATCTTCTTTGAGCAAGTGAAGACCCTTAACAGTATAAAATTTTCCATTCTACAGTGGTTTGTTATATGACTGTACGAGGGTTTCAAAGTTCCCGCAATCTCTTGCCCCTAAAATGGCGGTGGCAGCCGACTTCAATTTGCTAAGAATTCTGGTCGCCTTTCACATGCAATAGGAGGGGCCCGGCCACAAGTTACTCTCAGAGGCATGTCTATTGGCGAGTTAAGCTACTGAGAGCTTCTCACCAGTATTTACTCTCAAGTGGAAAGGCATACCTTTGTTCTCCCTAAACCCAAACTGATCTTCACTTATAGTGTGATAATTCTCACATTTTTTAGCTTGTTCTTTCTTCGAAAGTGTGCTATTATTAAAATCATTAGGAATCTCCTGTTTTGTTTTTATTTGACATTATTTTGAATAATCTTTGGATATCATAAATTCCAACCATTTCATTTGATTTCAAATCATTTGAAGCTCCATCTATAACTGTTCTTAAAAAAAAAAAAAAAAAAAGAAGAAGAAGAAGAAGAAAAAAAAAGAAATCTCTGAAATCATCAATGCCTTCTCCTTCCAGAATAATGACAATAAAGTCATCCCCATCATACAGTTTCCCTATGTATTCCTCCCATTGGTTAGCTCTATCTTCTGAACCTGAAAGAGGTTTTCCATTAGAACCTTTAATGTTTGTACATCTTTCCTTCATTTTTCATACAGCGGTTTTGATACCATATACCTATGAACATTTCCTTTTCTACCTTTTTAACACTTTTATTTTGCTTTCCTGCATTTCCAAAATGTTACCTGATTTCTAAAATGTTTGTAATGCTTCATCCTGTGAATTATTGTGCTTAGTCCTCCATAAATTCCAAAAATATTTCTGTGATCCCAGTTCCTCGGGTGGCTTTTTACCTTAAGCATAATGTTTCTTTATCAGTTTTGTTATTTCTCTCTTTGGTGTATTCAATTTATCCTCAGTTGAACTCCATTCAGAATATTTTTTTAAGTCCCACTTCTACCATTTCTGCAAATTTTTCTCTCGTGTTAGACTGTTTCAAAATGTTCACATCCATTCTGTTTTGCCTGTATTGCTTCTTTATTCTCTTGAATTTCAGCTGACACTTTATAATTAGGTATTAAATTGTGCTCAGTCTCCTGAGTACACTTTACACTCTAAACTTTATTCCTAAACCTCTGTTTGATTATGATACAAACTAGTTGGTATTTATCTGTATCACTTAGATGTTTCCAAGCACATATTATTCATACATGATTATTAAATAGTGAAGGTGTTTGCTTTCTTTTATAAAAGAATTGTAGGATAATGGTGACAGTATTTTTTACAATGTAATCTTCTCGGGGGGTTCAGTCAGATGGTGTTGTAAAAACAACGTTTAGATGACACAGCCAGCTGTCAAAAGATTGTGTTTTATGACACCATTTCGGTACACACCTGACAAGATTACATTATATCAGGAAAATTTAAACTCACGCATAAGAATTTTTGTAAATGATTATTTCCTCTACTTCAGATGTTAAATGCAAATGAGATGATTGGTAGTATCAACATACTAAAGTTTGAGGCTGCTGATGGAATCTGGATCAGTTTCAAACTGCTCACAAGGTGTTGAAGTGTCTCATCAGCAATGCTGGTGAAAGGAACAGTGACCAGCCCATCGTCTTCGAGCATATATATTGCTATCACCGGCGAACCGTAGTCCTGTTGCCACTTGGGTGATCCCAGGTGCCTATCAATACTTAAAGTATGTCCAGAAGAACTTGCCACAAAGTGAACGAATGCTGAAAAAAATTCATAGAAAGATATGCAAATTACACAAAATTCTAATATTAAAGAAATTCTAAAATAAAAATTGAAATAGTCAAAGGACAATTACTCAGTGAGTGTAAAAAAATTCCATTGTATAGTATGGGCAGATAATACATTTAATGAAATTACACTGATAAACCTTTTTTATAAGGATACTACCATAGTCATTACGATCTTTAGTTTCCATAGAGTTGGCTGAGTAATCGAAGAATGTAACATTCCAGCTCCGTCCTTGATTCTTGCTATCTAGCATCATCACGTTATACTCTGAAAAGAAATTATTTCATTAATAATGATTTTAATGGCAAAATTAAGAAACGGAATTATTTAAAACGTGATTAGAAATAAAGCTAGTGAAGATGGCTGTACCACTTCCTTTCCTTCTCTATGAGAGCAAAACGCGATACAAAGAAAATTTTAAAGATATAGAGCATCAGTAATGGAATACCTTGGGAGGATTAAAAGAATCACAAAAGAAGACCAAATACAAAATGAACTGCAAATCTGAACAATATATTAAAAACTAGAATTTTTATGTTAGAGTTACTCTTACATAGTGAAGGTTCCTTTTATTGATTGTGAATTAAAGTTATTTTTGCAAAATGATATTTTAAACTCTGTAAAAAATGAAACTAAGGAAAGTGGCTTCTAGGCGAAATAAATAATCTTGATCACATGATAGAAACTGTAAGTTAATAACAGTATTTGCACAGTTAAGGTAAAACAATAGATTTATATTTCCACTTTTCAGATAAAACATTCGCTCACCGGGGTCAGCAACCAGAATTATTCTGTAACCAACTTCATTACCTGTAGTTTGCAGTGCATGGAAGAGAAGCATTCATTTGATTCTGACCAAGGTCGTAACTTTACTTTAAAATATTGATCTAAGATTCAGAACGAAGTTTTTAAAACTCCATGTTTAGAGCAAAGCACTTTATGGCAGCAAAGCATGGACTTTAGCAAAATCAGAAAGAAATAAAATTGAAGCATTTGAAATGTGGTCCTATAGTAGGATGCTGAAGATTAAGTGGCCAGATAAAGTGCAAAATAAAAGTGGTGGGTGAGAAATGATGGGTGTGAAAAGAAGCTTGTCTTACAGAAAGAAGAGTGGGTCACATGTGAAGACCTGCAGAATTGGTTAATTTATTAGTGGAGGAATAAGCTGAAGGAAAAAACTGTAGAGATAGACAAAGGTTAGAATATATGAAGCAGGTAATTGAATATGTAGGTTGCAAGCGATATGTTAATACGAAGATGTTAGCGCAAGATATGAAGGAATAGAAAATTGCATCAAACCAGTCGAGAGACTGATAACAGGAAATATCTATACTAATTTTATAAATGTGAAAGTAATTCCGTCTCTCTGTGTGTATGTTTGTTTCGTTCCAAGTGGTAAATGGTAGGTTATGAGGAGTGAATATAAGATATGTTTTTTTTTATAGCTTAGTGCTTTCGATTAAACGCTCTGGTTTACATAAAGAATATTTTATTCAGCAAGATGTAATAGAAATAGTTTTTTGTCTTATGTGTTCATTTTTATCTGTATTATTTTTTTCCCCACAGAAATTAAATATTTTATACATAAGAAATGGGTATGTTGGAATAGTCTGAAAAAAGGGGGGGGGAGGGGGGAATCCCCCCACATAGTTTTGAATCAGCGATTGCTCCGATGCGCCGTTGATAGTCCAGAACCATAGCCTCTAGGCCACGCCGCTTGCTCTCCGAGTTTGCTCATTCTGCCCGTAAACATACCTACCTAAATGGAACTTCCTTTCCACACATCAATGAAACTTGAAGCTTTGAGAATTTTCACATTAATATCCTTTTGACCGCTTGCATATCAACTAAAAATTAAGATTTCATTGATTCGTGACTAGCCTATCCTTTGGTTGGTCCATTTACGGATTTATGGATGATACGAAAAGCAGAAATAAATAAAGAAATCATCCAAAAAAATGGGAATAAACATTTCTTTAGCGTATAGGCAATAAATCTGAATAAAATGTATCACCTTCTCTACTCTTTGCTACGCTTTAAACTAGTCCTATAAGTTACTTTCCGAACATTAATATTAGTTTTAATAACATGACGTTACAAAAGGAATCAGCTGTAATTGGCATTGGTTCAAATATCCGACCAGTCAGACACATCAGTGGGTGGAGCTAACGCATGGATCTGTCTTGTATGTTTGGCAATTTGAGATTACAAAACAAAAAGTCTGAAATATAGAAGGCCCTTGATTCAACATTCACCAATAGGATGCCGTCACGGGAGGAGTCGAGAGAAGCGCTTCAGTTTCCTGTGACATCATGCCAAACTGTGCAAAAACAGGGAGACAGACTCAGACGTGGGCGGCCAAATTTAATGATAAAGAGTATACATTAACACTCGTACTCCTGTATGTAGATATCTGCACTCAGAGCTGAGGGTAGGATATTCACCTGGTATTTTAGTGTAAAGTTACGTATTGTGCAAAGATGTCCGCTCACTTGAGCGAAAGACACGTAAATGGATTCTGGGCTTTATCTATTGGATCAGATTTTAGAGTGATACAGATTGAAAAATTTCGCTGTCACGGAATAAGGTGTTCCCTCAAAGGGAAAATTGGGTATAGCATGTCCTTATGTTCAGTGTTTAGTTCGGAGTAGAGAGAATGTTTCAGGAGTTCCCCGAACAACAACTTCGGCATTTAGTTCTAACACGAGACGTGGTCTTCCTGTGCCGAATTAACCTTCCATCTCATTTCCCATGAAACTACCCGTATTGCAACCATTTCTTTTTCCCTCTTCTTCAGGTCAACTTACATATATTTGGCATGGCTTCTTAGCTTTGGCATACTCCCTATCATGGCAACTTCACTACCACCGATGTGAGCCAATCATTGCCCAATTGAAATACACATTGAACCCTAGAATTACATAAGGTTCCATTTACATTTGAAACATATGTTTGAATGTTTTTGTTTTGTTGCTCCTACCAGTAATAATTGACCTCCCCTTCACGGGCCACCAAACTATCTTCTTTTCCTCATCTATTGCTGACATTATTTTACATACGGTTGTTTCTTCCCGCTCTACCTCAACTTGTTCTTTCTCCTTGCTTAAATCTAGCTGCCACTGGCAATCTTGAGAAGAAACTTTCACCATCTGTAGCGTGCAAAGTTCCCGATAAGGCCCTAAATCTTCCCTAATCCAGGGTTCCCACTCTTTTAGCAAAAGAAAAATTAAGGCCTTTTTAAGTCAAATTTTCATATTTTTTAAGGCTATATTTGATGTATATTATAATGTTATGAATAAACTAATATGCAACTTACAGCTAAGAAATTAAAATATGCATGTTAAGATTATGATGAAATAAGCTTTAATCGAGTTTATAAATTTCACTGAGTTTACATAAAAGTCACAGTTAGCTATGGCAATCAGAGTAAATCATTAAGCCGAAGATCACAAGTCATGTAACAGAACAGACCGCTCCACCCCAAAATGAAAATAAAAGTTCTGGCACTGCTGATCACATGGTGTATAAGTTCAAAGTTCTACGGTTGGCTATCCTGACGCTCAGCCATGTTTGTTTCCGGTCTCCCAGAAGCCCACGCGCCCAACTAGCGCTGGATTTGTTCTACTACGAGTAACATCCTAACCCGACCAAGTGTTTCCACAAACTGCCTCGAGACGAGCGACCGGCCTACCTTTATCAGAAATGCCCTACTACCCTAAACAACAGGCTCTCTAGATAAAATTTTGTTAATGGAGAACTACCAGAAAATCACAAGAGATAGAGCGTAACGAAACGAGTGTGGTGATGTGGTTGGTTTTGTTCTCAGAGCTTCCAGATAGGTGTAAATGATTTTTGAAAGTTGGTGAATCGGAAAGCTCAATGACTTTACTACTGCGAAACGTCACGTCCGGAATATGAATTTGCTAAAGTTTAAAATATGAAGTTTAGACTATGTTTAAAGTGTTCTACAGATTCTGCTGAGTTCAGTGGTGTAAAAATCTCTTAAATCGGTTAAGGATGTCAAAAGTTATGGAATTTCTAAAATGTGCTGAATATTTGGTGTTGCAAGATTTTATTCACTTTTTATTTATAGTTAGTTATGGCCTGAAACTATTTTTAAAACGTATCTTTATTTTATTTAAGTACTTTAGAAAAGATTTTGGTTCTTGAAATATGTTTGCCAGATTGAAATTCAAATTACAAGTTGGTTTCTAAGACGTCAGAGGATAACGAATTTTAACTTATTTATATCTTCTGTTTATTGGTTGATGGCTATTAGAAACTTAAATAATATTGAATGGTCTGTTATTAAGTTTGCTTAAATCTACTTTTGAAGCTCTGAAATTACTTGTCTGAACTAAAACATTTAATTGAAATTAGCACATGGTTTAATGTTTTAAAAATCATATTTACTGCTTTAAATCAGTCTAGAACTGCGAGTTATTGGTGAATTTAATATCAAATGGTGAAATTATTATCATACCAGTGCTTTAGTGCATCTAAATGTGTGGAATATTAGTGCTATGGTTGTTTAACCAAATCTGTTTACTTGCACTTATGGAAACCTACGGATTACGCTCATTTAGGTAAGTTTTACAATTTATATTTTATTAGCAACTGTTCATTTATTATTATTATATCCTTTTTATTTACTTTTCTGAACCTAAAGTGTTGTTATCTCAATTTCAAACTATGGTATCATGTATCGAATGTTAACCCCAAACTTCATCGGATTTTAACTGGATATTGAAAATAACGAGTAAGGTAGCTTACAAAATCTTCCAAATCATCTAAAATAGATTTGCGTTTCACTCCCTGAATCCCTGTATTCTTTGTATTTTTTTTTTTTCCTTTTTTTTTTTTTTTTTCCTTCCAGGTACGCAATATACTTTTGACGAGCCATACATCCTTAACTCCTTAGTTATTAACAACTTATTTTTGCTGTTTTTGAAATGTTGACTGACTAATGTTTGAGCAACTAAAGACTCTTCTTTTAAATTTTGAACTTTCAACTGCTTGTTCACAGAGAAGCCTCGTTCAACATCTGCTTGTCCATGTGATAACAGCAACAATATTTTTACTACTATATATGTAAGAAACTAGTGAGAAATTGGCAAGAAATGTAAGACGCAGGCATGTACGAAGCAGAACTACATAAGAGAGGTTCTGTGCAAAGACTCTACTACTTGCTTGAAATATAAGCACTTTGACTCACACTTGGTCAAGGTCAAGCCAGAGAGAAATCTGTCGATCAGCGCGTCGCCGGGATAGTGAAATTTATTACACCGTACCTCGGTGTTAAAAAAAAAATCAGGCTTTTTCAAAGATTTTAAGGCTTTTGAGCAAATTTTAGGGTCTTTTAATGGCCCTTAAAAATCAAAATGAAAATTAAGGCCTTTTTAAGGCCTGTGGGAACCCTGTAATCTGAACCAACTGAGATCCATTACTAACTACCCTGTCCTACAGCTCCAACAGTCGATTCTCGACCATTACAAATTTTGCCTGAAATGAAAATTTTAATGAGTCCAATTTACTATTCTTAGCGCTAATTTCTGCCTGAAGGGCAGAGCTACTTTCTCCTATTCTAGTATGACAGGCAGAGTGACTATCTTCTAATTTAGTATGAAGGGTAGAGAAACTATCTTCTACTTTATTATGAAGGGCGGAGAAACTTTCTTCTAATTTTGTAAGGAATTCTTTTTTACGTGAGAGAATAAGGTTGAATAAATTGCTCATCGATATCTCACTCCCTTTTGAGACACCCTCCATTATCACTCACTCTGAAGAAAAACAGTTGAGAAAAAATATTTCAGCTCAAATGCACCAAAACTTGAAAGTAAACAAGTGAGAGATACTTACAAAACAAAACTACTGGACATGCAGAAGCTCAAAACTACTCAAAAGCAAATCGTTCAACTTTATTAACCGTCAAAGATTTCCTTGTCTGTGTCGCGAAATAATCGCGGGAACACTTAGATAGAATAACTTGTGCAACGTGAGTGTAAGGCGTTAGGAAAGCACCGCAGGGCTACGTGATCAGACAGCGGAGAATGCCGGTGAGGCAACAGCAAGATAGTCCGCAAGGTGAAACAAGGCCTCCGCCGGAGATCGTCTGTGGAGCAACAGGATGTAAAAAGTGGGAGATAACAAGGTGATGTGGCGACAGAAGCTATGTGACCACGGCAGTGGAGGAACACGATGGCGTACGTGACTTGACCCAACGGTGTACGTGACGTAAGCCGCAGAAGCAGCGAGAAGGGAGATTAGGCTCACGCAAGAATCTCATCAAGTGATATAAAAGGAGGTACCTTGGCTACTGTCAGCCAGAGTAGGGCGGAGCAGTAACGAAGTCGGAGCAGGGCTGTGAGAGTAGGGCCAACAGAAGTACACTGCATGTAGGGCACAGTCGTCACTGTCAGGAGGTTATGGACTCTAGCAAGAAGAGTGTTATAATCATTAGTCCTACCGAACTTATCTGCGGTTGAAGCGCTGGTGTCGGTTTCTGCGAAAATTATATGTTGAAGCAGGCATGGATACTAGCAGCATTTTGTGGTAGACCTTGAAGTCGTGCACCTCCCATAGGGCCTAATTATCTGAAGTCGGGCTTCGTGAGCTGTAAAATTGTATCTTCAATTTCATGCTTTTCTATTTATTTTACCTGATCCTTTCCACACCGAGTTCCCTAGTTTGAAGTTAGATATCCACTAAATGAGATTAATAACTCCAAGTGGGTAGACCCACTCAGATTTAATCTCTACCTCCCATTTTCCGAACCGCTCGCGGAAGAACTTAGCCAACCGGACGCAACATCTGTTCTGGCAAGAAGTATTTTTTGTCATCACCAATTACAGAATGGGAAAAATAGGTTTTCTTAAAGAAATTTCAAAGAAAAATGAAATTAGGATACTATACAGGAAAAAAGTTATTGAAATACTATATTAATATATGGGTTGTAGTTCCTATCTTTTCATTGTCTTATTTCACCGGCTGCTTCTCAAAACGCGCTGTTCGTTCACGTCGCTGTTCGTCGAATCGTGTTGTTCCTTGCAGTATGTTTTTTTGACTGGTTAGTTGTATGGAGGAAGGAATATATCGAGACAAAATAATGCTAAATCTGTGTAACCTCATATAAAAGCTCATCTCCTACTGCGCTTGTGCGGCGGATATAGAAATCACCCCAAAACATTGGGCTGTTTGCACTGTGTTTGCTGCTGTGAATATTTCATTTTCTAATATTTCAAAGTTTTTTTATAAAGCCAAGTTGTGTTGCATATGGTTGCACGAACAGAAAAGATAGGAATGAACCTATAATAAAGTTTTGTAACTAAATCACATTGTAATTATTGTTCTTGAAGTGTTTGATAGATAAAATGTAAGATTATAGCCTATCTCTATAAATTTATTCATAGCTCTCAATAGGATGATATTGTTTTCAAATGTTTGTTGGTGTAGTGTAGACAATCAGCATATGTTACTACTTTACACCTAAAAGGCTAGCCTTATTGTATGTAAACAAGTGTTGAAAATCTAATTTAAGCGGGTCAAGTTTACATTGTGATACAGTGATAAGCATGCTTTAGTCCAGTTTCAGTTTACAATGAAAGTGTACGATGAAATTAATTATGATAATTTGTGCTATGTGAACTACTAAAACTGATGAAGCAAACGTTGTTGTTACCCGAAATGTAGTTCGCGATGCATTTCATGTGTTTAGATCTGTCCACATAGTTTGATTTTATAGCGCCAATATTAATGGAAATGTGGGCATGTTGAAATCCGGTGTGTACCAGAAGGGTATAAATAATTTATTTATTATTAGTTGTTACTAATTTCATGAGCACCATGTTACTGACACAACGTGTATTGTGATGTAAACTACTCCCATCTAAGCTTCTGACTTTTGATGTATGGTAAGAACACAAATGCACTGATGTTGCTAGCAAAGTTACATAGGCTACTAAAAGTACAATATCATCTGAGTAAGCTTGGAAGGTACGAGGTCTTTTGAAGGGTTCATTTATATTTATATATATATATTCTTCAGTTTTGAGTTATCTTGTCAAGTTACATAAGAATCTATCATCAAATTTGACCTTAGGGAAATTTTTCTTCTGAATTTCAAGCTGACCAACAACGTTCAACTGTTCTTTCATGACTTCATAGAACAAACTATAATTATCTTTATACATACATATATTTGCAAAGCTCACATACCATTGCTTCTCTACTGCCACAAAATGTCTTTCATGCTACTCGCCTTCACAGCCAAACTTACAATGACCAGAGATGATGTTTTATGTTGTGCACATTATTTAATAACAGTTTTATTTATCTATACAGCAAATGTTTGTTTGTCCACCTAAGGTTTTCTCTCATCGCAGCCGTCAACTTTGGTATGTGGTGGGTTAATTTCCCTTTCCTTCATTATTTAAACTATATAAAAGAAAATACAAAACAATTCAGTTGAGAAAATTTTTGAAAATACTCAAAAGAACTTTTGCAACATATTTGCTACCTAGTTCATGAACTTCTCAATCAAATAGAACATATTTTTTTATTTGTCAAAAAAACAAGATGAGATGAAGTATCAAATTTGTCAAAATCACTCATTCAGTAATTTATCATAAACCATAAACCATAGGAAATCCAACAATTTACCTGTAAACTTCTGCATGCAACATATCACTGAACAATTTTCTGGTCAGTAGAGTGGGAAATAAGGGGCAGGGATCTTTTTTTTTTTTTATGGGTTTTCAGCAAAAGCAGGCATATATCTATACTTCATGCTGATCTTGATCCCACAAAAACAATTCTAGTAAAAATAAGCCAAGTCTGATGCTCGTGAAGTGACAAGACGTTTTCAGATTTTCTGAGCCAACTACACTTTAAAGTGTGTATTCACTTCGCTCTGTGGAACAGAATGGTTTCTCTCGGTGTCATTGATCATTTATTTAGAATTTTAATAAAAAATCTGGTGACTTGGCCATTACGCGCGCCATGCTTTAGTTACCTTAAATGTGTTGCTTAGTCAAAGTTACAAATACATTAAAGCGAAGATTTCCCCCACTCTTTTTCGAATTTGACAAGTATATATTATGCCTTTAATTTTAGTAAAAACTAGCTGGTACCCACGACTTCGTTCGTGATTGTAAAGAATTCATATTGACAGCTATAGACATCTAACCAACATAGTGCACGATGGGAGACTCGATACTATTACCACACACAAATACCAGTCTTCTGCGCTATGTAGTTCCGGAAGCAAAGTAAAATTTACGGATACACACAAGTCTTTGGATGAAATACGAAAATATTCATGATCGACCAATTTCAAACACCATATCTCACACACTCCCACAGTTACCGAATTTCGACCAAAGTTGTGATCGATGGGAGACTCTGTATTACGACCACACAGAAACGCCAGTGATCTGCGATTGATAGTTTTCACTTATAAGTGATACACCGTGACACATGCGTCTTTGGCAGAAATATGAAATTGCCGCAGGTCGACCACTTTCAAGTCCCATATCTCCCACACCCCCATGGCTACCAAAATCTAACAACCATAGTGCACTACATGAGATACGAGTCTACTACCAAACACCAATGCTCTATGCTATGTAGTTGTGGCAGAAAAGTGACATATGCGGAGACAGTCGAAATACGAAAATATCCTTGGTCGGCCACTTACAACCACCATATCTACCACAGTACCACAGTTTCTGAAATTCGGCCGTTGTTGTGATCGAAAGGTGACTCTATGCTACTACTACGCACAAACACCAGTTATCTGTGATCTATAGTTTTCGCTGAAAAGTGATACACCATGACACTTTTGTCTTTGGCAGAAGTATGAAATTGACACAGGTCGATCACTTTCAACCCCCTTATCTCCCACACCCCCATAGCTACCAACATCTAACAACCATAGTGCACTACATGAGATACGATTGTACTACAAAACACAAACACCAATGCTCTATGCTATGTAGTTGTGGCAGAAAAGTGACATATACGGAGACAGTCGAAATACGAAAATATCCTTGGTCGGCCACTTACAACCACCATATCTACCACAGTACCACAGTTTCTGAAATTCGGCCGCTGTTGTGATCGAAAGCTGACTTTGTGCTACTACTACACACAAACGCCAGTTATCTGTGATCTATAGTTTTCGCTGAAAAGTGATACACCATGACACTTTTGTCTTTGGCAGAAGTATGAAATTGTCACAGGTCGACCACTTTCAACCCCCATTTCTCCCACACCCCCATAGTTACCGACATCTAACAACCATAGTGCACTACATGAGATACGATTGTACTACCAAACACAAACACCAATGCTCTATGCTATGTAGTTGTGGCAGAAAAGTGACATATACGGAGACAGTCGAAATACGAAAATATCCTTGGTCGGCCACTTACAACCACCATATCTACCACAGTACCACAGTTTCTGAAATTCGGCCGCTGTTGTGATCAAAAGGTGACTCTTTGCTACTACTACACACAAACGCCAGTTATCTGTGATCTATTGTTTTCGCTGAAAAGTGATACACCATGACACTTTTGTGTTTGGCAGAAGTATAAAATTGCCACAGGTCGACCACTTTCAACCCCCATTTCTCCCACACCCCCATAGCTACCGACATCTAACAACCATAGTGCACTACATGAGATACGATTGTACTACCAAACACAAACACCAATGCTCTATGCTATGTAGTTGTGGCAGAAAAGTGACATATACGGAGACAGTCGAAATACGAAAATATCCTTGGTCGGCCACTTACAACCACCATATCTACCACAGTACCACAGATTCTGAAATTCGGCCGCTGTTGTGATCGAAAGGTGACTCTGTGCTACTACTACACACAAACGCCAGTTATCTGTGATCTATAGTTTTCGCTGAAAAGTGATACACCATGAAACTTTTGTCTTTGGCAGAAGTATGAAATTGCCACAGGTCGACCACTTTCAACCCCCATTTCTCCCACACCCCCATAGCTACCGACATCTAACAACCATAGTGCACTACATGAGATACGATTGTACTACCAAACACAAACAGCAATGCTCTATGCTATGTAGTTGTAGCAGATAAGTGACATATACGGAGACAGTCGAAATACGAAAATATCCTTGGTCGGCCACTTACAACCACCATATCTACCACAGTACCACAGTTTCTGAAATTCGGCCGCTGTTGTGATCGAAACGTGACTCTGTGCTACTACTACACACAAACGCCAGTTATCTGTGATCTATAGTTTTCGCTGAAAAGTGATACACCATGACACTTTTGTCTTTGGCAGAAGTATAAAATTGCCACAGGTCGACCACTTTCAACCCCCATTTCTCCCACACCCCCATAGCTAACGACATCTAACAACCATAGTGCACTACATGAGATACGATTGTACTACCAAACACAAACACCAATGCTCTATGCTATGTAGTTGTGGCAGAAAAGTGACATATACGGAGACAGTCGAAATACGAAAATATCCTTGGTCGGCCACTTACAACCACCATATCTACCACAGTACCACAGATTCTGAAATTCGGCCGCTGTTGTGATCAAAAGGTGACTCTGTGCTACTACTACACACAAACGCCAGTTATCTGTGATCTATAGTTTTCGCTGAAAAGTGATACACCATGACACTTTTGTCTTTGGCAGAAGTATGAAATTGCCACAGGTCGACCACTTTCAACCCCCATTTCTCCCACACCCCCATAGCTACCGACATCTAACAACCATAGTGCACTACATGAGATACGATTGTACTACCAAACACAAACACCAATGCTCTATGCTATGTAGTTGTGGCAGAAAAGTGACATATGCGGAGACAGTCGAAATACGAAAATATCCTTGGTCGGCCACTTACATCCACCATATCTACCACAGTACCACAGTTTCTGAAATTCGGCCGCTGTTGTGATCGAAAGGTGACTCTGTGCTACTACTACACACAAACGCCAGTTATCTGTGATCTATAGTTTTCGCTGAAAAGTGATACACCATGACACTTTTGTCTTTGGCAGAAGTATGAAATTGCCACAGGTCGACCACTTTCAACCCCCATTTCTCCCACACCCCCATAGCTACCGACATCTAACAACCATAGTGCACTACATGAGATACGATTGTACTACCAAACACAAACAGCAATGCTCTATGCTATGTAGTTGTGGCAGATAAGTGACATATACGGAGACAGTCGAAATACGAAAATATCCTTGGTCGGCCACTTACAACCACCATATCTACCACAGTACCACAGTTTCTGAAATTCGGCCGCTGTTGTGATCGAAACGTGACTCTGTGCTACTACTACACACAAACGCCAGTTATCTGTGATCTATAGTTTTCGCTGAAAAGTGATACACCATGACACTTTTGTCTTTGGCAGAAGTATAAAATTGCCACAGGTCGACCACTTTCAACCCCCATTTCTCCCACACCCCCATAGCTACCGACATCTAACAACCATAGTGCACTACATGAGATACGATTGTACTACCAAACACAAACACCAATGCTCTATGCTATGTAGTTGTGGCAGAAAAGTGACATATACGGAGACAGTCGAAATACGAAAATATCCTTGGTCGGCCACTTACAACCACCATATCTACCACAGTACCACAGATTCTGAAATTCGGCCGCTGTTGTGATCAAAAGGTGACTCTGTGCTACTACTACACACAAACGCCAGTTATCTGTGATCTATAGTTTTCGCTGAAAAGTGATACACCATGACACTTTTGTCTTTGGCAGAAGTATGAAATTGCCACAGGTCGACCACTTTCAACCCCCATTTCTCCCACACCCCCATAGCTACCGACATCTAACAACCATAGTGCACTACATGAGATACGATTGTACTACCAAACACAAACACCAATGCTCTATGCTATGTAGTTGTGGCAGAAAAGTGACATATGCGGAGACAGTCGAAATACGAAAATATCCTTGGTCGGCCACTTACATCCACCATATCTACCACAGTACCACAGTTTCTGAAATTCGGCCGCTGTTGTGATCGAAAGGTGACTCTGTGCTACTACTACACACAAACGCCAGTTATCTGTGATCTATAGTTTTCGCTGAAAAGTGATACACCATGACACTTTTGTCTTTGGCAGAAGTATGAAATTGCCACAGGTCGACCACTTTCAACCCCCATATCTCCCACACCCCCATAGCTACCGACATCTAACAACCATAGTGCACGACAGGAAAGACGATTCTACTACCACACACAAACACCAAAGGTCTATGTTATGTAGTTGTGGGAGGAAAGAGAAGTATACGGAGATACGAATTTTTGGTCGAATTATGAAAACTCCCTGCACTGACCAACTTTAATCATTATATCTCCCACATCCCCACAGCTATCGGCATTCGGCCAACGTTGTGCACGACAGGAAACTCCATGCTACTCCCACCCACAAACATCAGTGATCTGTGGTAGGTAGTGGTGGCTGAAAAGTGAAATATAGGAAAAAACACGTCTATTTTTATATATATATAAGATACGACGTGCTGTAGCATAACAGCAGCAATGGTACGTGAGCTTTTTAAATGTTTCTATGTACAAAGATAACTATAGTTTACTCTATGAAGTCGTGAGAGGACAGTTGAACTTTGTTGGTTCATTATAGACATGAAAGTTATGACTTCCGTTAGAATAGAATGAATAATTCTCAACCATGGATTCTGCAGTCTACAGAAGAAAAAGTATGGTTTCAGAATAATTGTTGGTTGGTGGCCCAGGTGAGGGAATGTTTTTTTTATGTTGAAAGTGAAAGAATAAATCTAGTGCTTTACCTTAATTGTATAAAAACTGTTTATTAACTAACATGGTGACCTGACAGTGATGCGTGGATAAATTAGTAGCGGAAATCAACACGACAGAATTGTTTTCCATTTCTGTGAAAACACACTGGAAGAGAAGTGAAAAGTTTGTTTATATCAGAGCTGAAGCAGATCAAAGACAATAGTGCGACAGAGAGTCTACACCAAGAGTTAACAGAGGTCTAGGCAAAGATGACAACAAGAAAGTACTGACAGTAAGAGCGTCGCAGACCAGCGATAGCAACTATCCAGTCAAGAAAACACACTGCAAGGAACAACAGCTGGCGAACAGTGACATAAACAACGGCGCATGTTTCGAGCAGCAGCCGAGTGAAAGAATACATCTATAAGATAGGAACTATAACCAACATATTACCCTAGCAATTCAATAAAAATTCTTCCTGAATAGTATCCTAATTTCATTTTCTTTGAAATTTCTTTAACAAAAGCTATTTTTACCCATTCTGCCATCGGCAATGGCAAATTACTTCTTGTCACAACAGACAAGGAAACCTTCGACAATTAGTAAAGTTGGACGATTTGCTTTTGAGTAGTTTTGAGCTTCTGCATGTCCAGTAGTTTTGTTTAGTCAATATCTCTCACTTGTTTACTTTCAAGTTTTGGTGCATTTGAGCCATTCACTCACTAAAGGAAGACAATGTTGCCCTTCATACCAAATTAGAAGAAAGGAGCTCTGCCCTTCAGGCAGAATTTAAGACTGAAAATAGCAAATTAGTAGATTCATTAAATTTGTCATTTGAGTCTAGATTTGCAAAGGTTGAAAATTAACTGTCGAAGCTGTAGGACAAGGTAGTTAGTAATGGATCCCAGTTGGTTCAGATTAGGGAAGAGTTAAGGCATTATCTGGAACTTTGCACTCTACAGACAGTGAAAGTTTCTCATCGAGATTGCCAGTACCAGCCAGATTTAAGCAAAGTGAAAGAACACGTTGAGTTAGTGCGGGAAGAAACAATCTTATGTAAAACAATGTTAGGAATACACAAGGAAAAGAAGTTAGTTGGATGTCCGGTCAAGGGGAAGGCAATTACTACTACTAGGAGCAACAAAATAAAAGCAATCAAATATGTTTTGCAAGTGGAAATGGAACCTTATGTAATTCTAGGGCTCAATGTAGATTTCATGATGAGCAGTGATTGGCTCACATTGATAGGAGTGAAGATGGGCATGAAAGGGAGTACGTCAGAGCATACAAGCCATGCCAGACAAATGAAGATGCACCTGAAGAAGAGGAAAGTAGGCATGGGAAAAGAAATGGGTGCAATACGAGTAGTTTCATGGGGAGATGCCAGGTCAATACAGGAACACCATGTCGTGTTAGAAATAAACGCCAAAGTTGTTGTTCGGGGAGCGCCTGAAACATTCACTCTAATCCGAACGAAACATGAACATGAGGACATGCTATACCCAATTTTCCCTTTGAGGGAACACCCTATTTTGCGACAGCAAAATTTTTCAATCTGTATCACTCTAAAATCTGATCCACAAGATAAAGGCCAAATCCATCTATTTGTCTTTCGCTCAAGTGAGCGGACACCTTTGCACAATCGCCAAGGCGGTTTATACGCACCTAGTATACTAAAATACCAGGTGAATACTCCAACCCCAGCTTTGAGTGCAGATGTCTACCTGCAGAAGTGCGAGTGTTGATATACATTCAGTGTCATGTGTAACGATATGGTGGCTTTGTCAAACAGTTGCCAATAGCTACGGCAGAACGAGTGAACATGAAATTTATTTTGGGCCAAGTACCAATATTCTATGTATTGTGTGTTACATGTTAAGGGACTGTATAAAGTTAGAATAGTACTTTCATGAGTGTGCAAGAAGCTTTACTCTTGGTGGAAGACTGTTGAATACCTCCACCGTTTCGTTAATGTTTTCTATTTGGTTGGTCATGTCCATATATTCATGATATTTATGTGATATGTATGTTTTAAGAAGGTTACACCAAGCAGCTAGGTTTAGCCTCTTCTTTGTAAAACGAAACTGTATGTATTTCTATTACCAGTAGTTTTAGTTATTTCCTTTGATGAATTAAGCTTTTTATTTTTTTCTTTTTGAATAATGTCTCTTTTGTCACATTTTTCTGACAAGGGGGCTGTAGCATAACAACAGAAATGGTACCAGAGAGTTGCAAATGTTTCTATGGCATATACAAAGATATAGTATGTTCTCTGTAGTTGTGAGGACAGTTTAAAGTGGTATACATGCAAGTTATGACTTCAGTGAACTTCTAGGGATTACTTCTCCTCCAATGGACTCTGCAAGCTACAGGAGAAGAATTCTGGTTTCAGAATAATTGTTGGTTGGTGACCTCACCGGGGTTTTATGTTTTTATGTTGAAAGAAATGAATAAATACAGTGCTTAATCTGAACTGTGAAAATACTGTTTATTACCTCTCAAACTTTTCGGGTCAGGGTGCTGAATACACAGTCTGTTCTATAAAGAGTTTTGAACAGTACATGAAATTTAACCTGTCTAATGATATATCAAGAAAAAATTGGAAATGCAGACAAAAAAAAAAAAATAGCTTGTGGCATGGAGGAGCGACTGAGAGTCGCTTCCTTGCCCCATGCAATTTTTGGAGGGGGAAATGATGAATTATTAGTAAATGGAAAAGTGTGCTGGGGAAAAAGTTAGAGAACAAGAAACCTGATCGTTGGTTCATCAGAATTTTTTTGAGACACCAAACACATGTCTCTAAAAGCAGACATTTCATATGTGTATTTATTTAAAAAAAAATAATAATTAAATGTGCATATTATTTATGTATTTAAAAGGAAAAATGATATTATAATGTAACATTATTTGTAAAAAATACCCCAACACCAGCCATTATGTACGAATGTCTCTTTTTTTTTATGTAAGTCAATTCGATTATTGTGATCAAACCTAATGTCAGAGTTTAATGCTACATTTTTGAGGTCATAATACTTCCAAAATATAGCGATAAACTGGAGCGGGTCGTGACGATCACATATATATTATAGATTATTCCATGGTAGGCAAGCATACTAATATAGATTCCTTGAGATTTAGTCAAGTTCGTGCTGTCATTGTTTGAGATGTTATTGGTTGCCAGGAGCAACATAGTTACCTTGAGTTCGTAAATTCAGTATACGAACTGGGAAGTACCATAAGAAGTCCGATATAAAAGTAACGGTCTTAGTATCAGCTGGTGGTGGAGAATGTTAAATTATTAAATGATGGAAATAAAAGTTATCACTAGAACAATGAATGGTTTGTTCATCTGTTCAGAAGTTAGATGCTATCTATGAAAATAAGCTAAAGAGGAAAGGGTGCCTGTGTTTGAAGATAATAAAATTATTTTCCACACAAGACTAAATAAATCAGAAGCACCAGGCTGAAACGACAAATCTAACAAATACAACACAATTTGTGTTCTGTATGAAATAATTTATTTCTACATAGCACATTAAGTTTAATAGACTTCAATATTTTACCACCTCTGTTAAATATTATTACACTATTTTCGTTTTATCTATGTACAACGAATTCCCCAACTTAAGTATTTGCCTAGAGTAATATCGGAAAACCGTGGAAAACCCAAATCTGGAGGGCCGGACGAGAATTCGAACCTGCATTCTCTCAAATGCAAGGCCAAAATGTTTCCAAAAAAATTTAGCTGTTCCATCAAAAAGTACAGTAAAACATTTGTGTAATGTCTTTGTTTATTGCAGTCTATGAAATTGTTAAAGTATATGAGACTGGTATAACATTATTCACATTAGAGAACCAACATTCTAGAGTAAAATTCTGAATGTGTTTGTTTCCTTTATCTCATTGCAAATAATCAAAGACACATTGGTATCCTATTCTTGAGTTTCTTCAGCGACATCCGAGTGATTTTTTTAATTTTGTCAGTTACATTTAAAAACAATATATAAAGTGAACATCAGGATAGGATAAAAAAAACCACCGCTTACAAAAGTAGGGGATTCCAGCGGCGTTGGTACACGAAAAAACATGAACACACAAAGAATAGAATTTTCCAGCCTGGCTCTTCCTTAGTAGAGGTGAGATGGCTGCACGCAAGTGGCCAGCAGCCAACTGCGTGTGCCACAATGTCGGTGGCTCATGGTGGGGGAAAAACAACATGGCAGGAAGTGAGGGTGGGGGTAGAAGAGCACAGGCTGGAAAACGATGATGAATAGCATGTATGAAGCAAAACTGTACAAAAGGACCCGTCACGGAAGGGTAGTATACCTCAGTTAATCAAGTAATGGACACATGTACAAACAACTGGAAAAAAAAAAATCAAAATTTTAAGTTAAAACTAAAAATAAGCAAAATTCGAAGTCACAAACTGTAAAGATAGGCTCTGGTGAGTGGTGGTTCTATGAGGGAAGGTTGAATTGAAGGGGATGGGTGAGAGGAAAATTGGAGCTATCTTAAATTTGGACCTGGAGATTGTCTGGTACCCAGTTGGTACTGATAGGCCAGTTCCCACCTTCTAAGTTCTGAAATACTGCTTTTATCTGAGAGGACTCTGATGGCGTGGACCGAGAAGCAGGTGTTACACATGAATGGACATCTACAATCAGTACACACCAAGAACCCTGACCACCCTGTATCTCATCATGCCACTATACATGGCACCAACAATTTTAACACCTGCTTCTCGGTCCGCGCCATCAGAGTCCTCTCAGATAAAAGCAGTATTTCAGAACTTAGAAGGCGGGAACTGGCCTATCAGTACCAACTGGGGACCAGACAATCTCCAGGTCTAAATTTAAGATTGCTCCAATTTTCCTCCCACCCATCCCCCTCACTACTACCTTCCCTCATAGAACCACCGTTCACCAGAGCCTATCTTTATAGTTTGTAACTTCGAATTTTGCTTATTTTTAGTTTTAACTTAAAATTTTGATTTTTTTTTTACCAGTTGTTTGTACATGTGTCCATTACTTGATTAACTGAGGTATACTGCCCTTCCGCAATGGGTCCTTTTGTACAGTTTTGCTTCATACATGCTATTCATCTTCGTTTTCCAGCCTGTGCTCTTCTACTCACACCCTCACTTCTTGCCATGTTGTTTTTCCCCCACCATGAGCCACCAATATTGTGGCGCACGCAGTTGGCTGCTGGCCGCTTGTGTGCAGCCATCTCACTTCTACTGAGGAAGAGCCATGCTCGAAAATTCTATTCTTTGTGTGTTCGTGTTTTTTCGTGTACCAATGCTGCTGGAATCCCCTTCCTTGGTAAGCGGTGGTTTTTTTTATCCTATCCTAATGTTCAATATATCCCCTTTTAGTACCTTTTTTTCCTAACAATCAATATATATAGTGAAGTTGATATTAATTTTACTTCCATGCAATTTTTATTTGATGGTCTCTTGCTTTTTCAGACAGTTGAACATGTATCATTGTGAAATCTGCTCCAGATACCCTGACTTGACTATATGTTAATGCCTGGATTGCTATTGTTTACTGTGAGTATTTGTATCTTTGTGTTATTGTCTGGGGGTTGGTGATTGTGTTCTGCAAATGTGGAGTGGTTGGTGTATTTAAGTGTTCTTAACCTTGTTTCAAACTGTCTGCAATGTATAACCGATGTATTGTGCTTCACAGTTTGAGTCTGCATATGCCTGAATTGTGGTATTTGTTTTTGTAAAACTGTCTAAAGTCCAACGGCTATGGGATAAAGATAACGGTGGCAGATTTTGAGTGAAACTGGGGGCTACTAGTCTTGACCTGCACGTTGGCGGCAGATGTGTGATGGTTGCCTTCCTGGGACCCTGTGATCTACTCAGGAATCCGGTCCTGCATCTGTGTCTGGGCAGGCCTATTTAGGAACACCGCTGCCCACCCTGAATGGGGAAGGCTCTAGAAAATGTGAGCTAAACATCGGAAGATCACTTTTGAACCTGGCTGGGAAACTGCACCCAGCAGGTAACTCCTTTTTGTGGTCGAAAAACTTCAAAAACTACAAAAGCCATTATAATTGGCACATGGAATGTAAGGACTTTACTGGACCTGAATGATAATCACAACAGACCCGAAAGAAGAACTTCTCTCATCATCCATGAGTTGGCAGACTAAATATTGATATTGCTGCTCTGAGCGAAACCAGACTTTCGGGTGAAGGAAAAATCAGCGAAGCTACTTCAGGATACACCATCTTCTGGAAAGGAAAAGGGGAACGCCGCATTCATGGGGTCGGATTTGCAGTGAAACAAAACTGGTAAGCGAACATCGACTTGCTCCCATTGCTATCAGCGAACGGCTCATGACTCTCCATATACCACTCTCAGGGGACAATTACATTACTTTCATCTCCGCATATGCTTCCACTTTAATGGATGATGAAGATGCAAAAAACAAGTTCTATTGCCAACTGAATGAAACTCTCACCAACATACCTACCAGTGATAAGCTGCTACTACTTGGTGACTTTAATGCTAGAGTGGGAAGAGACAACCAACTATGGGAAAAGGTTATGGGTAAACAAGGTGTAGGGAACTGGAATGCAAACGGACTACTGCTTCTCTCTGTGTGTGCCGAACGTGAACTCTTCATTACAAATACTCAATTCCGCCTACCAAACCGCTTCAAGACTACATGGATGCATCCACGATCCAAGCATTGGCATCTCATTGATTATGTTATCACCCGAAAACGTGATAAAAAAAAGATGTTCTCATCACTAAGACAGCAAGGAACATTGATGACTGCTGGACAGACCATAGACTTCTCGTGAGCCGCCTGAGACTCTCAATAAGTAAAAAAATCACGCTCCTTCCACATGAACCCCTCCAAGAGGAAATATAATACTTTAAAACTCCGCATTGATACTGTCGCCTCAAAATATCAAGACGATATTTTAGAACAACTGTCCAACAATCCAATCAATACAAGGAATGTGGAGTCAGAATGGACCACCCTTCGAAACATCATCACGAAATCTGCAGAGAAAGTAATTGGCTATGAGAAAAAAAAGGGCCAGATTGGTTTGATGACAACAATGAACAAATTTTGACCCTCATCAGTGCGAAACGTGAAGCCTATCAACTCCTCGCTCAAGATCCAACTTCTATGACGAAGAAAACCCGCTTTCAGGCCCTTAAGCGGAAATGTTAGACAGAAACAAGGGAAATCAAGAATAACTGGTGGCAACAAAAAGCAAAGGAACTCTAAACTCTGTCAGACGCTAGGGATCTTAAAAATTTTTATGCAGGAATTAAAGAGCTATACGGACCTACTCGCAGCTCATCTGGCTCACTAAAAGCAGCTGATAACACTACCATTCTTACCGAGAGCCAGGACATCTTGAAGCGCTGGAAAGAACACTATAACTCTCTCTTGAACCATAGCTCTACTGCTGTAGACGATTTCCTTAGGAATATGCCGCAGCACCCTCCACAACCTTGGATGTCAGTCCCGCCAACTTTCCAGGAGTCTTGCAAAGCACTGAATAGCCTGAATCCAGGCAGAGCTCCTGGACCAGACAATATTCCTTTAGAACTGATTCGAAGTGGGGGGTTACCCTTGAAAACCAGGATTTTCCAACTCATTCATCTCATGTGGGAAACTCGGGAGGTGCCTCAGGACATGAAGGATGCTAACATAGTCACCATCTTCAAAAAAGGGGATCGAAGTATCTGCAACAATTATCGTGGTATCTCTCTTTTATCTATAGGAGGAAAGACGTTTGCTAGGATCCTGCTGAACCGCCTCAAAATTATGTCAGAGAGAGTACTTCCAGAATCTCAATGTGGATTCCGTGCCTTGAGGGGCACCATAGACATGATCTTCTGTGCTAGACAACTTCAAGAGAAGTGCAGAGAACAACAAAAGCCTCTCTTTCTGGTATTCTATGATCTAGAGAAAGCTTTTGATACTGTGCCTAGACCTGCAATGTGGATGGTATTAAGACGATTTGGATGCCCTGAACATTTTCTGGGATTGATTAGAGCACTCCATGATGATATGGTCAGTCAAGTCCTTTATCAGAACGACGCCTCTGAAAAGTTCCTTATCAAAAATGGTCTGAAACAAGGTTGTGTACTTGCACCAACACTTTTTGCCCTATATTTGGCAGCAATGCTCTACGAAACGTCATCTACCCCCAACACAGGCGTGGAGATCAGATACCGGTTTGACGGAGGACTATTCAATCCAGCAAGACTCCACTCATCAAGATTAACTTTCCTCACCCAGGTAACAGAACTGCAGTATGCAGATGACAACACCTCTCTAGCACATACTCCTCTGCAGATACAACAGTCCGTAAACTACTTCAAGGACGCATATGACCGTTTTGGCCTGACCATCAACACCCGAAAAACTAAAGTGCTAGTGCAACCTGCCCCTGGAGCTGCACTCCCAGACTTTGATGTTACCATCTCCGGCACAGCCCTTGAGCAAGTAGATAGCTTCTCCTACCTTGGAAGCATTCTCTCTACACAGTGCACAGCAGAGAAGGATGCAGAAAACAGAATTCGAACAGCACACATAGCCTTTGGGCGACTTACACGGCGAGTGTTTCTAAACAAATATCTTAATTTAACCACCAAGCTGTAGTTGTCTCCACGTTGCTGTATGGGTATGAGACATGGACACACTATCGACGAGATATTAAGAAAATGGAGCGATTTCACCAGCTAAAACTTCGCTCTATAATGAACATTAAATGGGACGACTATGTGTCCAACATTAGAGTCTTGGAAAGAGCTCAAATGTATAGCATTGAAGCCCTCATCATCAGCCACCAACTTAGATGAGTTGGGACACGTTCAGCGTATGAGCAACAGTAGACTCCCTCGCCAACTTTTATACGCTGAGCTCAGCACTGGCAGCAGACCTCGCGGTGCCACAAAGAAACGCTACAAAGACCAGTTCAAGAAGACCTTGAAGAAAACTAATATAGACCTTAACACCTGGGAGCACCTCACAAAATACCGCGTTCTATGGCGCAAAACTACCTCCGCAACAGTGGCACGTTTCGAAGAGGAGCAGCAAAGTCTGGCAGCTGAATCCCTATTAAGGCGGAAAGCCCGATAAACCCTACCGTGCCAGCCACCCAAATTTGGGTACAATGTGTGCGGACGACTGTTCTATGCAAGAATCGGCCTGACCAGCCACCAACGCACACACAAATAAACACGCAAGAGAGCAACATGAACTCGGTAACGAGTATGGCCGACGACGACGACCGAATTATTGGTGCTAAACGTGATGTTGAGTGCTTGTTTTTTTGAATGT
Source organism: Vandiemenella viatica (assembly GCA_031002005.1). NCBI lineage: Eukaryota > Metazoa > Arthropoda > Insecta > Orthoptera > Morabidae > Vandiemenella > Vandiemenella viatica. Next base: position 37,513,696 of record CM061919.1, read on the forward strand.
TTGCTATTTTGTGTGTATTTTGGTTGATATAAGTCATTACACACCATTTTCATTTTTTTTTACTTGTGAGGATGATTGTTTTCTGATGTTGAGTTCATGTGGATGTTTATACGTAGAGGTTTTAGATTGGTGTTTAGTATTGTCTTTAATATTTGTTTTTTGATGTTGCTGTTTATTTGGTGTATTCTGTTTTATTTATATCCGTTTCTGGTGGCTATCAGTATAATTGTATTGAGTTTTGATTTGTAATCTTCTTTGTTTATGGGTGTTCTGTTGTAAGGAGAATAACTGCTCACGGGGTTAGGATAAACAGTTATCATCTCAACTATAACCGTGTGTGCCTTGGATATTAGATTGTTCTAAAGTTGATAACCTCAAAATGGAAAAGGTAGGTTCATCAAATAAATAAAAATCACTACTTCTAATTTAAAGTTCAAAATATCACTGTATTCTTCAGAAAAATTTTATAAGTTCGAACAATCTGTAGGCAATCGGAAATCATATATTTGACTGCAAGTTATGATAAGTAATCAGAACAGACAAAACCCTGTTACTGAATGAAAGTCACATGAAAATTTGAACTGTTCTGCCATGATCCCAAAACCTTATGATGGCTGCCTACATTCAATTGCACCAGGCTACCACTTCCTGCCTTATAGCGCACAGCGCTACACAAACCGACACACATTCTGCTCCAGTGGTTCCCTGCAACAGACAACAGAAAGTCTCTGTTCCTCGTATAAGTAGCCTAATGCCAGACATCCAATATCCTTCCGCCACAGCCAGTGTGAAAATGATATATTCCTCCACTTCTGATTTTGTCGTACTTGTAACCTTAGTGACTCAAAATATTTCTATTGATCTGAAATTTTGGCAGTAGTTAAGTTGATTAAAAAGTATTAATTTTGATCCTTATGAAAATTTTGGTAACTTCAATAGTTTGTCCGTAAAAATTTATTTGCTGTTTAATTTAAAAAAATGCTTCTAAATTCCACAATTTTGCAGTTACAAAGCTGAAATAACTGCTTTTTCATTTGGTACTAAGAACGCTGGGTTTACTATTTTCTAACAGTTTGAGGCAAAATGTTGTGTAATAGGTAACTTCGAAACTTGGCATCTATGAGACAGGCTTTAAACGATTCTATGTGTATTTATTTTCAAGTTTTGTAAATTTGTAGTCGCTACCTGCTTTCTTTGATTTACTATGAATTTTGTAAAAACCTTCATGTGGAGGATAACTATTCAAGCCATCTTGCCATTTTATCATTTCCGCCAACTTCCTACAAAAATCTACTTGCTCTTAACTTGACCCCATGAATCCGCAAATTTAAATGAAACTTACTGAAAACTGTTAGTATCTGACTAAGCTTTATTTTGAATATAGTTTCTCCCACTGAATTTATTTATCTTCTAAACAGGTTATTTCAATCTTTACCCATGTGTTCAAAGTTTTTACAAAATGCTCAGAAATCAACTTTTAGAATTTAGTGATGCTTTTTCAAACTGTAATATGTTGTGTAAGCCAAAATACGTTTCTTTCTTGCTATAAACTGACATTCTATCTATCAAATTATGACTTCTATAAGTCTAAAACATACAATTGCGTTTTAATTTTCCATGCCGGCTTTTAACTTTTAATGTTTTCAAACTCATAGTAGGATATTCTAACTACAAAATTTCTATAATCTTTTTACTAGTTATCCTTCTAAATGAAGGAAATGTTTTCTTTTCTGTAATATTCTGAAACCAAATACTTAATTTGCTGATATTATTTTCCAACTTTCTATAGCTGTTTAACGTGATTTATGGCTTGAATTGACTAAGTAACTGACTTTAAAACTGATGTTCCATGTTATTCAATTGAGCCTGCTATTCTGTAAATAAATTTCGCCATGCAGTTTGCAAAATTTTAGGCTGACACTGTTCATTCGATTAAGCATGTGTCTGACTGCAGCTTCCTTATGTGTTTGGGGATGGTTTGATGTTGAGTTTATGATCATGTCTGTTGTGGTGGGTTTCTTGTATATTTGGAATTGATTTTTTTTTTTTTTTAATTTGGTGAGCAGTTATGGTGAGGTTGAGTTTGCATTTTCCTTGTGTTTCTTTTTCTAATGTGAATTTTATGTTGCTGTGTGAAGAATCGATATCTGTGTTTAATTGGTTGGTTCTAGTTTCTGGTTCATTAACTAGTCAGATATTATCAACCACATATCTGAACCAATAAATGATGATATATTGATTCTAGTGGATGATGGTTTTGAATATTTAATTTTATATGCAGTTTATTAACATATTTGCTAGTATTCCTGAAATTGGAGAACCCATTGGCAAACCATCATGTTGAGTGTAACAGTGGTTGTTGAACTGAAAGTAATTTTTTGGTGACTGACTTCTTACTTACAAAATAAAATTTTCCCATTTCTTTATGCCTAAAATCAAGTTGTGGTCATATCTTCTTTCCTGTGTATTACAAATCCTTCCACTAATATCTATCCAAGCATTATCGCAAATATATGCCTGTATCATATCAGTTATTGATTGTGTTATATGGTAATTTGCACAAACAAATCTAATCTATACTATTATAAGTCTGTAAGCAAACTGCATGTGTCTCTTTATTTGAACGAGATCTGTACATATACTACCACAGCAATTAGGACGGTGTTTTCAAATTTTTACAGCTAATGGTCCAAATAAACATCTGTGGAAATAGTTAATGACTTATTGTACTGAATGAAGGAGAAAATATTTAAATTCATTTCTAGATAAGTAATTATAATATATGGATCACACTGTAGTTGAGATGTTCACTCCTTGCAGAAAAACTGACAATAAAATCACAATCTCTTTTTTTTAGGATCATGTTTCGTTTCTTGATTTCGGCTATTTATCTAATCTGTTGTCAGAAATTTAAAACATTAATATTAACGGAATATGTGACTCAAATGTATCACGTGTCAGTAATACATAATTTACTGTAAGCACAGTTGCCATGATTATTAACATCTTTGACAGTTAACAAACTTTGGCTCTGGTACGACATGTTTTTTAAATTTTCGCTGAACGCCGTACAATATTAATCAAAACCACTAATGTGTGATATGGATGCAGAAGTGAATTTTTTCTCGAAGAAAGGTGCCTACAATAAACATTAACAGGTAATGGTACGCATTTCTTATGCGCAAAAATACCGTAATATCATCACACAAGGAAAGTGTTAAAAAATTTTGGCTGCTGTTCAAAACACAGCCAGTAGAATAAACTGTTCTTTTTGTTAAATAACCATCATACCAATAATTTTGTAAAGTTGTAGCTTTTATTGCCTTTGAGTTGGAATGTATAATGTGTTATTGAGTTTTTGTTGGCAGCAACACCGAACCAATTCGTTATTCACACCAAAGATAGTATCTGCACTCTGTAAAAACGAATTTAAGAATGCTGGAAGTTTTCAAGATGCAAGTATGTGAATAAATTCCTCGGATGTACTTGATAAAGCATATTCGTTACATAACAACAAAGTATGCACCTATCCATATTTTGACTTATTTTATACGATTCATACATATTTTGTGGTTTTAAGGTTTCATTGATAGTTTAAGCTCACTTGATTTTTCGTCTGTTGTACCAGAAGAAAAATTTCCATTGGCGCTGCAATTTGATCATGCGTATCACATAGATTGTGTGGTTAGGTCGAAATGTGGCCTGTATCAGAAGAACGTGGCACCGTAATTTTACGGTGTCTTCTTAAGGCGATACATTTCGACATTTCGCTTAGTTCCAGCCATATCATGTGTCAAAGGTTTTCTTAATTTGTTAAAATGCGACCAGAATACGAGACATTTAGATTTAGAGATACATTATGGCAAAGGCGATGTGATTAGGATGATGTGTGACCAGGACAAAAAGTAATATTTCCTTTGTGTCATGAATTTAGGAATATTTTGAATTAAGATATTTAGAAACCTAGGTTAGATATCCAACGTTTTTGTTCTTTACTTCGATATTATATTTGGCGTAACATATTGTTAATGGTTGTTCTGTACTATTAATTCTGTAATGCATCGTAAAATATCTGTCGCATCAGGTCTAGAGTACATTTCTTTTTTACTTTTATATACACTTTTTCTAGAGAAGTATGTATTCAAAAACACATATTGCAAATTATAAAGCTCTGGCACTTCCAATTACCCTTCTGGTCCAGGTAGCATATCAGCGTAACTACGTAATATTTGAGCCAATATATCTCTAGAACCAAGCAAGATATAAAAAAATGTTATTCTTTACTTTCGATTTGTTTCATTGAGTTCTAGAATCAATCATCATATTGTGGCACAAAGGTAATAGTAGGACTACCAATTTCTAAATTATACCAGTGGACACGCAGGCAAAGAAGGGGGCAAATGCTAGTTTTAAATATATTTGTTTTAGGAGATAAGTATGCAGTTCCTGAAGTGTGTGCAGAAAGTGAACTTTGTCTTCCCGAAGTAATTACAACAGGTATTATAGCTATTCAACAAAATAATATAGATGCAGACTGTGCAGTTTAATCCTATATAAAAAGGAAAAGGACATTTGAACTGTGTTATTTGGTCTCTCATTAAATGTAATGGTATTTTTTTGTTACTTCTGTTGTGTCCAGTGGTATATTAAATTTAGTATTGTATCTGTCAACTGTACGATTTGATGTGAAAAGCCATATTGTGAGAAAATTGAAGTGTACGGATTTGGCACTGTGACATGTTCCAATGCGCTTAAATATAAAAACTTATTGCATTCACAAAGTAGAGATGATTTCCTATAGTATGTTGTTACTGCAAAAATATGAAACAGTATGTGGTAGGTCATTGAAGTTCTTACATTATTCATTTTTGGGATACACTTTTATAAATTTTTTAAGCAAAAAAGACTGTGGTTGTAAATATGCTTGTCCTGTGTAATCAGTAATGTAGGGAGTAGTCACACATAACAAGAACACTCACTACCTAACAAACATAAGTATAATTACTGTAGGCCTCTTCACTAGTAAAAATATTTTATAGCTTTTTTTATATTATTGTAGGCATGTGCATATATTAGTTCAAGATGTTGTTCCATCTGATGTTGATTTGTATTGATATTGGGGAGAAGGAATAAATACATTGTTTGTGCTGCATATCTTTTCATGGATTTTATAAACCCTATCTAAAATAAAATGTGTGCATGCAATTAATTATGATTTAAATATAATCCACAATTTTTGTGTTTAAAATTGTTAATTCCATAAAAATTGTAACTGTTATTATTGCTATATCTGTTTCGATCAAATTAATAAAAATTAAAAGGAAGATGATTATTCCCATTTTTATTTCAGTATCCCCTAATTTTTTTCCCCAACTCTCCACATAAACAATAAAAATATAAAATACATAAATGAAACAAACAAAGGAAAACACAATATATAAAAAGGCATAATAAATGTTTCAAAATCCCATATTCTGGTGGTACCACATCGTGATTCTAACATCCCTGAAACATACAAAAAATCTAAACCCAAAAGAATTTTGAGAAATGTTTTGCAACTACAATGTATTTATGCAATCAGCTGATAATACTTACACTGGAGTGGAATGAATAAACGTGACCAACAGAGTTACAAGCAATCATAACCACAAAACAAGTGACAGAATATAGAAATATCATATATATAAATATCAAAGAGGCAAAAAAAAGCACAGAAAATCCAAAGAATGGCTTTAGTTGTACAGTCCCTGTATACAGGTACAATATATGCAAATTGAAAGTGTAAAATGAACATACTGAATTGAAAACAAATTAAGATATCTCAATCTCTACAGTAACATTAAACATATCCTCCAACTTCTTTTTATAATAATAATAACAACAAAACTTTTACATCCAATAACAAGAAATGATTAGGCCATTGCGCCATACAGAACTACTATTAATCATGCTCCTACCTGTTCTCCCTACTAACACTGTCTCTCCACTTGAAATAGGGCAAGTTTTATCAATTTTGTCAAAACTTAAAACTGGCTGTTTTTCTCCAGTTTTTGAATCAACAGAAAACCATGTATCTATCTTCTTCCCTAAAGAAAAAAGACAGTTTAGAAAAAAAATCAATCTGACACTATTAAATTACAGAAATTTCACTATTAAAATTTAAATTACGAAGAAATAAATAATACAAATTACTACTATTACATTCATATTGTCCTATAATGCAAACTATTGATTGGTACTATCTGTACTGTCTTATTTCCTCTATCATCAATTATTTATTTTTCATAACAAAGAACAAAGAATGGTTCATATCTAAAATTTCATTGTTGTTCTAAACAGTGTCTAAAATTATTAGTGAATTTAATTTTTTTAAATAAAGTATTAATATACCATTTTGAAGGGTAAAAATTTGGTTAAGTATGAAATATAACTGATGCACATCCTCTGTTACTTTGCTGGCAATGATTTATTCTTTTGACAAAGCTTACAACCAAGAATTTGAGTAATGGCAGATTATTTTCATCAATATATCTTCAAATTTCTGCTGTGAAATTTCTCCAATAGCGATTCGGTTGTTTCGTACACCATATGGTAGGTGGCACCATCCTGCTGAAACTACACCATCCAAATTTATGTCATCCAAATAAAGGCACATAAATGTTATAACATCTCGTGATAATGCAAAGGACTGATGGTCAATGTATTTTGATGGACTCTTGTAACTCCACACCAGTCAGTTGTTGGGAAGGCCCTGTCATTCCACACGTCATTTGTGGGGCTTGTACCAGCCAATTGTAGAACAACCTGAAGATTGCCCACTTCCCAAATTCACTTGTTGATGTTCCCATCCAAAGAGCAAATGAGCCTCATCACAAGAGGTGATTCAGTCAGTAAAATTCCACTGCTAATTTTCCACCCATAATTGATTAATATCTACAGTCATTAAACGGTCAATTGGCTTTACATCTTGAGCCAGTTGAATCTTAAAAGGGTGTGAATGCAAGACTTATATGAAACTACACTGCATGCTGCTTCTAAAAATGTTAATTTCCAATGATGGACTGGGAATGGAAGTTCAGGGCACTTAGCCACATCATCGCTCATAACTTAAATGTTTTCAGCCAACCATTTGGTTCAAGGGTGAACATTTCTTCTGTTGAAATGCAATCAAGTGTTTGCTTCCCAGTGTGTTATGCAAAGACAACATTACAACAGGGTGCTCTGCCATCATCTAGTCTGAGGATGACCACATTTGAAAAGCTTCAATTCACATATTTCTTCTCTCTGTAACTGATATTATTTGCTAAATTTTTTAACCAATCTGCTATTTTTGGTTGAATAGCTATATTAAGCCACCTTTTTTTCAATGGCACTTTGTTGTGTAACCTCCAGCATCAATGGATCAAATTGTAACAAGTTAGGTAATTGCTAGTGTAGGGAAGATTGTTGTATCTTGGATCAAAACTTATGCTTTGATTTTTGAAGTGTACCTTCTCATAATTTTTCATGAAATTGATATTTTCATCTGCAGACCCCGTTATTTCTATAACACTAGGCATTTAAATTAATATAAAATATTTTAAGATTGTGAGAAAATATTTTAAAAAAATATCTCTAAAGTCGGTAACAATGGAGTGAAAGAACAACAATAAGGCAATACTTATGTGGAAAGGAAAAATATACCCAACACTCACCAGAGTTGAAGGGAGGCGAGCAACACAAAATAATACACAAACACAAAAAACCACAATATTTCGGGGTTAACCCTTTATCAAGTGGAAATAAACATGTAACGGAGATTGCACAGGCCCCGTGGGAAACGCAGCTACATGCAGAATTAAATTAACTGTCAGATGTGGTGGAGGGGCAACGATAATATAATCGCAAGTATTAATCACAAGAAAGTAAAATGGGACATTTAAAAGTAGAAATAATAATAAAAATAATCAAAAATAAATCTGGGTAATAATTGAAGGAAAGAACTGCTGCGAGGCAAAATTTATATGGAAAGGATGGATAAAAAACGCCCAACACTCACCAGAATTGAAGGGAGGGCAGCAGCAACACAAAACAACACACAAACACAGAAAATACAATATTTCGGGTTAAACCCTTTGTCAAGTTAAAAGAAGTGAGTGGCTGAGCTCGCACAAGCCTTGCGGTGGATGCAACCACTCCTAGAATGAAATTGACCATCGTAGGTGGTGGGGGGAGCAACGATAATATAACCGAAAATATAAATCATAAGAATGATCATAATAATAATAATAGATAAAAAATATATCAAAAAAAATTTCAAAATGTATATGACTATTGTGCTACCCAGTTATCGGTGTACTGGGTGAAGCTGGAAGATATTATCGGAAATTAAGGCATGGGTGATGTCTACTCTGCAGGATGTGTTGATATGCCAATAGGCTATTTGACAGTATTAAAAAAAATATTATAAATTGAACCTATTCTCGTAGATTAATGCTACAGGAAGCTAATTTTTTCAATTTTGAAAAGAAAAGTGGATTATTTTTAATAAAAAAAGCGAAATAAAAATTATACTTTTCTTACCTACGGTCACGTGACAGAAAACGCTATAGGATTGGTGGTTGCTTGAGTGACGTCACACGTCTTTAAACGCTGTGGCTGGGAAAGGAGCGTTTCCTATTATCGAAGTTTTCAACTATTTTTATTATTTGTTGCTTGTCATTTCTTGTTATTAATGAAATTTCATTTTGAATACAAAATCGAGAACAATTTGTAAAAGCCTACAGCGGAATAATATCGAAAATAGACGTGGGCTGGCAATAGAAAAAACCCCTGACTTTTACTTTGCTGAGCTTAAAAATGTAACGCCTTCAATTTGAGACTCATTCATATTTAAATTGAAAGTTAGAGATTGATTGTTTTGCATTAGCAAACCATACGTCGAAAAATTCTGTACGCGAAATTTGTGCAGTGAAAATAAAGAAAAGTTGTATGGGTGTTGCAAATATGCGCAAACAAATGAAGGTATTTCTTGTAGCTAATAAGCAGCTCTTTCAAATAAATATAGCAAGAGACCGATATAATGTGGTATAATGAACTAAAATTCAACATGAAATTGGCTCAGTAGTTTTTTTTAAATTAAAAATAATCTCGCTCTGTTTTAATGATGTTAATGTATCAAGGAAAAAGCATGCGTAAACGTACCTTGAGGATCGTCATAAGCAACAGAAACACACTAGTCACTACTAACACGCAGAAACACAGTCAGCGTAATCATCGACCATACTCAATCAAATGGCGCAGCCGACTGGAGCGCTTGATCGGTGGATCACATGAAGCCCATTGTTTGTACTATTTTTTCTATTGTTAGGAGTGAATTCGTGGAAAATAAACCTTTTTTCCAAGTAATATGGTTTATCTACTTTGAATATAAATAACTATTTTGCCTGCGTAGACTATTATCAAAACTGACTTTTGTCCCTCTAGATTTAGAAAATATCACACTGTGCGGCGTCCTCCCGGATGCGAGGCCAGAGCGTTTACAGTTTTTGTTTGCTGTTTTTTGCACTACTATGTTTTTATTCGAAGAATTCATAATAGTTGCTAAGCGTCATACAAGCGTTTGAAACAAATTGCTACCATACATGAAAACTTTTTTTAAACTTACCAGAGAGAGAATATCATGCAAAGAATACAGGTGCGTGGAGGCGAATAATGGAATTTATTTTAGAAGTGACATCACTTGTAGAGATTTCATGCTAATCTTGCAACAGTTCCGGAAAGCGTTGTGTCCTTTTCGTTGGAATTTTTACCTGACGATACAACTGCAGGTTACTATCCTGACAATAACTGCATCTATTAGGCGGTATTTACTTTCAATGTGCAAGTAATATTAAAAAAAAAAAAAAAAACACCTGTTTATGGTGTGCAAGTAACGTCCAATTTCCTTTTTGAAATCTTCTTTGGTTGTTTCAAATGGTTGTAATTCGCTTGTTATCCAAAGAAGTTGTGAAGTCTTCAGAAAAAAAAGAAAAAAAAATTAAATTGATGTTTTGGTGGATTTTTGGGAAAAAATGATTATGCGATGAAACCAACAGCAAGTAGTATCCAAAGAAAATGACAAAAGAAAACAAATTGAACATATTCCGAAGCTAGGATGGAACCTTAGGACCCTAACCCTAATAATTCTCGCCTTAAACAATGTATTACGTTTAACTCTACGAAATCGCGGTTTAAATGAGCTTCACAGAAAATCGTAAGTGACTTTGTCGCAATATCAAATTGAAGTTGTTACATTTTTAAGCTCCACAGAATATAACTCAGTGGTGGTTTCTATAGCTAGCCCCCCAAATAAGGCGTCTACTTTCAATATGTTTCCGCTGTAGGCTTTTACAAATTGTTTTCGGTTTTATATTCAAAACGAACTTTCATTAATAACAAGAAGTAACCAGCAACAAACAATAAAAATAGTTGAAAACTTGGGTAATAGGAAACGCTCTATTCTCAGTGGCAGCGTTTACAGACGTGTGACGTCACGGCTGTTGTTGCACGCGCCAGGCAGCAAAGGAGCGTTTTGGCGGGCTTTTAAATTCTTCACATTTAAACTTTGAATTTTACACAAAATAATGCACTGTCATCAAAAAATCTCTTCACTCGGTGAATAAGGTGTACCAACAAACAATTTAAAACCATTTTCAAGTAGTAGTCAAATACCCAATTCCCACCTGTGGAGTTCAGATTGGAAGGTAGTATCTCTAATGGCTGTTACTGTGAAGCAGTTATTAAGATCACGGGTGATGTGAGTACTGGCATGGTGAGCAAAATGGAGGTCTAGGTTTTGGGAGTAAACTGTTTGCCTGTGACCATTCATTCTGATGGATAATGAGTTTGAGGTAAGGCCAATGAAGGAACTTTGGCAGTAGAGGCAGTGAGCTGGTATATGAGATGGGTTGTTGTGCAAGTGGTGTGACCTATTATGGGAAAGGTTTCACCAGTAGTAGGGTTGCAATAGGTAATGGTAGGTGGATGCATACTGCACATTTTGCAACGGGGTCTCTTACAAGGGAAGGATCCAAACGGTGGTTTTTAGGAGCATCAGAGGGTTGATATGTATGTACAAGAATATTTTTAGATTAGGCAGTCTGCTAAAGGTGACACCGGGTTTGGTGGGTAGGATAGTGGGAACAATACGGCACATTTCAGGAAAGGATCTGAGAAAGTCATAGCCCAAATGAAGAATTTGGTTTAGTAATTCCAGGCCAGGGAAAACTGGGTAAGAAAAACAGGGTCCTGGTCGGGTTTGGGTTGTTTGTGTTGGTGTGCCTTACCCCACAGACAAACAGTTTACTCGCAAAACCTAGACTTCCCTGTTGCTCACCATGCCAGTACTCACAACACCCACGACATTAATAACTGCTTCACAGTAACAGTCATTAGAGTACTTCCAGATACTACCTCCAAATCTGAACTGCACAGGTGGGAATTGGCATATCAACACACCCTGCAGACTAGATATTCCCCAGGCCTTAATTTCTGATAATATCTTCCATCCTCATACTGTACACCCGTCACTGGCTAGCACAATATAATCATATATATTTTCAAAACTTTTTGATATATTTTTTATTTATTATTCTTTTTTGTTATTATTTTTTCAATGATGATTATTATTATTTTTCTTGTGATTTATACTTTCGGTTATATTATTGTTCCTCCCCCCACCATCTCTGATGGTCAGTTTCATTCTATGAGTGGTAGCGTCGACCACAAGGCTTGCGTGAGCTCAGCCACTTACTTCTTTTAACTTGACAAACGGTTTAAACCGAAATATTGTATTTTCTGTGTTTGTATGTTGTTTTGTGTTGCTGCTGCCCTCCTCCCTTCAACTTTGGTGAGTGTTGGGTGTGTTTTATATGTCCTTTCCATGCAAAAATAAATTTTGAAATAAGGTCTATATGTGAACCTATTATATTTGCCAGTAGTGGGTGTTAACAAGAGGATAGACGGCATTATCTGAAATTGAGGCCTGGAGGGTTTCTGGTCTGCAGCATTTGTTAATATGCCAATTCCCACCTGCAGAGTTCAGATTGGGAAGTGGTATCTCGTGCACTCTAATGAACCTGACTGTGAAGTAGTTATTGAGGTTGCAGGTATTGTGTGTGGCAAGCAATATGGAAGTCTAGGTTTAGGGAGTAAACTGTTTGTCTGTGACCATTCATTCTGATGGATAATGAGGAACTTTGGCAGTCGAGGCAACTTATATACGAGATGGGTTATAGAACAAGAAGAATGGCATATGATGGGGTAGGTTTCGTCAGTAGTAGGGTTGCAATAGGTTGTGGGAGGTGGATGCATATTGCATGTTTTGCATCGGGGCCTGTTATACGGAAAGGATCAGAATGGTGGCTTAGAACCATCAGAGGGTACAAGTATGCTTTTTAGGTTAGGTGGTCTGCTGTAGGTGACACATGGTGTGGTGCGAAGGGTAGTGGAAAGAATGTGGCGCATTTCAGGAAAGGATCCAAGAAAGTCGTAGCCAAAATGAAGAACTGCCTACAATACTGACACACACAACCCAATACAAACCAGAACACTGTTTTTCTGGAATCGCTACACCAAATTCCTAAGAGAAAAAAAAGGAACTGTAATCTTGAACAATCCTATGTCACAATTACAAATTTTCATTTCAGCCTCTTTCAGAGAAACATTAAACTATCCAGCTGATTATATTAGCAATGCTGGGCACTAAACAAATACCAACAGCTCTAAAGAGTCTTATTTCTGCTTCTTAAACCTTTTGTGTCAACTTCCTAAATCACCTCCTCTACTTCCTTCCTGAGGTTACATTAAAACATCTTTTTAAAACCCCTGGCTCTTAGCACAAATTTTGTTACACTGCTGTTCACAAACTCTGCTGAGTGCTATCTGGTGAATTACTATTCCCCCTCAGGTCTTCTTATATATTCCTCCAATTTCATTTGTCTCATTAATGTTGCAACTCTTGTGAAGTAAATTTCTTTAAAAAAAAAAAAAAAAAAAAAAAAAAAAAAAAAAAAAAAAAAAAAAAAAAAAAAAAAAAACCTACTAAAAGAAGCCACCACAGAGATACATCACCAATTTCAAACATGTTGCATGATCTGAGCATTTTAATGCCCAATATTTCATACGAGTTACATTATGAAAGACCTTGTAATATTATAAGACATTAGGCAATGTTTCATTTACAGCATTTCTCTGACTGAAAATAACATGTAATTGTGACTCTTCCATACTTGTAATTTTAATGATCATTATGCGCTGCTCAAGAGCAGAGCGGTCTGGTAGTTAAGTGGTTAAGGCACTTGCTTTCAAAAGTTCACTGCTCGGGTTCCAGGTTCAAATCCCAGTGATTGCAGGAATTTTCAAGAGTTGAGTTTGATTATATCAGTTACGCCAGATCGTTCTGCAGTTGGGGTTCCATATTAAACTGTAGGTTCCAGGTTCCAGAGTAAAGGAACTAGTTGTCCTATCTCTGAAACATTGGCATAGAATACTTCCTTCTGCAGGATGTCGGAGAACAAATTGTAATAGTGTGTCGGGATGATCACAGCAGTTCCTTCCGACTTGCTAAGTAGTCCCCTTTATAATTAGTTTTTTTTACCACCTAAGATAAGGTCCATCAGACTTCGTTATAATTAATTATCGGCCGCCACCATCGGCTGGCTAGGGTACAAATCCAGAACAAATATAACTATAAGTTTCTTCAAGGAATCACTTCGAGTATGTAGACCAAAGATTTATTCTGAGTTCTGTGCTGCACAAATGCACCCGGCCACCAATGGAAAAAATAACAATAACACACACAAGCAAATTACTAGTGACAAACGATCCGAAGATGCAGGTTCTTCAGAGTGTAAAAACAATTATTTCCATCACTTTCACAAAACCAGAGGAACGATACACACGACGTTCTCTGCACGACTCCACTACACTCTCTCTCTGATCTCACCATCAACTGTTCGACTCGTAAGTCACCGATACTCATAGAATAAATATAATTAAAATAAGTTAAGTACTGAAAGGGCAAGCCTACTGTAATGTGACAATCCCTTCCATGTCACGGTTCTAATGTGAAGCCGCAGGCAAGACATTTGAACCTGGGACATATTTTAGGTTAGTTTTTTAGTAGGTAGTTACACAAAAAAATCCCTACATTATACAAGAACACCATGAATTAAATTACTATACAAGAGTATTGGTGGCCGGTCCCTACCGAACAAAATTACAAACATATTCACAAAATTTCATTCACATACAATTATATCTTCACATACAATTGTATCTCCCTGGAAAGAAAGCACAAAATTACAAATAATAATCTCTTGAGGTTAAACGTCTGTTCCTCACTCAAACGCACATGAACATTAACACCAATACATCAGTCATAGTTATTTTTTTTCTCTGTGGATAGTATCCAGGATACATCTTTGTCAGTGAAACACCAGATTGTTATTACCAGAGCTTCCCATGATAAGGTAACATTTCCTTTCTTTGGAGATGCTTGGTTAAAAATGGGGTCAATGACCTGAAGGTTTGTCAACCTAGCCTTCTAAAATTGCGCTTAGGTCTAATCACTTACTACCCCTTCCAAGAAAATCGACTTAAGACTACACCAAACACTAAAGAACATATTTATAGTTCTGTTATTAACACACAAAGACGTCCATCTTTCGACATCCTTGAGGGGTTACTGGGTGTTCGGGGTAGGGACTACCCTTAAGCACTCCAGGGCACACCCTCCAAATCTTTAAGAAAGTGATACTGACTTGAGATATTAGTTACTTAATGTCACTCAAAACATTTGTTCCTTAACTCACTATCTATATCAAGTATGTTTGTGATTTGTCTTAAACAAAAGAGAACATCTACCAATAAATATTAAACTAAACAACTCTACAAAGTACAAGGCTTTTTTAAAAAAAAATCAAAGTTTCTAGAAAACCATTATGTTGAAGAGACACTTCATACTTCAGCTTTGTGAAAATCACTATGCACAACATAAATCACTTAAAAATATAATTAAACTGTAGTACATAAGTAGTGTGAATCTCTTATGCTAAAAGAAGAATGGATATATTTAAATTTAAGTATGTTGATGCCCTCATGAAATAAATCCAGTTTTCCTTTGGACCAAAGTGAGATTATTTCCTTTTTCTTCACATGTACTCCTGGTTCTTCCCTCCTATCCTTCTTCTTCTTCCTACATTTTCTTCTTTGTATTATGGAATTACACTTTTCAAAAGTCTCAAGTAAACGTTGGAAAATGAAACATTTCATTAGGTTGATTGAAATATCTACAGTTTGACCATATGGGCTAGTACCGAGGAACTGTTCAACGTGCACAAATTGCTTATCCCCAATGGGAATATCAAATGCCAATATTTTAGTACTGTGGTGAGTGGGGAAAACAAAGGTCAGTCCCGAAAGGAAACATTAAATCATATATGTGGTTCGCAAACTTAGTGACACAAGTTGGTTTGCGGAGTTTGAAAATTGCTCTGGGCATAGCCAGCTTGCTCTCCTTCAGAGAAATTGTAGGAATATTACTTACATAAATATCTGTAACTGCACAAAGACTCTCTGAAATTGACCGAACACTAACCAATTCCATTTGAACACTAGTTTGGGATTCAATACACAAAGCATCATGGGAAACCGGAGTTGCTTCCTGGACCAAAACAATGTTCTTATCCTTTTCTGGTACTCGGGGTCCCTCCTGTGACTCATTAAGAGGTTTCAAATTACTCTCCTCCTTGAACTGATCTTCATTCCTCACGAAACAATCTTGTCGTAATTGCACTAACTCGCCCCTTAATTGCAAGAGTCTATCATCAAAATGAGCCGTGATTTGACAGCGAAGAGCTTCACTTTTTACTCCTATCTCAGCTTTAAGAGCATTGCTGTTTTCAGCTTGACCGACCTTAAGTTCTTGAAAGTTTTTTCTCATCTCTTCCATAAACTTCACCAACATTTCTGGTACGGGTACCTCATCACTCTGCTCTGCTACTCCTTCCATAGCAAATTCCTTGGTTTTCATATATAAAATTCAAAACTAAACCAAACTTGAATGACGCTATTAGATCAATACGTTACTCTAGCAATAGGCTACCTATTCCCCAAACTTAGATAAAACGGTCAAAGATATATCTTTTCAGTTTCAAATCAACTCACAACAACGCCGTGATAACTCGTCAAATGAAACAAAACAACGCAGTATATATTCCACAACCAAAAACAGATTTGCACCAAAGAGAAAAAAAGAACAACGTAGACTGGCTCTTAAAACAGTTAATTTCACTTCTCCAATCTGCTGCTGTGAATAAAACACATGTAGATAATACAGTAATTATACTTTTATTTACTACTGCTGACTGTTGGTGTCGAACCACATATGCAGACTATACTGTCTCGTCGCTCAATGGTACTGCCACCTGAAAATGTCATGCACAGAAAAAGTTATACTTGTTAACGTAAAAGTTTTCGCGTGTTCCTCCCGCAATTAATGTCTTTGAAAAATGTAAATAATTGCAATCTATTTTATTTATTTTTCCAGAAAGGAAAAAAAAACTTCATTCGTAAGTAGAACTGAAATTTGAAATTTCTGTACAAAATAAAATGTTATGGGAGAGCGAAATAAAATTTTCCGCGAGTATAAACTCTTACTATTAGGCTATAAATTTTCCAGAAGCTCCGGTAAATAACAACCGATGGTACAGATCTTTGAAACAAAATCCCGTTAATCTGCTATTCTTTTAGTCAAAATTATTATATTTAAAAATTATTTCCCGGTTGTTTAATAGTATAATGTTGCCTGTTAGATGTCTTCTCAACTCCTGCCGCTATTTTCTGCAACGTTGATCCACGATTTTTTGTTCTGCTATCTGCGTTGCGTTATTCACAGGTACTGCATCGCTGTATCCACTGCTGAAGTAATCGTCTCTGGTTATCTGTGTTGACTCTCTTGCGCTACCGTCTTTGCACAAGCTTGCTGTTTGCCGAGTAATTCTTCTCGCGCGTACCGTCTTTGGTAGAATCCGCTTCACAATTCTTAACAGTTGTTCAACTGTTTAGTCTTACGCCACGCACTCAACACTCTTTTTGTGATTTAGACGGTCTTTCTAAGCACTTCAACCGCCTATTAAATTCACAAGTCCTGTCACGGTCGCCATGTCGGAGAACAAATTGTAATAGTGTGTCGGGATGATCACAGCAGTTCCTTCCGACTTGCTAAGTAGTCCCCTTTATAATTAGTTTTTTTTTTTTTACCACCTAAGATAAGGTCCATCAGACTTCGTTATAATTAATTATCGGCCGCCACCATCGGCTGGCTAGGGTACAAATCCAGAACAAATATAACTATAAGTTTCTTCAAGGAATCACTTCGAGTATGTAGACCAAAGATTTATTCTGAGTTCTGTGCTGCACAAATGCACCCGGCCACCAATGGAAAAAAATAACAATAACACACACAAGCAAATTACTAGTGACAAACGATTCGAAGATGCAGGTTCTTCAGAGTGTAAAAACAATTATTTCCATCACTTTCACAAAACCAGAGGAACGATACACACGACGTTCTCTGCACGACTCCACTACACTCTCTCTCTGATCTCACCATCAACTGTTCGACTCGTAAGTCACCGATACTCATAGAATAAATATAATTAAAATAAGTTAAGTACTGAAAGGGCAAGCCTACTGTAATGTGACAAGGATCCTACCAACCCTCAGGTTGTAGACTAAGTTAGGGTGTTTATTTAATGCACTGTTGTCTTGTATCGCTCCAGATTAACTAACTGCACTGTATTTCATAAACGGTTGCCAACCTGTTGTATTTCTGTGTTCAATGCCTTTATCTGTGGTAAGTAGCTGTCATTTTTTTTATTTTCAAAGTTTTAGTTAAGTTGATAATTTTGGGAGAAAATGTGGATATTACATTTAATTAAATTCAAACAATCAATACAATACAACTGTAGTGAAATTTGTTCTATGTTAGAAGTATATATCATTGTAAGTTTTTTATGTAAATTATTAAAGAAAGCGTTTAAAAATCACATAAATACAGTTTCGTGGCTGTTGGTGATACTTTAGGATATGAAATTAATTAACAAAAACAGAAACAACACTATAGTAAATAATATAAATATTAAAATGAATGAAAAATGATTATTTGGATGACTGTAAAAAGGCCAAACAACTAAGAACAAAAATAAAATGTCTAACTTATGCATAATGACCAGCAAGTTATTTTACTAAACTGAAGGGTTGCAAAGGAGTTAGAGAGATATTTAAAAACAATAAATGAACTGGGTAGCTATACAAGTTGTGAGTTTAATATGAAAAAGGTTTACTGTACAGTATTTTTGAAAGAAGACACAGTCATTTAAAAAAATATGCATGGTCATAGTTTAAAATTATAAACAGAACACTGTACAAACTGAATGACATCTGCCAACAATACAAGATAAACTACACAACTTGTTTAAATGTGTAGGTAAGGCATCTTCACTGTTTGCTTACAACAAATTTCTTTGACAAGCACTTTACATCTTACCCTTTGATGAGGCTGTTTTTGGGAATATGTAAAATGTATTCACCAACGGTATTATCATTTTCATCCATTGCCACATTTTTCTTGAATGCCATGTGACTAGGTAAACTAAGGAAATTCGACCTATGAACTGATTGATTATGGTTGCCTGGATATCACAATCTTTTGGGACCATGTTTCCCAAATTCCTGGATGGAATTTTGCAAATAACAACAAATAGAGAACTTAAAATTCTTAGACAATCTCATCTGACAGAGTGACTTTAAAATAAAACCACAATTTGCATTTAGCTTATAAGCTATACATTATTCATACAAGCATTAAAAGGCATCCGACTTCAATCAGTTGATTAGAGTGAGTGTGATCCTAATTTAAAATAAATTGATAATAATACAGTATTACTGTAGATCACTGTAAAATGTTGTGTCCTCTTTATAAACCAGAGTGCTGACTTGCTACAAGTTCCACAAGATTGAACAAAAGTACTTCATATTAATATAAAGCTGTGAGTGCTTGCAGAGTAAAATTCACAGTGGTTTCAGGTTTACAATCTTGCGTTGCTGTAAACTCTGTGAATGTTAAAACTGTAGCTGATGTGGTACACTGACAAGAGACTGAGCTCATTTCTGAATGGTGCAATTGAAGGTAAACCACTCCATACATAGTGAATAAACTGTGGTTAGTCAAGGCTATTGGGGGGGGGGGGGGGAGTAATCTGCTATGAGTGGACATAAAACATTTTATTTTATTTTAAAGACCACTTGCTCAGACTAATGAGAGAGCTGCAACTACCTTTAAACTCATCTAATGAAGATTGCAAAGTTTACTGCAAATAAGGAGATGCATGTGGGGAGCCTTATGATTGATGACATATTCAGTAAGATGTTACCATGCTTATAATCACATCAGTTCTTACATTTCACTGCAGTCAGTACTGACATGGTTAGAAGCCACAGAACTTCTAACCAGAACATTCACACAGTAAAGTATGTTAAGATAATATGCTGCTGAAGAGAAATGGCAAAAATACTAGTGAACAAATGTTTTAAGAACGGAAGCTTAGGCTACACCATCCAAATGTTACTGGAAACAGTAAAAGATCGTGAAAAGAGCGATAGACATTGATGGAAATCCAACTAACACAGTTATGGCAAGATATCATATGTAGTACAAGGACAGACACATGTTACCTAACAGAAGTGGAATTTTCATCTGGAGCAACAACTCTAATAAACTGTAAGAAGAACATATATCAACCTGCCCCTTAAAGCAAAATTCTCATGATCACTATTTCATCTTGATGTTAGGGTGTCTGTAACACTTCAATCATCAGTAAAAACATTTCGGTAATGTAACTTAATTTTCTACGAAAACGTCATGCATGACTATCGCAGATGCTGGAGCACAAGTTCCCTTTTATATCTGCTATTTTGCACAAAGAGTCCTGCTTAAGATTAACAGAGAATATTTTTTTTTTTAAAATAACAAAATAGCATCATCAACTGACATGGTGCTGGAGAGATCAGTGGCTCAATGATGCAGTTTTCAAAGACAGACCAGTTTTCTTGCTGACAATGCTATTACAAGCAATTTTTGATTGAAATGGGAAAATGATCACTTCCATGGAGGCCACAATCAATTTGTCATTTAAAGGACTTTGCAAGAATTGTGGAGCATATAGACAGGTCCACAGTACAGAGTGGTGCAGGGAAATAGGTTATTAGGTGATTTTTCAAAACGCTTCACATCTGGGATGATGAGCCACACAGCAGACAGTGGCATTAAAATATTTAACTAGAAGAAACAGTTGGTGAAATTCTCTAATAAGGGCAAACTAGATGCCTAGAATTCAATGACAGATGGTCAGCTGACACAGATTACAGACTGCAACTGAAAAGTGAGAATAACTGATTCGAAATTAACAATGCTGCCAACAAACAAAGCCTTTATATCCTCTTGGCAGAGCTTTGTATGGTACTGTTAAATGTTAGCCACAAAGGGTTGGAGTGAGCCTGCTATGTGTGAATGGATGTCTCTCTCTCTGTTGAGTTTGAACCACTCCAATTATCTAGCAAGTGACGAATAATAACCAATGAATCAAGATTTCATTACAGAACACTAATGACTACATCACAGGAATACCACCATGATTTTCTGATATATAATTTGAACTTGTTTCCAAGGATAATGAATAGATATAAAAAATATACACATTTTCTAAAAGAATGTGTGATAATGAATAAACTTCAGCTTAACATAGAAGAAAGTGGAAACATTTACCAGTGTAGAGTATTCCATCATTACTTCTGCATGGCGATGAAGCAACAAGTTGTGGTATTGTAAATGGAAGTTTTTTCAAGGCATCCTGTTCAGATTCCGATAGAACATATAATGAACCATCCTTGGGATCAGGCAAGTAAAGAGGGCTGTATAAAGACAAAATAGATACAACTGAAATTAAAGTTTTTGCAAAGTAACTAAAAATAAATCAATCATTAATATAACAAGATACAATACTACATAATAAATATAAGGTACAATATGTATCATTTTAAATCATAATGAATATATGACACCAAATTTTAAGTGTGAGTAACTCTCACACAACACAGATTGTGTATTAAATTAACTTAAATAAAAAAAATAAAAACTTTAAAATCAATACCAAGTTATATTAGAAATGTAGTTCATTGTATGTTTTCTGAAAACGCCTTTCAAATGGTATGGATAAATAAAAACCATATTGTAAAACTTACAAGCGTCTTGGAAATTAAAAAAAAAGTATTTTAATAACATATTTGTTTACCAATTCATATAATTTGCTGTCACCTATTACATATGCATTTCCGATTAAAAAAAAAAAAACTCTTCCAGTCCACATTACAGTATAAATCTCGAAAGAAGTTTTGGGTCAGTTGTTTTGTAAATAAAATGGTGAGTGAATATAGTATATTTTTAATGGTTTTTAGCAAAACCTTACACAAACAACAAATCCATTTCTTCACTCTCTCACCCCAATAAAACCCCTATAATTATTTTTACATTCTCCTCTAGTGTAACAGGAATATACAAATTTGGATGTTAAACGGTCCAGAAGTTATAAGGTGTGACAGATGGATAGAAAGATAAGCGAACTTATAATGGTTCCATTTCTTGGTCCAAAACTGAAAGATTCCTAAAGCAATTTTACAATAAATTTCTTCTCATCCACCTGCCTGTTGTTTCAGGTATCAACAAGCTTTATTACCGACTATGGTGGGTGAGTGGTTAACGCTCTGACCTCGAATTCGGGAGGAGGCTGGTTCAAATCTCCGTTGGGGCATCCAGATTTGGGTTTTCCATGGTTTCCCCACATCACTCCAGGTGAATGCCGGGATGTTTCCTTCAAAAAGGTCATGGCCGAATTCCTTCCCATTCCTTCTCCCCAGTCCTATCCCACCTCTAATGACCTTGACATCGACTAGGCGAAAAGCCATAAATTAAAAACAAAAACGAGCTTAATTATTTAAACAAAAGTGAAAATGGTAAGAAATAAGTATTACACTTCAGAGAGAGACAACTTTTAGAAGACTTACATTTGTGTCATTCTTTTGAACAATCTATTTATAGAGACCAGTAGTGGCAGATCCACAAAATTTTTCGAGCCAGGGTAAAAATTTGAGACCACAGTAGTAGATTGATAATGCGGAAGAAATGACCTGCAACAACCACATATACCACAGTAGTAGAGATTTAAAAAAAAAAAAAAAAAAAGATGCAAACACCCAACTTTTGTGATCCCTCCCTTCCTACCGCACGGGTCAAGTGCCCGGGTGTTTTCTGTTTTGCCCCAACCCCATTACTTAAATGGGGTTGGGTATGGCATCAGTTATGATCCCACATGCCTTAATATCTTTCCTCCATCATTTTTATATCTTGGTGTAAAGGTTCTCCCTGTATCTACAGTACATTGTAGGGAAATCTATTCAGGTGGAAAAGTATTTTCATACTTCTCTACGCCTTGCAATGTTCAAGTCATTAAAGGGGAGAAAGGTACTGGAGGCAAGGCGAGGGAAGGAATTTGGCCATGGTCTTTTAAAAAATAATTCCAGCATTTACCTGGAGTATGGAAAATTGAAATCTTGATGGCCAGATAGGGATTTGAATTAGCATCTTCCACAAATGTGAGGTTCAGGTTCATTGCTCAACTCCTAAGGCCTTCCAAAATCTTTTACAAAATTTCTTAACAATTTCTATGTTACTAAGAAATTGTTTACTACTGATACTAAGCTATTCCAAAATTTCACAGTTATCATGACTTTCATGAAATTTGCAGCTTTCATTAATTTTCGAATTTGAGAGCTACTGATGATTTTTTTTCCCAATCAACAATGGCTCATTCACTAAATTAGCTCTACCATCATCACCATCTTAATAGAAGGCTCGGTGCCTACGGCACAAAACCGTTCTGACGTCACATTAGTTAGGCAAGGCAGTTGAGAGAGTTGCCATCTGTAAGCTGTTGTGCATCCGAACTGAGAGTTGTTTTTTCAAAGTTTACTGCTTTCTACGATAGTTATTAGTGAATTATTATTCTGCAGAAATGGTGTACACATGTTACATTTTTAGATGCAATGGAAATTATTCAAAGGGGCCGAAAATTGGGTGCATTATGCTGGCGAAGTATATCTGCAATGCATAGAAACTTTACACCACAGATTGTTCCAAAGTAAGTATTTTTCTGCTTTAAAATATTACTTGTTTCTTCCGTCTTGTATTTTTATTGTTAATTAATTATATCATTAGTAGTCTGTCAGTTCTATAAACATGAATACACTTCTATAACACTGTTCATTTGTATTAAATTTTACAAGTTATTTGAATAGTTCGTTTATATATACAATATTCGAAAGTAGTTTACATCGCGATACACATCGTCACTAGCAGCTTATTTACTAATTTACCAAATTCCTCATATCTTATGCTGTAAGGAGGTAATTCTGGTCCATGCTTCATTTCAACCTAACCTCTATCTCCGCTATTATTTCCAATACAAAATCAAACAATACTCACACACCTTAAATGCATCAAAACTACATTTCAAATAGTAGCAACATTTTCTGCAATTGGATTTCTTGTTTGCATAGCATTAGTTATTACAATTTCATGATATACCTTCAGTGCGAAATACAATAGGACTGAAGCAAGTGCAATAACACATTCACAGTATTGCAATGTAAAACTGATCCCAATATTTGCAGCAGCCCACTTATATAAGAAATTAATCAGTTAGAACTTATGAGTATTGTGTGGTACATTAACATAGACCTACTGAGAATTTGCTGGCGAATTAAAATTAATTTCAACTTTTGAGATGCAGTAATTTGTGATAGAGAAATGAAAGCACGATTATCACAGTTAAGTAGAAAGGCAGTTTAATGTTACGATTGTGATTGTTCTTATACTAATATTTTAGTGCAGTATATTCTCGGAAATGTCTTATTGTATATTTTGTAGTTAGTTGTAAGGTTTTTAGTTTCATGTTGTGCTTTCCAGTATTAAGTGACTACTCTTGATACACAAGAACCATTTTTGTTAATGAACAGGAACAGTTCTATTCTCCATTACAATGATTTAATTTTCTTTTTCTTTAGAATGTTTACAACTGATACAAATATCGCTTTGTGGCAGGTTTTCAATTACATTTTACAAAAGAAGGCCAGTTTGCAGTGATAGGATGAATACCAGCATCCAGACACAACTAGAGGCATCAACTAAATTTATCACTACCTACAAACACTTTGAATATTAAATTTTCAAGAGAAGAATTTGAATAAAAAAAGTATCAGATACGTGGGGCCAGGAATGTACTGGAAGATCATATTTTTGTGGCCTCTGACATTTCCAGTGTATAATGATTTTAATCTCAAGTAGACAAACTTCCTCCTAATTGTTTTGGTTTACTTTGTTGAATACTGTCTCCATGCAGTGCTAAAACGACTTAAATGTGAATTATGTATCAAATGTGTATTAGTTATGAGAAGCTATGCCTGTTTAGAGTGACAAAATACTAATAGTCACTCATATTTCCACGTAGATTCAATAAATATGAGAAATTTTAACTATATTAAAGTTTATAAATTAATTTATTGTGATAATAATAAGTGTTTTAAAAATTTTCATTTGAGAGAGAGATGGCAAGTAGCCTGGGAAACTCATAAGATTTAAGAGAACTGGTTTTACTCTCAATTATTCTGGATCTAAAGAGGCTATTCAAAGGACAGTGTTCTGTGGTTCTTTTTGTCAGTATCAGTACTCCGTTCAATGAATGAAATAAATAATTATAGTCATTCTTCAGTAACATAAGAAAAAACAGTAAACTCAGTAAACCAATCTTCTAAATGGTTTATATGATCCATTTTAATTTATTTTATTTCAATGACTAAAATGGAGTTGCTGTTTATCAGTTATTTTTACTCTACATTCTGCTTATATGATGTAATGCATTTGTGACTAATTGTGAAATTCTTGTTAATTAATGCTGCACTTCCAATAAAGACTAAGCCAAACTCATTTGTTTACTCTTACTGTGTGTGAGCACGTGTAAAATCTGATAAAAACAAAAATCCACTTGTTAAATATTTAAAAACCGATGTTAGCTGTTGTATTCGGTAAAATATTTGTGTTCTCATCAAATTAAACAGATATTATCTATATGTCTGCAAAGGTTTCATATACCTGCCTGTTAAAGTGAAGTATAATGAAAAAACAAAATACTGATTTTTCGACAGCATGTGGAAGGGGAAAACATACTCACGATCAATTTTTTTAATGGAAAAGAAGTATCTCTGACATTGTATTTATTGGAAATAGTAAAAGATTCATTCATTAGGCTAATATGGCTGTTAATTGTTCACAAATTTATTTTCAGATGAATAAAAATGTTGAAACATTTCAAAGTTTATCAGATGTTATAATGATATTTTTCAAAAACTTTAGCTTCTATATCGAAAAATGTGAAATAATGCCTACCAAAAGAAGTCTTTGTAGCACAACAGAAAAACAATTACTGTAATATTTTGCTCATACTGTTCTGCCACGTCTGATGGGAGCTTATGCCTAAAATACGTGATGTCACAAACTGAGAGTCCAGGCCTTCATGTCACATTTTTTGTTTAGCTCAATTGCCCTAAAGTCTTGATACAAGATTTAGGAACATTATGAGCAACCCATGGCTTATTTTGCTTTTCAGATTGTAGTCTGAAACAAGCAGTATAAATCTCATTCACAAATAGGCTATTTGACAATATTAAAAAAATATTATAAATTGAACTCATTCTCATAGATTAATGCTTCAGGAAGCTAATTTTATCAATTTTGAAAAGAAAAGTGGATTATTTTTAATAAAAAAGCGAAATAAATATCATACTTTTCTTACCTCTGGTCACGTGACAGAAAACGCTCTAGGATTGGTGGTCGCTTGAGTGACGTCACACGTCTGTAAACGCTGCGGCTAGGAATGGAGCGTTTCCTATAATCCAAGTTTTCAACTATTTTTATTGTTTGTTGCTGGTCATTTCTTGTTATTAATGAAATTTCATTTTGAATACAAAACCGAGAACATTATGTAAAAGCATACAGCGGAAAAATAACGAAAATAGACGCCTTATTTGTGGGGCTGGTTATAAAAAAAAACCTGACTTTTATTCTACTAGGCTTAAAAATGTAACAGCTTCTATTTGAGACTCATTTATATTTAAATTGAAAGTTAGAGATTGATTGTTTTGCGTTAGCAAACCATACGTCGAAAACTTTTGTACGCGAAATTTGTGCAGTCATGCTGAAAATAAAGAAAAGTTGTATGGGTGTCGCAAATATGCGTAAACAAATTAAGGTATTTCTTGTAGCTAATAAGCAGCTCTTTCAAATAAATATAGTAAGAGATTGGTATAATGTGGTATAATGAACTAAAACTCAACATGAAATTGGCTCAGTAGTTTTTTTTTTACTAAAATTAATCTTGTTCTGTTTTAATGATGATATTGTATCGCGGGGAAAAAAAAAACATGCGTAAACTTACATTGAAGCTCGCCAAAAGCAATAGCAACACAGAAATCACTACTAACACGCAGAAATACAGCGTAATCATCGACCAAACTCAATGGATTAGCGCGGCCGACTGAAGCGCTTGTTCAGTGGATCACAGGAATCCCATTGTTCAAACTATTTTTTCTATTGTTAGACGTGAATTCGTTGAAAATAAAACTTTGTTCCGAGTAGTATGGTTCATCTACTTTGAATATAAATAACTATTTTGCCTGCGTAGACTATTATCAAAACTGACTTTTGTCCCTCTAGATTTAGAAAATATCACACTGTGCGGCGTCCTCCCGGATGCGAGGCCAGAGCGTTAACCGCTCACTCACCACGCTCGGAACAACTGGATGTTGTGGGCCATTTTTCTTAATTGTAGATTAAAGATTATGGATGAATAATATTTTCTTGTCAATAAAATTGAATTTGTTTGTTTATTCATTTACGTACCTCGTTTCACTTCATCTCACATGAAGAAACTGTGAAGTGTTCACTATTAACATAAAGAGAAGCAATTAAGAAGTAGTGTCAGAATAGTTGCGTGATTGAAGAGTGGTAATGGAATTCAGAACGTCCTACGTTCGAAGAACCTTGGTTGGGATAATATTTTGTGTGTGAATTTTTTCGGTATTTGTTTACTGTTTTTTGCACTACCATGTTTTATTCGAAGAATTCATAATAGTTGCTAAGCGTCATGCAAGTGTTTGAAACAAATTGCTACCATACATGAAAAGTTTTTATTTTTAAATTTACCAGAGAAAGAATATCATGCAAAAAATACAGGTGCACGGTCATGAACAATGGAATTTATTATAGAAGTGACATCACATGTAGAAATTTCATGCTAATCTTGCAACAGTTCCGGAACGCTTTGTGTCCTTTTCGTTGGAAATTTTACGTGACGATACAACTGTAGGTTACCTTCCTGACATAACTGCGTCTATTAATGTGCAAGTCATATTCATTAAAAAACAACTTTTTTTTTCGGTGTGCAAGTAACGTCCAATTTCCTTTTTGAAATCTTCTTTGGTTGTTTCAAATGGTTTTAATTCGCTTGTTATCCAAAAATTTGTGAAGCCTTCAGAAAAAAGAACAGAAAAATTAAATTGATTTTCTGGTGGATTTTCGGGAAAAAATTATTATGCAATGTAACCAACAGCAACTAGTATCCAAAGAAAATGACAAAAGAATACCAACTGAAAATATTCCGAAGCGAGGATCGAACCTCAGGACCAACCCTAATAATTCTCGCCTTAAACAACGTATTACATTTCCTCTACGAAATTGCGGTGTAAATGAGATTCACAGAAAATCGTAAGTGACTTTGTTGCAATATCAAATTGAAGTTGTTACATTTTTAAGCTCCACAGAATAAAACTTAGTGGTTGTTTCTATAGCTAGGCTCACAAATAAGGCGTCTACTTCCAATATTTTTCCGCTGTAGGCTTTTCCAAATTGTTTTCGATTTTATATTCAAAACGAACCTTCATTAAAAACAAGAAATAACCAGCAACAAACAATAAAAAATAGTTGAAACCTTGGGTAATAGGAAACGCTCCATTCTCAGCGTCAGCGTTTACAGACGGGTGACGTCACGACCGTCGTTGCACGCGCCAGGCAGCGAATGAGCGTTTTGGCGGGCTTTTAAATTCTTTAAATTTTAACTTTGAATTTTTCGCAAAATAATGCACTTTTGTCAAAATATCTCTTCACTCGGTGAATAAGGTGTACCAATAAACAATTTAAAACCATTTTCAAGAAGTAGTCAAATACCCTATTCTGTGATATTTCATTGGTTCCTTATACAGACCACGGATGTAACAAAATGAATGATCGAATTTAACAATTTTTTTTTTAAAATAAATAAATAAAATATAAAAAGGTATCTACTATATTATTTCCTAAGCTCATTCAATTCGATAGCTATTGGCTGGAGAATGGTGACGTTCCGCGTCAGCCTTGCTCGTGACCAGATATATCATCAGAAGGAATTTGAGGTTATGTCTACAATTTAATAGCTAAGCAATTGCTGCAAAATTAATTGTCATAATACATTGCTTTTCGAAGAATTTCATAGTTAAAAAAATATCGATAAACTTTATGGCTGAAAATAATTTTGGAACTGCTTTTCAGTAACACATCACTAATGAAAGCAACATAAAAATAATAAAAATAAGTTATTCATGGTCTCTGCTGTAACAATTCCAATCGTCATTCCAGCCTAGGCTCAATTTCAATTTAATTAAAACTTCAGCAAAGTTGTTGCTTGGCTAAAGTTTATACATTATGGTTTATTTACTTTTTAAATTTTTTACCAACTACTTCTGTTCGTGTTCACTGTATGTGAGTTATTAAGTTATTTGAAGTGGCTATCCGACTTCAAATGTGTTACCAAAATGATCATTATAGCAATAGTTGCTTAGCTATTCAATAATATGGTATTTGTAGTAGGGATTGCAATCCAGCAGAGCGGGATCCCGCAATCCCGCGTCATTAGACAGTCTGGCGGATCCCACACAAAATTAAGCGGATCCGCAATCCGGCGAAAACGCGTGTCAGTGCGTGACTTGCTGCCCCACTCTCTATCGGATGTATTGGACTGTTTGTTTATACCCTTCCAGTTGGCATTTGATGCGTGTGAACAAACGTTTGTTTTTGTTAACCTTCGTCATTCGTAAGTAAATACATACACTTTTACGTATTCATTTTCGAGTAAACATTTCTGTAATCTGAGTTATGTTGCGTATTCAGTAACTATATAATTATTTTTTATGTGTTTCAAACGTTAACTGAACTACAAAGTTACAGCTTTTTATTCACGGTTTCATTATTCCCATTTTCTGTATTTGCAGATAAAGTTATTGTGACAATTTCCTTTTTTGCAGCTGAAAATTCCATTATTCGTTGATAGGAAACTAATGTTACCGTAATTTTAATTGCATACCTATTTATTTGGCAGTTATCAAAAGGCAATTGTATATCCTTTGACTTAATGCTGTTTTGGCCACTGCCTCAATGCATTTCTTTGACGAAAGCCACCTGTTTACATGTGCCGCTCAGGCTATAGATTAATACCTCTTCTCCTTGTTATTTTTTTGACTGAAGGCAAAAAAAGTTATAATGAAGTTTTCACGGGTGTTTCGACGAATTGTGTTGTAGGAACACCATACTTCCACGGCTGCCTCCGCCGTCTCTCTTACGTGTGAAATCTCGTGTTTTTACAATGAAATCCGGAGACATATGTAAAATTGAAATACTTGACAGTTTAAGTGTTGGTTAGTAGTTTCCTTTAGTAATACTGAATCAACTGTAAGATCAATCAAGGAATCAGGAGATATAATAATGGATCTCACAAAAACAATTTTTGTAAAAAAAGGCCAAGTCTCATGCTTGTGCAGCGACAAAAAGTAATAAGATCTTGTTCTGAGCCAAGTCTACACTTTACATGGTATATTCACTTCACTTTGTGAAATGGAATGCTTTCTCTCGGTGTTATGGAACGTTTATTTAGAAATAAAAAAAAAAAAAAAAAAAAAAAAAAAAACTCTGGTAACCTGGTCATAAAGCAAACCATGGTTTTAAATTTTATGTGGTGTATTGTAAGGCACCTATCACTGAATATTTTCCATTTTTTATTATTTATTTAAAAATTGGCTTAGATTAAAAAACAAAAATGTAAAACCTCAAAATGTACTCGACATGATAAAAAGTTTTAATATCACTTTGCCAATTAAAATATTGTTAACTATTAATTTTTATCATTTAAAATTAAAATTGCTTTATTAATTTAATTATTATTTAATTTATTAACGTTTTAAGTACCTATATACGCGTTAAAAAACTGTTTGCGCCAATCCCGCACGGATCCCGTGGGATTGAAAACACTGCGGGATTGCAATCCTTAATTTGTAGTAAGTTTTCTGGAAGCTACGAACACAACGTTTAAAGATAAAAATAAGAATGGTAGGCCAACCTCCATCAATAACAACATGATGCTTTCAAAGAAATTTGTGTTGCGGTGGATGATTGAATTTCCTTGAAACTAAATATAAATTCTTCAAATTTTGCAGAATGTACCTTTAGGGTCAAATATAAGTCAAGTTTTTATTTCAGCTAGTTCGAGTCTTGCAACCAATAACCTTGAAACAAGTATGCAAATGCACATTCGTCTTTGTCCGTGTTTAATTGTCTATTAATACTTCACACTCAACAGATTCTATTCAAATTTTACACAGGTCAAGTTCGTATTTGGACAGGACAGGTTTAACTGTCATAACCTCTGACCCTAAAAACCAGAGATATTATAGACCCATGACCACAGGTAAAAAATGGTTAAGAGATTACACCAGTCAAATATGAACAACTTACCAAAATGCATACTGATAGTCTTTGAATATGACCGATACACTAAATATTTTGTCTCTCGCACATGGTGAGGGAAACAAAGAGACCCAAGGTCAACTGAACAGTCACAAGATGTACAAATGTGCAAAATAAACGTACATCAAATGCAGAGTAAAAATGTTAATTATGATCAGTAGTTTTAAATGTACATCAACAACTTAAGAACTGGAGCCGATAAAGTATAACTCTGATTTTATTATAAATGGCATTTTAAGAATAATAGAAATACACACAGATACAAGGGGCAACAATTATTGTATTTTTGTTGCTCTGTAGAATGAATCACTAATCTTAAATATGTAGTTATGGTTCTTGTTCACATAAAGTTAATCGACTGTTAGTATATTTGTCATGGCATAAAAAAAGCCTTCTACTACTGAAGGAAGTAGCAAGTCAAGTCTTGAGCATTGCAGTTAAATATTGTAAAGTTAAATTTAGTACCGAAGTAGACTTTGAGCTAAAAATCAGATCAATAACGGGAGATACAGGACAAGTCAAAGTCTAATGCGGAAACTTAAAAACATTCTCTTGTGGTCTGCAAATAAAAACAAGCATTTTGATATAAGGTTTATATAGGCATAAAATTTTATTTTAAGTCACAATTCAGTTTTAAAAGTTTGCATGAGGAACTGGAGTCAAGTGACATAGGCAAGTATAACGATACAAGGGTGAGGTTAAACAATAGAATTTAGAACTAACATTAAAACAGCCTTTATTTAAATTCATAAAAGAAGTCTAACTGCTGCTTATAAACAAACCTTAAAAAGAAATTTCAAGATACAAGACCAATTTAAATGAGAAATATTAATACTCAAATCTATATATTTTCATATTAAAAATTATAATCAAGCTGAGTTTAGGCTCAAAAGAAAGAGAATCTATACTATTATAAATCTATTAGCATGCTGTGTATGACAGAAAGTTCTAAATGGCATCATGCAAAAACTACAACAATGTGGATGTTGTTTCACATATTTAGAACTTATGGTCTGGATTAAAATCTATGAAAATAACCTATGTATGTACCCAGGAACAGAGCAAGAAATTAAAATCATTTTAAGATGGAACAATTAGGGGGCACAGATCACTCTGTACTTGAGACGAGCACTCATTTCAAGAAAAACTGACAAAAGGTCACACTACTTCTCTAAGAATTACGTTTTATATTCTGGATTTGGTTTTTTAGTTCTTCAGTCTTCTCAAATGGAGTGGATTAAAATAAATGGAATATGTAAATCGAATGTAATAAGCATGAGTAATATTTTATTTTTGCCAAAAATCTTTGTGATAAAAAGATACTGACCTAAGATTACTAAACTTAATTGTGTTTATGGTCAGGCCTGCCGTAAGTGGCGCATCAAAAAGAGGGGGGGGGGGGGGCAAAACGAGTGATCCACAGTCGCCGCCCCGTGATAGTTGCCACTCCATTGTAGCCCTAGCTGCTTCGGGCAGCCGGCGACACTCGGGATGGCAACAATGGGGGCCGCAATCTCACAGTTTTTTTGACCCGGTTCGGAAATTTCCTAGATCCACCACTGGCTGTAGTTAGACAGGAGGCGATATAATTGGTATTGCACGCGGGCGCTCTAACAGCTAGCGACGGGCCTGTTTATGGTGTGTATGTGTGTGCATGTTTTTTGGTCTTTAGTCATCTATTAATCCAGTTTTCTAAAATGTAAATTGAAATAAATCGGATATATTAATCAAACCACTACATAACAGATTAACACTTCAATAAGTGTAATGGAACTGTGAGAGTTAATTTACGGTAAGTAGCTTTCTCCTTAATATCTATATAAATATATTTATTCAATATAAAGGCAGCTTTATGATAACATTGGGGCCACAATTTGATGATGGTTTCTTATACAATTTGAAAAGACAAATTGAAAGTGAAGAATAGAGTTTTTTGATATCGAATTTCGAAAATTAGTTATAGTTCCTTGATACCCAGTCCAGACTGCATTTCAACCTAACCAATTCACTTTTGATTTGTTTTGTCAAGTTACATAAGAATCTGTCATCAAACTGCAGAGCCATGCGTATCGTAAAATCACTTGTTAATCGAACAACTACATCATATATGCACTTTAGAAAGTTGTGGATTTAATATGAGCTAAATATAAATATTTTTGTTCACCTTATTTTGGTAGCAATGGAAAACAGATATTACATCAAGAAACTTTTTTTTATACATTATTTTCTATGAACCATCCACAAACTGGATTAGCAGTAGTAATTTTCATTGGCAATATTTAGCACAGCGCAGTATAAATCATGAGTAATGGCTATTTGTTATTCCAATAAGTGTTGAATATGTTTGCATGTTAAGTTGAAACTATAAAACTTAAGCACGATATTTATGCCACATGCTTTAGACGTCACAAATTGTAATATGTGTTATGCTATCGTAGATTAAACTTTTAATATGAAGAAGTTTTCTTTATTTGTGAAAAAAACTTTTAGAAGTTGAAATAGCACTCCAGGATAAGTATGTCATGTAAAAGGGGAGAGAGTTATTGGAGATTTAGGCCAACAGAATTTAAGCTGCCTACGGACAAAGATAACTGCAAGAGAATTTGTGTTTTAATTTGGAGCCTGTGATAAATACCTTTCCAAAACATGGGAAGAGTACTTCCAACACCTTTTGGAAGAAATCGAAGGAAACCTGCCAAGAACAGAACAAAGTAAAAAGAAACTGAAGAGTAAAACAACATCTTTAGAAAAGGCAATTGAAGAATTATGAATGCCGGAATCAGAAATAGCGGTGAAAGAATTACAACGGAAAATTGCTGGGAACTGACAGCAGAAATGGGAAAATCAGCAGAAGCAATGTATGGGTGTGTAGAGCTATATGAACTGTTTGGAAAGAAAGCAAAATACCAGGCAACTGGAGGATGAGAGTCTTTGCAGAAATTCATAAGGAATGGGAATAAATCAGATTGTGAGAACAACGAGAACACCACATTTCTGAACCCAATGCCTGGAAATGTACCAGAAACTTACTTCATGTAAAATCAAATGAAAAATAGAGAAAACAATTACAGAACAGTATGGTTTAGGTCAGAGAAGACAAATGATAGATTTAATTTTTATACCCTGACCAAGTATATACAAAACACAAGAATATAGCAAGGACACAATTATAGCTTGCACAGATATAGAAAAGGTCTATTGTGACAGCCGTCATACCTGAATTTTGAATAGTATTGTACTGTATGAAGTATTTGTAGTGAGCCTAAGTTTGTTTGAGTGTGATCTGGTATGTTTATTTTGCAATTTCTTGTAAATCAGTGTATATAGACTTTATTTTATGAAAGAAAATTATTTAAAGTCCATTTAATATGTTTAAGAACCGAATTGTGCAAGAGAATTTCTTAAATGTTTGTAATTCCATGTATTAATGCAAGTTATGATGTCTACAGGACATGTTTGTACAGTTTAAAATGATTTCTGTAAATAATTTTGTATTTAAGTATCTCTAATTACCATTTCAGATCATTTTGTAATGATGTTAAGTGATTTTGTGTTAATTCCGATTGTTTTTAATATGTTTAATTGTTTGAGTAATTGTTAATATTCGAGAAATATCGGGCGGATGCCTTTGAACAATTCCAGAAATTTTGGTAGAGACTATATAAACAAATCGGCAGAAGGACAGAGTTAGTTTATAGTTTAGTTTTTCAGTAAGTTCACAGTTGAGTTTACAGTCACTTTGCATCTGCCAAAGACTGCGCTAGTATCTCTGGATTGTATCTTTGCTTGTGACAAATATCGCTGACTTGTTGTTTTTGGAAAATAAACAAACATCTTCAACATAACCTTCTGGTGGATTATAAATTAATTAATCAGTATATTAATTTAAACCACCGTAGACCCTAACACTATGGTATAGTGAGGTGGGAAATCATATGGCACAATATTAAAAAAAGCAACATACGAAAGAAACGTGCAATAAATTAGGAAATTTTATGGGAAATGGGAGGATTGAATGCAGATAGATATTAGACATTCAGATCGGTTACGTAAAAAGGGAAGTAAGGCAAAAAGTGTAATGCAGGGGATAAAAACATGTGATCATAGGGATACAGGCACGGTGGGAAAAATCACTATTGCTAAGACAGTAGATGAAGCTGCTGAAACAATAACAGATGGGCGCGCACAACTGGAAAGGTGAAGGTTAATTTTAAAAACCCCACAAAGCTAGTAACAGTGTTACTGGTGAACTGTAAAAGTATTATGTGCAAAGCAGTAAAATTTTGAAATTTAATAGAAATACATGAACCACAAGGAACTATAGGGATAATGCCTTGGTTAAAAGAAGGAGTCTTGACAATGAGGTTGTTTTGATGGCTACAAAGTGTACCACACTTGGAGCAGTATTCATGTTCGTCAGCAAGGACTACAATTCACCGGTGTTCATAGATCATGACCATGAGTTATTAGAGACAGACTTCTGAGACGATAAAAAAGAAAAAACAGCAGTGTGTTGGTTGTTTACCATAGTGGAAGAATGAATGATGTAGACGAGGCTCTTAGGGTAAACTAAATTCATATTCAGAGTTCAGTGGTGAGTGTAAAATATGGATTAATGGTCAGGATTTATACTTATCAGGTTTCAGCTGGGTAGAAATAAGATTAATGATACAAGGGACCAAGGATTTACACATACCTTAGTCAGGGAAGGTGGGTCTACACATGTTGTAGAGTAGAACACAAGGAGACCAAACATGTTGGAAATCTTCATAATAAAGCCTGAAGATAACCTTGTGGAGTCTTGATAAACTGAATTAATAAGTGAATATGATGAGGTACTGGGGATACTAAAGGATTCAATAAACCAGTGGCCAAAACTGAACGGAGAAATAGGTACAGTTGTAAAAGGCACGAATTTTAGAAATGAAGAGAGATTTCAGTGGCAGGTGCAGCAAATGTACAGAAGGAACAAATGTACAGTGGTGTTGAAGTGGGAAGATTTCAAGGAGATAATAAAATAGGGTGAAGAATTATTTATCTCAAAACAAGAAATAAAGAAAAGTATGGAAACTTCGTACTATTATATGGAGGTTAGGAGTTTAAAGAGGCTGGTAAGAAGGGAACACAACAGAGTTAAGAGACAGAAAGGTAATAGCAAACATGTGAAAAACTAAATGACAATGTAATAGCTGCGAAGAAGAAAGCTAAAAATAGGTTTATGAAGAATATTATCAGTCCATGGGGACCAGGTAATGATGAATATAGAAATTTCTATGGGTATGTTAGAAAACTATCTACAGAACAAAACCCATGTATGAATATACCAGAGAAACTTGAAATATTTTGAGCATATTTTAATGGGGTTTTCACTAATACACTCAGCACTGATATGGCTTTCATTTTTTATACTATTGATTCAGTAATTTATTTTTGATACTTTTTTCATAAATGACCAAGTTCCCACAGATAAAAAGAGATTCAATACGTTCATGCTAATGCTTTTAAACATGAATAAAACTTTTTATTAAGGCTTTAATATAGGAAATAAAACAGTTTAGGACAACTGAATCTCCTTTTGATTTTACTGTAGTTTGCGATACAGTCTGGAGTATAAAAGTTTCTCACATAATCTTACTTTTATTCATTTAATACTTAGTTTTGATATTTGCATCTGCGGAACAGCTCCCCCCCCCCCCCTTTTGAAGGTATAGATGATGCGGATACTGAAAGGGGAAAAATTAAATTAAATATCATCTTCGTCATTCATTCCTACACTATGGTAAGCAACCAACATATTGATTTTTCTTTTCTTTTTTATCCCTCCAGACCCCCCTAGCATGGTCCACATCAATGTACAACAGAGAGATGTAGTATTCATAGCTGACCAGTATGGAAACCCCTCCACCAATAGGGGACCGGATAGATATTACCAAAATGCATGGAATTTAGTTAGAAATAATAATTTATAAATTCAGAAATATCATCAAATAATTTTTTGTTGTGAAATAATAATGATTTATATTTTTAAATTAATAAATTAAATCTGATTTTAGTCCAATCTTCACGTCAAACGAAACACCAATCACAGCGCTTCACATCACACTGTCGCGCGCCTGCTGTTTATAATTATAAATAACTCAGTTCTACGCTTTTAACAGATTAACATTTATTGTTCCCAATTCTTATTCTTCTAGGAACTACATCGGTCTTAAAGTATCCGAAGAATGCAAAGTTCTTAAGCAGTGAACTGGTAACAAAGCAACCGTTCGGTCTGTACGTCACTAACCTCTCGCTATCTCTTGATTTTCCTTATTGCCGTGGCAACTTACATTTCCTTGCTATATGAGTAAATATATCATTTTTTGTTTAATTTCATGGCACAAAACTATGATTTTCTTATGAAATTATTCTGTTCTGTCACATGCCTCCTCAAGTTCACCATGTCTTTGCTTAAAAGACATTGGTAAACTTATAAGAATAACCTTGCATCCAGCGATACTCTTTCCTCTGTTCCTATTAGAATTTTTTACAAAACATTTTACAAAACTCTTTTTAATACTAACAACATAATGAAATGAACTAAAAAAAACATGTATTGTCTTAATGAAAACATATATACATACAGCATTCTAGCTTAACACCACACAAATGCAAGTCCTGTCACGGTATTGTCTTGAAATATCTAATAATGTAAACATACATACATGCAGCATTCTAGCTTAACTTCATACAAATGCAAGTCCTGTCACGGTCGCCATGTCGCGCGCCTGGTTATAATTATACGTTAGAAAACAGATGCGTGGGTGCGCTGAGTTAACTTGTATTTAACTGTTTCTACATTTGTTTTAGTTTTTGTCGCAGAACTGAAGCAATACTGAGTTATAAGGGATGTGGTGATGATATTCCAAGGCAAAATTATTTGCAGATTGTTTAAACAATTGTTATCGTGAATCCAGGATTTACTAATGCCGACTGACCGTTGAATATCCAGAAAGTGGATATAATAATTGTTGGAAAATTCATTGCCACTAATTTTGATTTTTGTGCTGCTGAGTTTCAAAATGTGAAAACATCTGTGTAAGTGTTTCAACTACTTGCATAATAAACTGAATTTTTTAAAATAAAAGAAAACATAACCTCTACCGAGTGCAAATGGGCTAATCTTTTTTAATAAATGTTGTGAGATTTTTTTTTTATCCCATGAGCCTTAAAGTTTTTCTTTCACCTATTTTCAGATCGTGGAGACAATCCTATGGTCAAAATGTCATAGGAAATGTACAACTTCATCGTGATTCGGGTATATGTACTATCAAGTGCTAGGTGTGCCAGAACAGAAAGTTTGTTCAAAATCTTATGCAGCGACCAAGGTAGTTGGTAAGATGAAGGAAAAGTGGTTAGCATTCAGTGTCTTAATTGTACAGATTTAAATTGTTATTGCAATAAATCTAAACTGACCCAAGTTAGCAATAGTATTAAATAAATTACAACGAAGGAACTCTCAGCCCGAAAAAAGATGATAACACACAGATTGCCACCCCAGATAATGTGCTACTGACACAATTTCTCCAAGAAGCTAAAAAAGAGACATTAATAACTGTGTCTTATTAAAATTTAGAGTCTATGGAATGGAAGACTAAGAGAGGCTATCACATAATTATTGGATTAATGAATATAGCGGTGATTGTGGCTGCCTTTTGACAACAGCAGGGAAAGATGTACTTGTTGATGTCAAACTTCTTTTCCTATCAGTCTGACTCTGAAATTTTGATGGAAGGCATCCAGGTTTCATCATTATTTTCTTTATTGAGCATGTTGTACAGTACAGCATGTAGTTTTCCATGTTATTTAACAACTAAAACACAAATAAGTACATTTTGTAGTTGTGTACAAAGTACTCAAGTGCTGACTTATCTGAACTACATCTATGTAGTTGGTGATTTGGGCACTATTTTCACATATTTACTTGCATCAAAGTGATCCTCACAAAGATAAACACTAATCCACCACATGATTCGTATGTCGGCTATTCATGGTACAGCAATAAATAATTTGTTTGGAGAAGATATAGAAGTATTGGTCCATTTAGGTACCATGCACCAATGATATGTCCTTCGCTCCATTACGAATATAACTTCACAAAACACTTAAAATCACTAAATACTGTTGGAATAACAAGTCGCAGATCAAGTCATTACACACACGCATGACATTACTCTGCAATGAGATCACATGATGAACTGTTTGCATTGCCATTTAAAGAGCTTAACATTTACACATACTTTTATGTACTTATAAAGTTTTATTTAAGTGAAGTACTATTTTTCTTTGCTAAATATATTTACAATTGTCAATTTAAAACACCTTCCGAAAATTTGTCCGGTCCCCTATTGCTACTTTATCTCTGTGGTAAACGCTGAAACAGTCAGAGAAAACTTAACAGTCAGTATTTCTTCTTTTAATCAGAACTATACCACTATAATTACTTGTGGCTCGAGTATCTCTATT
This sequence comes from Vandiemenella viatica, assembly GCA_031002005.1. Classification (NCBI taxonomy): domain Eukaryota; kingdom Metazoa; phylum Arthropoda; class Insecta; order Orthoptera; family Morabidae; genus Vandiemenella; species Vandiemenella viatica. The sequence goes on from CM061919.1 coordinate 37,553,222, forward strand.
AAATTTCCAAATTCTATTATCTTGTTCATTACACTTCTACAGTTTACCAGTAACACACTTACTACTGGCTTTATCATATTTTTAAAATTAACTTTCTCCTTCCCATTTTGTGCCCATCATTTACTTTTTCAACAGCTTAATCTATTTCTGTATCATCAGTGATTTTTTTCACTGTACTTCTGCACGCTGTATCCCTTTTATCACTTATTTCTATCCCATGCATAATAGATGACAATACACTTTTTTGCCACCCTTTCTATGCATAATTGATCTGGATGTCTAATATATATCTGCACTCAACCCATCCACTTCTCACAAATTTTCTTAATTTGTTCCACAATTCTTTCTTTTGTTGCTCTTATTTTCAGAGTTGATTATATAATTTCCCATCACACTTTACCGCAGGCCTTATCAGTGTCTATTAAAGCAATTATGGTATCCTTGCTATGTGCTGTTTTTGTCTATGCTTTGTCCAAGTATAAAAATTACATCGACCATTCATCTTCCTTAGCTAAATACATACTGTTCTCCTCTAGCTGTTTCCTCTATATTTTCAGGCAGTCATTCAGCAATGCGCTGCTCTCATACCTATCTATATAAATAAAATGAAAGGACCTAAACCGAGGATGAATGGAGTGCATCAAAGACTGAAATAATGAAAGCTGGTAAAGAAACATTAGGATTTAGGGAACAAGCTGCAAGAAAACCTTGGATCACAGAAGAAATTTTGGAACTGATGGATCAGATGAGATGGTACAAAAATGCTCAGGATAATGCAGGAAGAGAGCAATACAGGCTATTTAGAAATCAAATAAACAGGAAGTGCAAAAAAGCAAAAGAAAAATGGCTACAAGAAAAGTGTGAAGAAGTAGAAAAGGAAATGATCATAGGTAAAGTAGATGTTGCATATAGGAAAATCAAACAGAATTTTGGAGAAATGAAGAAAAGAGGTGTGAACATTAAAGCCACCGATGGGAAACCTCTTTTAAGCTAAGACGATAGAGCTAACCGATTAAAAGATTACATTGAGAAACTGTATGATGGGGACGAGTTGAATAATAGCGTGATAGAAAAGGAAGGTGATGTCAACATTGATGACTTAGGAGATCCTGTTTTTAGGACAGAATTTAATAAAGCTCTGAATGACTTGAAAGCAAATAAGGCAGCTGGAATTGATGAGATCCCTGCAGAACTTTTTAAATCCCTAGGAGAAGAAGGAATGGAAAGATTATTCAAGCTGATCAAAAATTTATGAATCAGGAGAAATTCCAAATGATTTTAATAAAAACATAATTTTCACACTCCCGAAGAAAGCACAATCCGAAAAATGTGAGACTGTAAGTCTAACATCACATGCTTCAAAATCACTGACCAGAATAATCTATACTATTATATATCTGTAAGCAAGCTGCATTTGTCTCTTTACTGTAACGGGCATCGCGCAATAAATACCGCAGCAATTTGGATGTGGTTTTCACGTTTTTAGAGCTAATGGTGCTAAATTTAAGAAAATAGCTAATGACTTATATGTACCATGGGAAGGAGCAAACAATTAAAAACCTTTATATTTGGAAAATTGTGGGCTGCCGATCATAGTGCACTTCAGACGCGCACTCCTTTCGCAATAACTTCAAGTCAACAAAGGACACCGTTGAAGAGATGTGGCATCGTTTTATACATATAGTCAGGGAAGGCATGGAAATACATATACCAAAGCGGACAATAAAGGGGGAGAATGATCCACCGTGGTACACATGCGAAGTAAAAAGATTACTCAAAAAACAAAGGAAAATACACGCACACTCAAGAAGGAAGGGGTGTCGCAGCGATTTAGAAACCTTAGCTGATTTAAGAGGACGTATTAAGAATGTAATGCGCGAGGCCTTTAACAATTTTCACTCCAACTCTCTCTCTAAGAGTCTCACAGAAAACCCAAAGAAATTTTGGTCGTATGTACAAAACGTTAATTGTACCAACAGCAATATTCCAGCACTAATTCGTGAAGGTTCCGAGTTTAATGAAAGCCGCGATAAAGCTAACGTACTAAATACTGTATTCAAAATTCATTTACAAATGAACATAAGGATAGTATTCAAGTTTTCCCACGCCGTGGCGAGTCGGTGATGGAATCATTGCGAATAGATACTGCAGGTATCGTTAAGCAATTAGAGCTCCTGAAGTGGGGGAAAGCACCTGGCCCGGATGGAATTCCAGTAAGAGTATTTTCAGAGTATGCGGCGGAAATCGGGCCATTTCTGTCTGATATATTCAGTAAATCATTAGAAGAGCGAAAAGTACCTTCAGACTGGAAAATCGCGCAAGTAACTCTGATTTTCAAAAAAGGTGATCGAAGGGATCCTGGGAACTATCGTCCCATATCTATAACATCTGTTTGTAGTAGAGTTATGGAGCATATTATATGCTCGAACATTATGAATTTTCTAGATAATAATAATTTGCTTACAACAAATCAACACGGATTTCGGAAGAAAAGATCATGTGAAACACAGCTGGCCCTATTTACACACGACGTAATGAAAGTTATCGATGCAGGTTCACAAGTAGATGCAATTTTTTTAGATTTCCAGAAAGCCTTTGACTCTGTGCCACACAACCGCCTTTTAGCGAAGCTTCGAGCTTACGGTATATCGGATCAGCTTGTGAATGGATAAAGGATTTTCTAACTGGTCGGTCGCAGTATGTTGTCGTTGAAGGAGAAAGTTCTTCTAATCTAAATGTTACATCGGGTGTACCTCAAGGAAGTGTAATAGGACCACTTCTTTTCTTAATTTTTATAAACGATCTCGGAGACAAAGTGAAAAGCCTATTTAGATTGTTTGCTGATGATGCGGTTATTTATAGGGAAGTAAGAAATTTGGCAGATTGCTTAGAAATTCAGCGCGATCTGGATGTTATTTTGGCTTGGTGCGCTGAGTGGCAACTTACTCTAAATTGTAAAAAGTGCAAGACAATGAGCATAACTAACAAAAGAATCCGATTGTTCAGAAATACGAGGTAAACAGTTCAGTTATTGATATTGTCGATTCAATGAAATATTTGGGAGTAACAGTACAAAGGAACATGAAATGGGACATACACATTAATTCTTTAGTAGGTGTAGCAAATTCTAGGCTGCGATTCATAGGTCGAATCTTGAAAAAATTGTAATGAACAAACAAAGGAGATAGCGTACAAATCTCTTGTGCGTCCACATTTGGATTATTGTTGTGCCATTTGGGACCCGTTTCGTAAGGGATTGATCGAAAGAATAGAGAAAGTACAGAGAAGAGCCGCTCAATTCGTGACCGCTTGCTACAGTCCTTATGAAAGCGTCACAGAACTGATTAGTAGATTAGGTTGGGAGTCTCTGGTAGATAGACGACACACGTTTCGTTTAAACTTATTGGAAAACATGCGTACTCCTACTTTCACTTTTGAGTGTAGTGAAATACTTCTTCCACCAACCTATTTGAGTCGGAAGGACAGGAAAGATAAAATTAGAGAAATAAGGTGCCGGACTGATTCTTTTATGAATTCTTTTTTCCCTCGTACCATTAGGGATTGGAATGCACAGCAAAGAGATTAGCTTTGGTGCTGAGCACCCTCTGTCACCCACAATTTTGTGAATTGCAGAGTATATATGTAGATGTAGATCTCCGAAAACTTTGGATTTTTTTACTTTTGTTATTCAGTTTTCTGGACCGCAGTGCTTAAAATAAACGGAATACGCGAATTAAACGTAATAAGCATTGATTTGCATCACAATATGTGAAATGCATTAGATTACTATGTAATGGTATACATATATTATCTCTGGTAGACAGTTAACAGTTTGTCTCTGGAACAATATAGTTGCTAAACGTTGTACATTAATAAGCCAATATTTCTTCTTTACATATCATTATGGTTAAGAAAATCAGTTTTTTTTCCCTAAAAAAAAATATGTCTGAAAAACATCTACCATAAATATCAACAGGTAACAATACATTTTCGCACAATGACTTGTGCAGAACTTTCCATATTTTACGTATGTTACTCGATTAATATATATTTTGTGGCTATAAAGTGCAAATATTCGTCACTAATATTGACCAAGGAACGTGTGTACAAATTTTGGCTGCTGTTCAAATTACGCCCAGTAAAATAAACTGTTATTTCTATTAAATAAGTCTCATAACCCAGATTCTGCAATGTTTATCACCATACGTGCTTTGGGTTAATGACGACAGCAACATGGAACGAGTGAAACTAAAAATCAATTAAGCATCTTAAAAAGTTATGCCACACCACGTAAATAACAATAAAACTAAATCCATTATGCCTTATGATATAACAAAGCGAGCCAATTGTCATTCTGGTAAAGTCTGCATTTTACCCTAACCACAAATCTGGCTATTGATTCTTTTCGTAAATCATAGCTTCTGTCACAATCACATTAATACATTCACTGTTATCGATTCTTGAAACTTTGGAATTACTTACATCAGGGTGAAATAACGACATTAGTAATTTGGTATCACTGAAAACGAAGGAAATTAAAAATAATTTGTAACATGTAAGATTAGTTTTAGTACGTGCTATTTTAAAACAGAAATAATTGAACGAATCAACATATCATCAAAATAAAACCAATATACAATCAGAAAAAAAGATTCTGTTATTATTAATAATAAAGAAAACTGCTCTAAATAAATTTACGGCACCACGGTTATCTCCGTATCCGAATTTAAAAATAAGATATTTTTTTTAGCTAAGTTAAATATTAGAGAAATAATATATTTGGTTATGTCCATAGCTACATTCTCACCAAAGCTTATGCTTAGCTATGTAATCCCAACCAAAGTTTACACATAAAATCCCAGCAAAAGTTTACACTTAGTGCTTATAATTTCAGCTGTGTTAACTATTATATATCGATATAAATTTGCGGCATCACGGTTATCATCCATTTTTTAGCTAAGTTAAATTAATATAAATAAGTTAATATTTTTCATTACCATCAGAGATATATCATTACCAAAGTTTACACTACATTTCAATCTAACTACTTCAGTTCTGAAATACCATGAAGGAAAATGGCTCGAAATGTGGGTAGTTGTATAAAAGCCATTAAGAAAAAAATACATGTTATTACTCATGGATTAGGAATGTATTTATATGGTATTAAAAAAGGGGATTCTACGATTACCGTGGTGCCGCAATTTGATGATGGATTCTTATGTAACTCGACAAGACAAATTGAAAGTAAAGAATAAAAAATTTTTGTATCTCGCTTAGTTCTCGAGATATTGTATCTCAAAAGTGAGGAGGTTAGAGTGAAATCCGGAATGGACCAGAAAAAAATTCACCAAAACCACTATATTCACACGGTGGAAATGCTCTATAGGTGTTTTATTTTCTTCCTAGAGGTTGTTGTTAGGTTGAAATAGAACCTGGACCAGAAGAAATGCCACCAAAAGCACAAGCAGAAGGAACTATACCTATAACTGAAACCAGGTAAGATATCCTAAAATAATTTTTTTTTTTTTTTCGATTTGTTTTGCCGAGTTGTATTAGAATCCATCATCAGATTGTGGCACCATGGTAATGATAGCACTGCCTTAAAAAATCTAGCGAGTGATCTTAGTACATTCATTGCTGCAATACTATCGTTGGTGGCATAGATAGTTTAGAATTAACGGCCATTACTATCACAGACAGTAACTTTCATTTAGCGTTATATCTAAGGTACATTTCTTTTTGCTATAACATGCACTTTATATGGAAAGGCATGTCCTCAGGAAATTTCTGACCTGAAGGATTATTGATTCTCGGTACGCCCTTACTGAAATGTTAGTGATAATGTTTCACGTAGCTTTAGTTTCTTGTATTTCATATATTAAACTGTGTTAAAATATAAATCCTACAAAAAAAACCTTTTGAACATCAGTATGAAAACTGCATCTAAGGTAATAACTAAAGGAAAGGAAATTTTTTAAAATGAAATCTATATATTTCGCTTCTCTGGATTAATATTTGACACTAAAATAAAAAGGGTAAAACATATTTTTTTTTTGGGGGGGGGGGGGGAGGCTGCCTACTACTGGTACTAACCATTTTAAATCTGGATTAACTGCTTCATTATACTATTCTCTTCACGTTTTGCACTATCCTTTTTCGGAAAAGTTACCACAAATTAAATTAAAAATGCCAAAATATGAGAGAGACGCCCAGCTATTAGATGGCACTGCAAAATTAATGAAAATCTATTGAAATGTTGGTTAAATACTTTATTGTAACAATTTTTGCCGTTTATGCTTCTCTCCGTTGTAAAAAGTCGCACGAAATTAACAAATAAAAAAACATTTGTCCGAGATGTAGTAGGCCCTTCAAAAACGACTGTCATCTTAGAATCGATACAAGCGATCGAAGACAATGCATTGCTTCCGTTGTAAACAAATACCCAATGTTTTAGATGGATGCCACAGAATTTTCCCAAACATTATTTTTCTTGGTCTAGTCTGAATTTCAACCTAACCACAACCTCTATGACAAAATGAGACTGATAATTTTTGTGTTATTTTAAAACGTGAAGAGGACATTTTGTGGAGGCAAATACTTCAAATTTCAAAAGGTTGGTAACAGTTTCGGATTGGTGGAGAAAGAGGCAGACTACCCGCATTTCTACACACTTCATGATCTGCATGTGCAAAGCAGTACACAGAATAATGGAAAATGTATTAGAAGGGATAGTAGGTGAAGATCAGTTTGGGTTTAAAAAAAACTAGCTCATACCCGCGACTTCGTACGCATGGATTAAGAATTTTTTTGCCAGAATTAAATATAGAAATTTGTTGGTAACGAAGGATTGGTCCCAAACAATATCGAGTCGGAATAATATGACAGGAAAGCTATCACTATATCATTGCACCGTCGAACCTGTCTCTTGAAGAGAATCAATTTCCAACATATTTCTGTCACCATTCGATAAAGTCTCAAAATTTTGTGACTACAACTGTTAATCATACTGGAAAAAATATCCTGTGCCCTTCATACAGATTTCCTTATAAAATTCCATCACAACGATATAGCCATTTAGTCGTCAAAACGTAACAAAAAGACAGAGACTTACTTCCGTATTTATAATAATATTACTGTGGTTCACACTCACACACTGACTGCGAACAACACCTGAGGGATCATTATAACGTAAAAAAGTGTACACCTACAACATTGCAAGACTACCTACGATTTGCCTCGCATTGTACCCCTAACTTTCTAATATCTACAGTTTAACATTCAATCTCCACGGAGATTTGAACCGGAGACCATGACGTTCGTAACCAAGAGCTTTAACCACTCAGCTGACAGTCCACTACAAGGAAACACGGTATGGAGACGTCCATATCCAACGTGTCTATCGCCGTATTTCGAAGTTATGAGACAACATGTGTTATTTATACAGATAATTTTTCAACCAAATGTAGACAGTATTTTTCTCCTTGTTCAAAGGATAAGTGTGCAAAGTTTCATCGAGTTCAGATGAAAACTGTGGATTTGTATGAAGAACAAAAAAAAAATTCATCTTTATACATAAAGATTGCGGTACAAGAGAAGCAATTCTGGCGTTACTAGTAGATTAAATATAAAAATAGGGTCAGATGCAATAGCAGAAGTTAGTGAATTCTGCTACTTAGGAAGTAAAATTACAAGCGATGGCAGTAACTGGAATTATGTTAAAAGCAGAATAACACTAGCAAAAAGAACCTCCATGAAAAAGAGAAATCTTTTATTTTCAAATACTGATCTAGGGTTCAGAAAGAACTTTCTAAAACTCTTATGTGTGAAGCACAGCACTTTATGGCAGCGAAGCATGTACTTTAGGAATACCAGAAAGAAGGAAAATTGAAGCATCTGAAATGTGGTGCTATAGAAGGAAGCTGAAAATTAAGTGGACAGATAAAGTACGAAACAAACGAGTTTTGGAAATGATGGCTGAGGAAAGAAGTTTGTGGAAGAAGCTTACAGAAAGAAGAGACAGGCTGGTAAGTCATATTTTTGATACATGCAGGATTGGTGGAGAGAACAGTCAAATGTAAGAACTGCAGAGGAAGTCAGAGATTAGAATATATGAAGCAGATAAGTGAGGACGTGGGTTGTAAGAGGTGTGTTGAGATGAAAAGGTTAGCACAAGATAGGAACGGATGGAGGATTTCATCAAACCAGTTGAGAGACTGATGGCGAAAAACATGTTGTAATGAATTAATAAGTGCAGGTTATCAGTGTTATTAGACACAGAGTTTTTGTATAGTGTCCGAGAAAATTTAGGGGTGTGACATGCATCAAACAGATGAACGTGTTACGACAAAGTGACCGGATTTACACATCCAGTGGGTGACTACAGATTCTACCTGGCTTGGAATTGCAATGGTTTTATTACCCATCAGAAATAACTATAGATCGCTTTCCATTTTAGTACATTTTGGAAACGACCTGATAGCCACCATTAGCAAGGGACGGGTGACCGAAAAAAGTTTTTGGTACTAATTCCCAGTATATTGGCATGCTTGAAGAGTGGTGGGGAGGATCCAACCACTGGAGGTGCTCGCGAGCAATATTATTAATTTTTGAGTGTTTTTGTTTATCTGTCGAGCCAACAAGGTTCAAGTATTTTCTCAGGCAAAGTACTGATTTGCCAAATCACAGTGCAAAGAGGACAGTTTTTTCTTTGGAGGAGAAAAAAGGATATAGGAACATTCTCATCTGGTGTGGCGAGGCCTCACCATTCCGACTGGGCTGCACGAGGTAGCACATATTTTAAAAGGTATCCTCATCTGCAGTGGACAACAAAACGCCTCCTGCTGCACAGCTCTTGTTTGTGAGAGTTCTCTGATCTTGCTATCTGCTGAAAATGGCAAATCTTCCTTTGCGATGAAAACTTTTGCGATCAGTTCTACCAAGTAAATGAACCATGAGGAGTTTCAAATTGCTCTAACTGTTTAAAAATCAAATAAATTGGATAATTCAAATGTTAATAAAATATATTTATTACCTACGATTACAAAATACATTTCATGTTTGAGTTAATTTACCATTTTGAACTTTTAATAAATTTAGTTTAAGTGTGCACCCACATTTGGGTGCATGGCAGTGCACCCGCCAAGTCGAGTCAACGGCGGCACTGCCTACCCTTTTCTCAAAGCGATTCGGGCCATTTTTTGAACATCAATTTCTTCGGTCGTATTTATGCTACAGGTCTCAAATTTCTGTTATGAATAGATATCAGCAATCTTAGCAAACGTTCTTAATTTTATTATGTTACTGTTCTTAGTTCGTATGTTATTCGGATGCAAACTTCAGAGATTTTGTCACTCACTCACTCACTGACTGACTAACTGATGATCATCAAAATTCTAAGGCACTACCCGTAGCCGTAGAAAGCTGAAATTTGCTACACAGATAAAATTTTACCCACATATTATAAGAAAAGTCTGAAACTCGTAAATTTTCATATACCTACCCCCTTACCTACCGCTAACGTGAAATCGCTTTCTACCCTAATTACTTTACAAAGCTCAGATTTTCACCATAGAGTGAGCTTAGTATGTTTAACTAAAGTGTTTAATTATACTTCTTTCCTTTTCTTACTTTTGAAGTTATTGAAATTCAAAATTTTATTTCGGCACAACACCTCGACATCAAAATTCCACTGTATTTCCAGTAATCCTAGAAACGACATCAAAATTCCACTGTATTTCCAGTAATCCTAGAAACAAGTAATTTGGTACACATATATGGTTTCATCCCTAAGTCATAAGAAAAATCTGATATTGGAGTTTTTCACCATATTTATCTATATATAAAAAGATGAATATTTGTTTGTTTATTCTTCATACAAAACCACAGTTTTCATCCGATCACGATGAAACTTTGCACACTTTTCCTTTGAAACATGGAGAAAAATACTGTCTATATTTGGTTGAACTATTTCTCGTCATATTGTCACGTAAATTTGAAAAATTACCGAAACGAACATAGACCGACGTTTAGGATGTGGAAGACTCTGTAGTTCCACACACTATTGTGGGCTGGTGGCCCGTTGGTTAACGCGCTTGCTTACTAATGTTTGTATCGCCGGATCAAATCCAATGGCGGCAAACATTTTAAAAATCGTTTTTGATCGTAAGAGTCACGCCTGGACCGTCGGTTATTCGGATTGAATGTTAAACTGTAGATATCACAAATTTAGGGGTGCAATGCGAGGAAAATCGTAAGTAGTCTTGCAATGCTGTAGGTATACACTTTTTTACGTTATATTGACCGCTCAGGGGTGATTCGCTGTCAGTGTGTGTGTGATCTGCAGTGATAATTTTTTTTTTTACTGCTTAACGTCTCCTTTAACAACTAGGTCTTTAGAGACGGGAAAGGATGGGGGGCAAGGAATGGGAAGGAATTCGGCCATGGCCTTTTGAAGGAAGCATCCCGGCATTCACCTGGAGTGATTTGGGGAAACCATGGAAAACCCAAATCTGGATGCCCGGATGGGGATTCGAACCGCCGTCCTCCCGAATGCGAGGCCAGAACGCTAGCCGTTACACCACCACGCTCGGTCGCAGTGATAATACTATAAATGCGGAAGTAAGTCTCTGTCTTTTGTTACGTTATGACAACTAAATGCCTATACCGGTATTGACTGAATTTGACAAGAAAATCTGTAGGGAGGGTACAGGACATTTTTTTCCGGTATGATTAACAGTTGTAGTCACGAAATTTTGAGAACTTATGGAATGGTGACGGAGAGACGGATGTGTGTGTTAGTCTGTAATGTTAGGTCGGTTGCTCAAGGTGTGCTTCTCGCGCATTATCTTAGTGAATAGTTTGTAAATAAATTTCGTTTAGAGAAAAAAACGTATTATTTAGTATAGATGTAGATTTTCTCTGTCCTATTACTTTGCGTCTGCTTAAATGTTTCTGACACCAGTTTATTTTGTCTTCTTTTTTGACATGCCTTGCCGGTGTAAATTGGCCTAAGTTGTAGCTCTTGCAGAGCACGAGCAGCTAAAGTTATTTGAACCCAAGAATAGGATGCTCATGCAGAAGAAGGAAGAAAAGACCAATCTGAAATAAAGCTGCCCTTAGTTAACAACTCTCGCCCCCTCATCCCCACACCTTCGTTTGTTTGTTTGTTTTTTAATATATTGGGAATTGATTCTCTTCAAGAGACAGGTTCGATGGTAGAATGATATAGTGATGGCTTTCCTGTCATATTATGCCGACTCGGTGTTGTTTGTGACCAATCCTTCGTTACCAAAAACTTTCTATATTCAATTCTGGCAAAGAAATTCTTAAGACACGTGTACAAAGTCGCGGGTATCAGCTAGTTTAATTATAATCCCAAACACAAAAAATTCTGGCACATATATGTGGCTTGATTACTTTGCTCCGGATTAAGCTATAAACCTGACATTTTTATACTTTATAGAGGCAAACAAGTTTAACAAAAGCTTTAAATTTTACTTTGTTCCTATGGTTAGTTTGGAAGTTACTTGTTATTTATTTGAGGTGGTAGATAAACCAGCTAGGCTACGATGTACATTAATTGTCTGCAGAGATTGGGACATTGTTGGTAATGATATTGCTGATTTTCCTTGTATTTATTCAATGGAAACCCAAACGTGAAACATTCCGGTACATATTTGCAGGTTAATTGCTTTGTTCTGGATGAATCAGTATGCTCAAACCGTCGAACCTGTCTCATGAAGAGAATTAATTTCTAACATATTTAAAAACAGAAAAACAAAAGAAGGTGCGGGGTTTCGGGGATGTGTGTGTGTGTGTGTGTGTGTGTGTGTGTTTGTGGGGGGTTGTTTAACTAATGGCAGCTTTAATTCAGCTTGGTCTTTTCTTCTTTCTTTAGCATGAGCATCCAATTCTTGGGTTCTAATAACTTTAGCTGCTCGTACTCTGCTAGAGCTACACTTTAGGCTAGGTTTACACCTGCAAGGCATGTCAAAAAAGAAGACAAAATAAACTGGTGTCAGAAACTTTCAAGCAGACACAAAATAATAGTACAGTGCTGAGCAAATCGAACTCTATATTGAATAATACGATTTTTCTCTACACGAAAATATATAACAAATCATACACTAACAAATCACGCGAGAAGCACAGCTTGAGCAACCGATGTAACATTACAAACTAACACACGTCACCATTCGATAAGTTCTAAAAATTTCGTGAATACAACTGTTATTCATACCGAAAAAAATATTTCCAGTGTCCTTCCTATAGATACATAGTATTTCCTTGTCAAATTCCATCATTATTGGTATAGCCACTAAGTTGTCAAAACGTAACAAAAAGACAGAGACCTACTTCCGCATTTATAATTTGAGTGCACGGTAGTGCACCCGCCAAGTCGAGTCAACGGCGGCACTGCCTACCCTTTTCTCAAAGCGATTCGGGCCATTTTTGAACCTCAATTTCTTCGGTCGTATTTATGCTACATGTCTCAAATTTCTGTTATGCATAGATATCAGCAATCTTAGCATACGTACTACATTTTATTTTGATACTGGTCTTAGTTCGGTTGTTGTTAGGATGCAAACTACAGTGATTTTGTCACTCACTTACTCACTGACTGACTGATGATCATGTCATAATTTGAACTTAAATTGAGGGCATAATACATATACTTGTCAAATTCGAAAAAGAGCGATGGAAATCTTGGCCTTTACCTATTTATAAGTTTGTGTACGTTAACTAAAACATGGCATGCATAATGGCCAAGTCATCAGATTTTTTATCCTAAAAAACGATCTATGATACCGAGAAAAACCATTCTGTTTCATAAAGTGAAGTGAATATACACTGAAAAGTGTAGACTTGGCTTAGAGGAAGATCTCATAACTTTTTGTCACTGCACGAAGACGAGACTTGGCCTATTTTTACAAGAATTGTTTTTGTGGGATTTCATTGATCCTATAAAGTCCACTAATATATCGTGTGACTAGCTTATAACTCATGATCCCTTATAACATTCAACCTTTATCATTTTTTATGATCACAACAGTGTGATCGAGTAGTCGCTTTCCTCAATAGGAAGCACTTCAATTTCATTATTAAAATCAGAAGACACCTGGGACACATTCCCTATGAGAGTGTGAAATGATTTACAAAATTTTGATCATATATGAAAAAAAGCTTAAAATAAATATTAGAAATAACAAAAGAAAGGAGCACAAGCACAAATAGAAAATCCATTAATATAGCAACAACAGCTAGAAGAAGCAAAAGAGTTAAACAAGAATAACATGATTTGATCAAATTTCACCAAACAAAACAATAATATTCATTTATCACAAACCAAATAAATTTTTCAAATTACTGCACCATGCAAGAAGCAAATATGTTCACCTAAAGGTTGTTACAGTTGAAGAAAAGAAACTAATCCAATAAGTAACAAAAATCAGGATTTCTGTAGAAGTTTTGCAAAAATAAATTTACCATTAGTGAACTGTTTATGTAATAGCAATAATGAAAAAATAATAATAAATAAATAAGGAAGGATACTGAAAGTAAATCCGTCAGTCACCACATATGAATGGAGGAGGGCCACGACAAACAAATAAATAAATATGAACACATTGTACAATATTTTGGTATGAATCTCAATTGTGTTTAGGTCAGTCACATGACAAGAGGGTTAGATGTGTACATACAAAGACTCACCAAAACACTCTACCACATGATCAAGGTTTACACTGAAATATTTACTATCAGTAAAATTGTTAGCAGAAAGACATATAGACTAGAATATAACAATAAAAACGATCTCAGGGACACTGCAGAATCGAAAGCCAATAGAAATTCCAAATTCATCTGCAATATCAACTATTACATAAATTCATACTATAGAGATCATTTAAGAGATGCACTAAAGCTGATGCTTACTTTATAGGTTTGGTTGTGTCAACTGGAACTTTCACAGCTGGTTCTGAAACAAAATTATAAGAATAGTATTATCTATATAATTTTACTTATTTACTATCATGATTAATATATGGTTGATCAATTTTTCCAGTGAAAAATCTTTTTATTTAGAGTTTCATATGACAATGTTTTCCCCCATGTTACAAAAAGATAATTACTAAATTAAGAATTTAAACACAGAAGAAATGCAAACATATGTAGTGCAATTTGAAGTGAGATGGAAATATTTCAGGTTCACTGACTAATATAAAATTGTATTTTATCTGTTGAAACTGAGTATTTCTCAATAAAAGTCCTTTTATTTATTTAAAGGATTGTTTAGCCTGGCAAGATTAGGGCTGTTAAGCCCTCTCTTACATCATTTTTTTCTTTTTTTTTTTCTGTCGTCAGTCTTTCGACTGGTTTGATGCAATCCTCCATCCTTTCCAATAATGTGCTAACCTCTTGATTTCTAAATACCCCTTACAGCCCACGTCCTCAATTATCTGCTTCATATATTCTAATCTCTGCCTTCCTCTACAGTTCTTACCTTCGACTGTTCCCTCCACTAACAAATTAACCAATCCTGCATGTCTCAAAATATGACCTACCAGCCTGTCTCTTCTTTCTGTAAGCTTCTTCCACAAACTTCTTTTCTCACCCATCATTTCCAAAACTCGTTCATTTCTTACTTTGTCTGTCCACTTAATTTTCAGCATTCTTCTGTAGCACCACATTTCAAATGCTTCAATTTTCTTTCTTTCCGGTATTCCTAAAGTCCATGTTTCGCTACCTTAAAGTGCTGTGCTCCACACAAAGAGTTTTAAAAAGTTCTTTCTAATTCCTAGATCAATATTTGAAACTAAAAGGTTTCTCTTCTTCATGAAGGCTCTTTTTGCTAGTGCTATTCTGCTTTTAACATCATTCCTGCTTCGGCCATCGGTTGTAATTTTACTTCTACCTCTACATCATACCAGGTTTATAATAAATAATATACACCTTATGCAAACTAACAGTATACTACACATATATAACATTTGACCTAAATTAAGTTCAAGAGTAATGCTAACAAAAAACTTAATAATATTAATAACTAAAATCTTAATAGTATTCATGTTTAACTAGACAATCATTTAATAGTATAAACTAATGCTAGTGAAAGTTTAATAGGGAAGGCAGAATAAACAAGTGGACACAATATAAATCAATATAATTCAAATCTAAAAATAAGTTATGCATGGAAGAATAGGTCATTTACCTAGTGCTCGAAAAAACATTATAATATCGGTGTCATCTACCCCTTTTGCATTAGATTTTATCCATGCAAAAGCTTTCCTCACCTGCTTTCTAGTCGTAAGTGATAAGTGAAATTGTAGGGTGTGATTTACTAGTGAATTTTGATGAATGATTTCTTGTGTTTTTAATGCGGGGTCAATTTCAACTGTTCGAGTTGAGAAGTAGCTGTTAAGCTTGTCTAGTGGCATATCAATATATGAGACATAATTTCTTTTGCCAATTCCAAAGACGCAAAGGTTGTTGTTCCACAAATTAGGAGGAGTTGTGCTTCCAGTAATGACCGTATGATTATAACAAAGTTTAGCATTTCTCATGCCTTGCTTAGTATGATTGCACATTTTTAAATACTGTTGGTAGTTATCGTCTGAAGGATTTCGTCTGTAAAGTCTACGAGTGGCATCTCTTTCGGGCTTATGTCTTCAGTTAGCCATGGTGCTGGAGCTCGTTTAACTTTCCTTTTCATAGGCGGGGCATGTCTGTCATACAGTTCAGTAATCACATTGGTCAGTTTTGCAACTTTAGCATCAATAGAAGTCAGTGAGTGAATTTCGTTCCAAGGTGTATTGGCCGTGTCTGTCAGTAATGCTTCGTAGTTAATTTTTCTAAGATTTCTGTATGTTATCGTTCTTCGCTGGTGTCTCGGAGTTTCTAGATGGTATGAAGTGTGTATGATGTCATATCCTGATATACCTGGAGCGAATAACTGACCATAGTTTAAAATTTTATCTTTTTGCGTGATTATAATAAGGTCAATTAATGTTTGACTATTTCCAACATGGTGGGTGGTATTTAGTGGGAGGATATTCAAATCACAAGCTTCAATAGTTCACTTTAAAATTATGGTGGAGGGTTGATTATTTAATAAGTTGGTGTTAAGATCACCCATTAAAATTACATGTTCGTATTATGGTACAAGTGAGGGTAGAGCTGCATAAAATGAATCTAAATTCCCAGCATTTGGGGGTTTATATACCACAGAAATTAAACACATTTTATTTTGTATAGTTAATACTTAAAAAAAAAAAAATCTAAAAAAAAAAAAATCTATTTATTCTTGGCATTATCGGAAGAAATCATATTTGTAACTTTTATGCTAGAACTGGTGTAAGCAGCAACTCCATTCTGATTAATCTATCATTTACCTGTATGAAGTTGTCAATAATTGATGGTTTTAACCATGACCCTGAAACAAGAATTACGTCGAATCCGGAGTTTTCAAAAATATATTGAAACCCAATAAAATATGCGAATAGGGATTTTGTTTTAATATGTGCCAGGTGAAGTGCTTGTGAGCTTATCTCTGTAACATTTCACAGTGATAAACAGCTGGGGTGGGCTGTGGAATGTGGAGGGGGTGTGCGCATCGACATTTACAGGGCTGCCCAAAGTAAACAAGAAGCGGTTAACTAGAAGTAACGGTCAGAAGAAGAACGAAAAAATACAGGGTTTGTGCTTGAATGTGTCCCAACTGTCAAACAACACTTTTAAAATCAAGTTTACAGAAATAATAACTTAGCTAATACAAATATTAAATTAGATAGTGATATAAATTAATTGCAATAAGAAAAAATACAAAAAAATAAATAAAACCAAGAACACAGAAAAAGATGGCTGTTTATTGGGATTAAAAGAAAGAGGTACCGTACATATGAAATGATCTGAATTTTGTTCATAACTTAATACATTTCCTCCTTTGCTGCTGCTGCTGCTTGGAAACCAATACATGCCTCTTCTCATTCTACTTTCTTTCTTCACTATGCCTACTCACAGAGTGGGCAGGAACTTGTCAGTTGGCTTGACGACTTTTTGCCCTCCTGTTCTTCCAAAAGTCTCTTTCATAAACTCACTTTGTTGCTTCCTGTGACCACTTTGTACCAGTCTTGCTTTTGGATTGCACCTCAAATGTGTGCTTAGTTACAGGGCTTCTGGAAACTTTGCAATTTTTGATGACATCATCCTAGATGTTCAAATCACTGTAATCCTCTCTCATTTCCTCCAGCCAATCTGTCCTTGTAACTGCTCACTTTCTTCACATTTTGGTCGGAATGTCACGTTAACAGGGGTCCAGAGTGGTCTTCATCCTCGACGTCCTCTCTGCCCTCCAGGAACATCTTGTGCCAGTGGTAAACCATATTTGAGGACATAGTATTATGACAATAAGTTTCCCTTAGCATGGCAACGGTCTCTGCACCCGTTTTCTTGAGTGCAACACAAAATTTTATCATGTAACACTGGTCCTTGAAACATGGCATCTTGAAATTCTGATGTGTCACTAAAACAAGGGTTTTAACTAGCAGCGATGTATACTCTGGAACAACCTGCAGGCAACTGACGCAGCTATTGTTAGCTTTACTAACCCCTCCCTCTAAACCATCTATCCCGTCACTTGGCGCTCCTTGCTAGCAACTT
Organism: Vandiemenella viatica; assembly: GCA_031002005.1. Lineage (NCBI taxonomy): Eukaryota > Metazoa > Arthropoda > Insecta > Orthoptera > Morabidae > Vandiemenella > Vandiemenella viatica. Next base: position 37,570,877 of record CM061919.1, read on the forward strand.
GCTTCAGCAGCGCAAGGTCATTGAAATTACTTTTGGGACATACCCTTTACAACAGAATTCAGAAAGGATGTGTCCTGGTCATAAATGTCACTGAAATCACCAATGGTTTAAAAATGTCTTGGTTTTTGCTCCTCTGTTAAAATGTCAGTGCAAATCATGAAAAAATCAGCATTTACCCTAAGCTTAATGGGCAATAGTTACCACTGTTTGTTTGTTAATACCTACTTATGCTATTAGTTACAGACTCAATTGCCAATTTTTTGCTAGCAACATTGGCACAAGTTCAATGTTTCTGGTGTGCTGCCTCAGGATGGCCAGCCTAAACGCAGTTCGTCCCCATACATGCCAAATTTTAACATCTACATTTAATTGACCATGAACTAAAAATCCAGAAACTTGTAACATATTTAAGTAAATATCATCCACAGACTTGATATTATTTGTTGACAAACATAACCTTCAACGCAAACTTTTCAGTGGGACACTATAGTTTTTTAAATTTCCGAAGACATTCTTTCCTTCTGGCACTCTTCTCTAAACAATTAAAAATATTGACAGGAATCTCACCTACTTTAAGTGGTAGACCGGTAAATTTTCAGCAGCAAAATTAATAAACTGGCACACTCAACCAATGACAAAATCTGGATGAGTTTCTTTCAAAATTGCTGAAACTCCATTTTTCTGTCTCATTATCGGAGGGTCATTATTGGAACAGAATGCCATACAGATATCAACTGGTATTCGGCAAAGTTCCAATTGTGTTAATATAAGGTTACCTATGTTATGTCCCACTCAAATGCTAGTATGCATAGAACAGTTCTTACAATTTGATCTCATACTATCTCGTATTTATTATCTGTATAAGGTGTTTTTTTTTTTATCAGTAGTCATTATCTCCCTTCATACTAAACCGAAATCAATGAATGAAATGTCATTTTATAGTTTTATAGTTTATGGCCTCCACTTTGGTCACATCATGTTTTAAGAAAGTTTTTTTTTCAGAATTTGACCCTTAAAGGGCAAAAATCTCTAAATGTTTCTAAAATGCTGGTTTTTTGTGTTACGAGGAAACCTATCTGAAATTGTTTAATGATGTATCATTTTAAAGATTAAGATCTTCACTTTGGTTACATCATATAATAAGACAGCAATTTTTCAGAATTAGAGCCTTAAAGGGCAAAGTATTAATATTTCTGCATAGCGTTTGTGTCATGAGCCATTTATCTCCCTTCATATCTAACCGATATAGATAAATGAGGTATCGTTTTAAAGATTAAGGTCTCCACCATGGTCACATTATATTATAAGAATGGAATTTTTTGTAATTCGACCCTTAAAGGGCAAAAATGTCAATATTTCTAAAATTCGTTTTTTGTGTCCCTAGCCATTTATCTCCCTTGGCATCTAAACGAAATCGATAAATGAAGTAGCTTTGGCGACATCATATATTAAAACATATTTTTTGTTTGTGTTTGGAATTCAACCCTTATAGGGAAAAAGTATAAATGGTTCTACAATGCATTTTTGTGTCATGAGCCATTTATCTCCATTAATCTCTAAGCAAAATAGATAAATCAGGTATCATTCTAAAGATTAAGATCTCTGCTGTGATCACATCATATTTTAAGAAAGAAATTTTCTGATTTTAACCCTTAAAGTTCAAAAAATCAGTATTTCTAAAATGTATTTCTTGTGTCTTGAGTCATTTATCTCCCTCGATAATTAAACAAAATTGATATATGGGGTATCATTTTAAAGACTGAGGTCTTCGTAAGGTCTTCGGTTTTGTTATACCATATTTTAAGAAAGGAATTTTTCAAAATTCTCCCCTTAAAGGGCAAAAGTATCAATATTATTTCTACAACGTGATTTTTTATTATTATTATTACGAGCCATTTATCTCCTTTGATACCTAACCAAAATCAATCATATCGTTTTAAGGATTAAGGTCTCCAATTAGGTAAAATCATAAATTAAGAAAGAATTTTTCGGAATTTGATGCTTAATGGAGTTGCGTGTATGAGACAGTTCAGAGCCAAGTCCCTAGATTGCAGCAGCAGGTATATAAACATTTATCACCTATATCACCTATATCACAGAGATGTTGATATTATGTGTGCAGTTTGTTCAGGTTGGTTGTATTCTGTTTAGGTCAATGACAGTTTGTCATACATACAGTTTCAAATTTCCTAACCATTTTGTAATATGTTGTAAGTATTTTGATGCGTACCTATTACACTAAACAAATAAATATTTGATAACAAAAGTTCGGTTCTACTTTTCATTATATTACAAGTATTCAGCCTTACTATTCGTCGAATTTTATTCGCAAAATTTTTGCATGGGTTGTCTAGTCACCATAAAATATAACAACAATGGGATATAACTTTGCATTGATATCATTGCTTCCATTTGTTTCCACTGAAGATGGAACATCCTGAAGATGCTTCACAACTTAAAATATTGCATCATTTTAACCAATTTCTTTTAAATTCAAGTTGTTTTCATGTGACCACAGCATCAAACCCATATTTTTTCACAACTTCTGATAAAGGGAAGATCATCTTGAGTAATGCAACTGCAAGATCAGCTGTAGTCTGTGGCAATGAAAAGATGCTTGGCTTTAATTGCATTGGAATTTCCAGACTTCGCAAAAATTGTTAATTTTGTAGTTCACTTCCTTTGATCAACAACTCCAATGTTTACTGCACTTCACATGAATGACCAAATCATTTCTTCCAATATGTGCTATGTAATCACATCCACAAAGGATGAAACAATTTTTTCGCTCTTTCTTGATTTTAACATGCACAAAAATTGTACAGAATATGGTTTCCTAAGTGTTTGTTAATTTGTTTCTTTGAGTAACATCAGGGTTACACAGTCTATCAGCCATGTAATAAACACGGGACAATCTGGAAGTGTAAGAGCTGATTCGACAGTATCAATGTAAAATCAGAGAGACAGATTGGTTTATTATTGACTGTAGTAAAATGTAGAGTACCTTGGCATAATCTTATAGTGACATGAAAGAAGCTTCAACACACATAAAACAGCATATGCTACCATGAATGAAATAGGAAACCTACCATAACTGTTCATAAAAACTGCAATAACCTTAACCCATATAAAGATCTCACATACACGATCAAATTTTAGTTTGGAACTTTGTAAAATAACACCATTAAGTTACACAGTCATAAAATACCAACACTTTCCGTAAATTTTACAGGAAAATTGTAAAAGTTGGCAGGTATGCATCCCCTGTCAATTCCTAGCAAGCATGAAAGGGTACACATAGTTGCCCAAACACTTGCACCAACATTTCATGGATTTCCGTTGACCTTTTACCCAATTTGAAGAAGAACTTAATGTTGTATGGTTGCCCGAAGGTTTTTCGGCACAAATTTCTGTTGAAATTAGTGCAATGGTACTGAGAGGGTAGGCCCAGAAATGTCTGTACATGCTTCCACATGTGACCAACATTTCTTCAAGCATTGAATATAGAAATATCAGTCCATTCACCAATTTTTATAGACAAACCTAGTGCACAAGGAAGCTGATCCACTTATGATAAACGTTGAAGCTCCATTTTTTTAGTAAATTGGTCATGATTACCACAGCTAACAATAGATTTAAAGATGGTGTAAAAGAAGAACAAAATCTCCACCAAAAGGAAAAGGTGATGAAAGAAAATTGGAAGATAAGGAAGAAGAGATTCAAAGAGAGGCTAAATGAAAACCAAAACATCCATCAAAAGAAAAAAAGCGATACAAGAAATTTGGAAGGAAAGGAAGAAGCAGGAGAACAGTTCTAAAGCAAAGAAGAGCTAGATTTCCAACTGAACCAGAATTTCATAGTGACTTTAATTTTAAAGGCATAAGACTTTTAAGGATTAGTTTGGTGGCAAGTTAAATGACGACTTTAATATTGGTGAGATGGAAAAAAGGGGTATATTTAGCTTCATTAAAATCTTTTAGATCACCTTAGAACCAGAAACATAAATTCAAAGTGAATCCATTGTTTTCTCCGATTCATGCCGACAAGGGAGACTATTTGTGTTTTGGAAAATGAAGATATTATATGAGTGCTTACTTCAGTGGTATTTTTGTTGCAAACCCATGCACCTGATGGTGAGAACATGGAGAGTCCATGAATCCCCATTGTGGCCCATACAGTTTTCTGCCATTTTCAGCTTCACTCTCTGTCATAACTAGACCTTGGATTTTAGGCAAAAACATTTTTGTTCACAAAAAATGAAAATAACATCATATATATACGATTTATGGATATTTATGTCTGTTATCTGGGATTTTATACTGCCTAAAAGCTCCTAAATTGTTGCTCGGACCTATTTGATGTATTCTTCTTTCCAATATCGCCAAAACTGTTTTTAACTCAGGAAAAAAAACTTTGTCAGGCGTTTATTTCCAACAATTCAAATGAACGTGTATGGGGTAATTGTCATTCGGTCCCCATTTTCTATCAGACGCATAGAGGCTGCAGTGAGCCATGTATACTTGTAAAGAACCAATATGACCAAGGTATCGATTACAAAATCATTTTTAATTAGGCAGTGGTTTAACTAATTTCACAATTTCCCAACGGAAGGAAACATTATATATCGCGACGTGTGCTACAAATACGTGAGTTGACAATAGCATTGGATGAAACAGTTTTAATTATTATATTAACAAAACTTTAATGATGTAACTGAAGTACACATTGCTTTGTTAAATATTTAATGAAAATGGTACAGGCATCCTTCCACAGTATCGCAAGTGTGAACTTCATTTCTAGGCACAAGACAGAAATTTAAATAGCAAAGCAAGCCCTGTTATGTTGTCTATGTTTGAAACTTTTAAAAACTAAAGGTCACAGGGTTCCTAAGGCTCCTGCCCCTTCCCAAAGAATTCACGGACATAGTGTTATGCATTCGCAATACAACCATTGGCAATAGGAGGATGTCAAGTGGTTAGTGCCATACTCTGGCTGTTCTTTACCTTCCCATGGACTTTTTCCACAATACTTATTGGATAGCAGGCTGAGTGAGCCTGAGAAGTTTTCAGTTTATGACGAAAAATTAATGGTTTCATGGGGGATCGAACCCCGATCATCTAGGCCTCAGCCAGGTGATTTACCACATTAGTTATGTCGCGACCTGTTTGAAACTTTTAACCTGATATTACTAAAAGACTGAGCAATTATATCAAAATAACATAAATAATAAAATAATCTGTATATTTAACATTTCGCACCAACAATCTAAATAGTAAAAAGTGAATTTTAAATATATATATGGTGCAATTTGGTTGTTCAAAACAAATGCCCAATTGTGTTTGGCCAATAGTTTAACTACCCGCAAATTATGGAATTTAAGATCTTAGGATGTTGACACAACAACCTGCATTTTAAATTTAACTATCTATTTATAAATAATATTCAGACAGCAATAATAATAATATATATAATAAATTATGTGCATATAAACATACTAATTTTTGTATCAGTAAATAAATATCCAACAGATTTGTATTCCAAATTTTTCAATCAGTAGGAAATATGTGAAGAGTTTCACTGATTTTAAATAAGCCCAGCTAGTTGAAGCCAATTAAATTCAGTAATGTTCTGCTGAATTACACTTTTTGATGTTGCATTATAAATGAACGAATGTTTATTAATGATATTTTACAAAAATAACCATAGTTTTGATTGCCTATTTTGACATTTTAAGACCTGATTTTGCATTGGAATGCAGCCTATTTTAGGCACCTAAAATAAGATTTTTAGAATCTAAAAATCTGAGGTCTAGTCATAACATAATTTGCATTGGGGTTATGCAATATTCACATTAACTTGATCATTATGCCTGTTATGTGATATTTCTCTTCTGGAAGATGCTAGAATTATTTGAAACAGCTGCTAAGTATTAATTCACCCTGTAATAGCTAACAGGTGACACATAAATGGAACCAAGTCACTGTTGTTACAAATTTGACATATGTTCTGAAAGTTTTAATGAAGTTAACACTGGTATCAGATTTCACACTGTTGAAAATATTCAAGGCATTATCGAACTTCGAAATCCTTTAGAAGATTACAGGTCACAACACTGGTTAAAAACATACTCTCTTACAGTCATCCTAAAGTTAAGAATGAGCATGATGGTAATTTTCAAATACTGCTTAAAACATTTAAAAAAATCATTCATTGAATTAGTTTAATGTTTTCTTGGAATGAATAGTAAAGTCCACAGACTTGTTCTGAGGGCAGATAATTAAATTTTAATTACAGTAGAACTCCAATTATCTGAATCAATTGGGACCGGACCCCAATCGGATAATTGGATTTTTTCTGAAAAAGGGTTTATTTTAATTAATTATTGGATGTATATTGAAAATGGGAGAAAAACAGATTTTAATTAATTAAATGAAAAGGCAACACTTTATCATGTTAAATGTACTTACAAGTGCTGTACATTAGTACAGTATGTACGTACTGTACTGTAAATAAGTGATATTACTCGGTTTGTTTCCCGAGAAAAGTTTATAAATAAACGCCGAATAAATTGCATTCATTTATAAGTAGGGTTCGGATCTTTAGGAAAAGTCATATTTTTTTCCTGCCTTCTTTTTGACCTGAAATGCAGAAATAAACACTGATTCAACGTTTCTGATTGTATTTAAATGTATTTTATATAGCCTATAAATGCATATTTGGGCCATTTTCCTAATTATGGTCATATTTCAGCAATTTTTATGGTCATATGGTCATATTTTGAGAAAAAAAACTGGTAATTTTTGATAGAAGTTGTAGATGAAAAGAAATTAAGATAATTATTCAGAGAAATATATTCCTGTTATACATTGGAGAAAGAAACGAAACTAATTGTAACTAAATTGTTCAGAATTCACCAGCCAAGAATTAAAGTTATAAATTATTCTCACTCTCTAAACGTTAATGTTCCGCCCGCTTTTTAAATTCGACTATGCAGCAGCAGCATGCCTGTGTCGAGCCGCATCAATCAATGTCTCACTTCCGACGGTATCGCGGGAATTGAGTCCACTGCAGTGACCCAACGATGAGTTGAGAGGAATCAATTGTCTTCCTATGATTCAGTACGGCGAAACTGCTGCTTAACGGGAAACCCGTCCCTACCTGGGTCAGGTATTCCCCACATACCAGACTCTCCGCGTCGAAACAAACACAAAGCCTTCAGCCACTCATGCACTGTCACCAATGCTTTTGAAAATAATCCTGAACCAGTGTTAAATCTGCAGTGGATCAGTGAGTACCGCCATGCCGAAAACAAAACTTTCTGAAAGTGTAAAGTTACGGAGTTACGTAAAGGAATTTGGAGAGGAGTATTTTAGCACAGATGAAAGAGTTCTTTTCTGTAAATTATGTGAAACTAAAGTGAATGCAACAAAGCGATTTCATGTGCAGCAGCACTGCAATACATCAAGACACAAGAATAACGTAATACGACATTCAACTCGACAAAGCAAACAGCGACTTTTCTTGGATACATCTACAGCTTCGTCGTCTTCCAAATTATCAATTTTTTCTAAAGAACTCTGTGAAATGATGGTATCAGCCAACATCCCACTTAATAAAGTGAACAATGAGCATTTCAAATCGTTCTTGGAGAAATACACAACAGACGATTCCAACCGAATCAACATTGAGGAAGAACTATTTACCGTCTTGTTATGAAAATGTATTGCAGGCAATCAGAACTAAGATAGGCACCAATAAGATCTGTGTATCAATGGATGAAAGTACTGATGCTTGTGGGAAATACGTTGTAAATGTTATCGTTGGAACCCTACTTTCTGACAGACCGGGTGATATATTTTTACTGGACTGTGAAGCTCTTGAATCAGTAAACCATTCAACAATTGCCGTCCGTTTCGACAACGCTATGAAACTGTTATGGAGCGGTGAATTTAAGCGAGAACATGTCTTACTATTTGTGACCGACGCTGCGCCGTACATGGTAAAGGCTGGGAAATGTCTGAAGATGTTGTATCCTTCGATGGTGCATTTAACCTGTCTCGCTCATGGATTACATAGAGTTGCCGAGGAAGTAAGACTAAATTTCCCTGATGTTGATAGGTTAATATCAAATGTAAAAAAGATTTTTGTTAAAGCTCGAATGAAAGTGGCAAAATTTAAAGAAGACGCCCTTCCATCCCTCTTCCACCACAACCAGTACTTACTCGTTGGGGCACATGGCTCGATGCAGTTAGCTATTACTGTGAATATTATGAAAACATACGGAAAATAGTTTCTAATTTTGATAGCAGTGAAGCATCTTCCATAAAAATTGTCCAAGAACTCTTTTCCAGTAATTTGTTCAGAAATTTGGCGTACATAAAGTCAAGTTTTTCAGGTATCACAACTGCGATTTCGCGTCTTGAAAAAATTGGTCTAGAACTGAATGAAAGTTTGGCGGTCGTTAAAAGTGTGGAAACCGAAATAGGCCAAGCAGGTGGCAGTGTGGCTAGTTTGCTGAAAAACAAATTCGATAAAGTGTTGTGTGGGAATAAAGGATATAAAACAATTTGTAAAATTAGTGAAATTTTACATGGTGGCGAATCTGTTTTGACTGAAGACGACCCACAATTAAATTGCAGTGACCTGACTCTGTTTAAGTATGCTCCCGTCACATCTTGCGATGTCGAACGAAGCTTCTCACACTACAAGACAGTTTTAAGTGACAACCGGAGAAAATTCCTCTTCGAGAACTTGAAGATGCATGTGGTGATATACTGCAATGCTGGCATCAAACAAGAATAAAAAATGGTATGTACACTAATTCGCAACAAATGTATAGTAAGTTTCCATTTTTAAAAGTAAAATTCTAGTAATCCATTCTTTTACAGGAACAAGAAAATAACTTTCAATAAAATTAATTTCCCAATCGTACAGTGAGTGCATAGAAGCAAATTATGCTGTCTACTTGAAAGCGACACAGCTACATAAAATAAATTATGTACATTTGAGCATTTTTAATTAATAAAAAATTTAATGTTTGGTCATATTTTGTCTCTTTTAGGTCATATTTACCCATTTTTAAGGTCATATTTGCCTGCATATTTCGCGATTTTTTGGGTCCTAAAGATCCGAACCCTATTTATAAGTGATTGATTGCTGAACATTCGGTCAAAGTAAGCTGTTTGACTGTACTCATCCGTTTTCGGGCAGCCAAGTCGCGCATCCACTTGACAGTTGCATCTGGTCACACTCGGACTGACGCTCCATTCACATCAACGCTGATGGTCCCGTGTCTGCTTCAACTTCGATATTAAGGTCAACTTCTTCCTCAACACTTTCTTCTCTCACACTTCAATAAGTTCATCATCATTTAGAATTTCATACCCACGGTCTGACTAATCTATATCTTCAGCACTAACTTCTGAACATCCAGGAATTTTCAAACGAATGTTTTTGATTTCTTCAAGTCACATGTCATCCACATCTTCTCCTGTCTCTTCCATTTCTTTTTCTTGAGCTTCTTTTTCCTTTTTCTTCTTTTCCTTTTCTTCTTCAGTTGGTATGCCTTTCAACTTGATCCACGCACGTCTTAATGTGACTGCCTTAACAAAGCTCCTAGCTTCCGCCACCATGTAAGTGCAATCTTTCAAATTTATTTTTTTGTGGTTAGCCAACACACCACCTACTTCGTCTTCGCCCTCCACCAAAAGTTTCCCTAAAGTTGCCTTCTGTAATGGTGTTTCATGGCTTCGATAACAGACTGGTCCATTGCATGCAACAAGTTTGTGACATTTGGTGGTAAAAAGGTTGGTTTTAAACTGGCCATTCCCTTTTTCCAAAACTTCGGTGGCATAAGTTGGGGCATTATCAACAACCAAAAGCACTTTACTTCTTTCTTTTCCAAGAGATTTTTGGCACTTTTTCACTTCAGGGATGAAAATTTCACTGTACTACTCTGTAAACAATTCTGCAGGCATCCAAGCTTTGGGTTGGTTTTTATAAAAGAGGGGAAGATTTTTTGCAGTACGCTTCCATCTTAATTAAAAAAGCAATTCGGATAATCGGAGTTCTACTGTAGTTAAATTTTGAATTTAACTTATGCGACGTGACACGTTAGTTTGATGGTGAATGTGCACTTACGGAGAAATGACATGCCCATCCTATACTGAATAAGTACTGCTGGAAACTGAATCTCCAAGGGAGTTCTGATTCGATATTTATAGTCCTGGCTAATCCTGAGCCGGCATATTCCAGAATAAAAGTGTATTCCTGAGGGAAAGTACTACTCTCTTGTGAATTACAAAAATCCCTTCTCATGGTACACTATTTTCACACAAATTTTCCCGAAAATTTTATATGTTATAGTCTGATTCATTCCCAATCTTTTAAGTTGTTACCAATTTTATTGTAATTATTCTCGTTTAAGACTTATTAACTCCCTAAAAGTCACACATGGTGATATCATCAAGTTTCAATATTGTAATTTCGTTTCTCTTCCTTTGAATCTCAAATTACTGTTAAACTGTTATATTATTATTATCAAATGAATTTTTCTTTTTCATTTAAGCCTACTTTTGTCTTCTTAGCTCTTTTATTTACAAACTTCAAATTCTTTACCTTACTAAAATCATATTTGGAAATAAATTTACTTCAATTTTCTCCAGGATGAGCATAGCTATGCTAAAAATAAACGGTGATATTGAAATTTAGAATAACTCTATTCATTTATTGACAATTTTAAATTTTGTACTTCTTCTTTTGTTTATCCTGTGCAGGTAATGAAATAATACTTGAAAATTAACTTTCTCTTTAAAGAAAATTTGTAGCCTATACATGTTACACATCAAATTGACCATAATTTTATGCTTTATTAGTGAACATGGAGGCAACAAACAGGGTTAACAAAAAAGTTTCACTTATAGCGTTTTCTGTTCCTTTACAAAAATGGCTAGAATTTGATCTGAAAAGTGCTATATTAATAAAATGACTATAAATGCTATTTTTTATATGAGTTATACGTAATAGGCCTCCTGCTAAACAGTTTAGGCAAGATAATAGATATATGACATCTCCTGAGAGGGGGGGAATAACAAGCACGATGAAAGAAACAATAACAACTCATCTTTCTGCCCAACACTCAATGTTCTATAAGTCTTTGAGACGTGTATTCTTCTAGATTGTTATGTATGTAGAGCCATCAACATAGGACAGTGGTTCTCAAACTTTTAAGCCCCACATACCCCTATAAAATTTCACAGGCACTGGTGAACCCCCTTGAGATAGTGACAATGAGCAATATTCACCATTGTGCATGTTATAGCCAGTCTGCCTTTACGGAAATCTTGTCGCGAAACCCCTACGATCAACTGGCGAACCCCTACAGGTTCGCGTACCCCACTTTGAGACACACTGCCATAGGATATTTGTAAGAATGATACTTATTATTATCTGTTTTTATTTGTATTTAAAATGTGTTAAGCTTTACCTACAGTTTATGGGATAGTAACCACCCCTGGCACACTTACATCAATTTGTAAATTCCAATTTGTTGAATTTGTTACTGAATGAAGTGGTTTTTGGGAGAGGGGACAATCGTTGAATGTTTGAGCAAGTTCTTATAGAGGGTGCAACCCTCACGGTAGCTGCCAAGGAAACAGGAAATGCCATCATTCAAGTGACAGTGGTCCATGGATACAGATTTGACCAACAGCTGTCGTACATTAATTATCATCAAGCTCTGAGGCGGAGTTTAAAGATGTGATGGTTAAATAGAACAATTCAAGTGCATGAGTGTTGCATAACAACATCTCCTAAACATTTTTCTGAGCAAGTGAAACCATAGGTAAATGAATATTCTGAACCTCTGATAAAAGAGCCTGCACTCTTTGGACAACAGAGTATTAAATAAGTGGTGCCAGCAGGAAATTTAGTGTTTAATAAACCTGAATAATCAATAGATACATGTTGTCTCAAGAATTCCTTTCTAATCAATACCCACAATCATGCACTGTTGACTCAAGTAGTGACCATAGTTAACAAGATTTTATACCCGGAAGCAAGTCATTAGGTAAAGTGATAGACACAAATCAGCAAGTTTGGTTACACACTGGAGGTGAAGCACGTTCAAGTAGTAGGAAAAAGTGCATAGTCCTTGACTGGACAGTAATGATACATGGTGACCTTCAATTGAATGAGTGTTACAATCTTCATCTATGATAAGTGGCAAATTATCCTTCCTTATAATGTATATTATTTCTATAACACACTTTTTCTGTCACAAGCCATAATCTCCCTTAATACTTAACAAAAATCTATGAATGAGGTGTCATTTTAAAGCTTATGGTCTCCACTTTGGTCACATCATATTTTAAGAACAGAATTTTTTGGAATTCGACCCATAAAGGGCAAAATTACCATTATTTCCACAATGTATCTTTTTTTGCCACAAGCAATTTATCTCACTTGATATCGAACTGAAATCGAGAAATGAGGTAGAGAATAAGGTCTCCGCTTTGATCAAATCATTTTAAAAATGGAATTAGACCCTTAAAGGGCAAAAGTATCAATATTTCTACAACGCATTTTTCTGTCATGAGCCATTTATCTCCCTTGATATCTATCCAATATAGATAAATGAGGTATCATTCTAAAGATTAAGGTCTCTGCTTTGGTTATATCATATTTTAAGAAAGGAATTTTTTGGGATTTGACCCTTCAAGGGAAATTTGCCATTATTTCCATAATGTATCGTTTTGCCATGAGCTTTTTACCTTCTTTGATATCTAACCGAAATCAAGAAATGAGGTATTACATTAAAGAATAAGATCTCGACTTTACTCAAATCATATTTTATGAATGGAATTTTTCACAATTAAACCCTTAAGGGGCAAAAGTATAAATATTTATACACCGAGCCATTTATCTCCCTTGATATCTATCCGATAGGGAAATGAGGTATCATTTTAAACATTAAGGTCTCCGCCGTAGTCACATTGTATTTTAATAAAGAAATTTTTCGGAATTCAACCATTCAAGGACAAAATTAACATTATTTCCATAACATATTTTTTTTTTTTTTTTTTTTTTTTGTCATGAGCTATTTATCTCCATTGATATCTAACCGAAATCAAGAAAAGGGGTATTATTTTAGAGAGTAAGGTCTATGCTTTGATCAAAACATATTTTAAGAAATGAATTTTTTGGAATTTAACACTTAAATGGCAAAATTATCACTATTTCCGAACTGTATTTTTTGGTCATGAGCCATTTATCTTCTTTGATATCTAAATGAAATAGATAAATGAGCAATCATATTAAAGATTAAGGTTTCAGCTTTGGTCACATCATATCTTAACACAGGAATTTTTCGTAACTGTATCCTTCAAGGACAAAAGTATCATTGTTTCCACAATGTGTGTGTGTGTGTTTTTTTTTTTACTAAGCTATTCATCTCCATTAACACCTAACCTAAATCGATAAATGCTGTATCATTTAAAAGGTTAAGGTCTCCACTTTATAAATTGAGAATAAAACTTTTTCAAAATTTGAGCTTTGTAGGACAAAACTAATAACTGTGAATGTCGCATGCATGAGACAGTTCAGAGCTCAGCCACTAGATAGTAAGTAGCATATATCACAGAGATATTAATAAACTGTCTCACTGGCGTCAACTTTATTTTTACGTACCGTACCTATTAAACTAAACAAATAAGGCGGTTCCTCTTTCATCCTATTACAAATGCCTAACCTTAATATTCTTTGTATTCAGGAAATTTTAGCATGGGTCATTTAGTCCTTCCTCATTTTCATTTCTTTACAAAACTTTCGCTGTCCCCATTTTCTTCTTATGAAGTGGATGCTATCAACATGCAGTTCCAGTCCTGTGGGAACATTTGTTTCCTAGATTTCTGTTGAGACTGCATGGATTCTTCTAATGGGAGCTTCTTCTCCAAGTTTCAACATCTCAGTACTGTTGTCTTTTCCTGGCGTTTTGAAACTTGTAAGAGCTTGAATGATGTTTGTTCTCTCTTCCAGTGTTGGTGGATGTGAATCCAAGTGCAGTGTACACTTTTCTTAGTGCATTCTCTGTTTTGGTGGGTCACAATTCAGGTCTTGGAAATAATCTGCTAAGATCTTGATGTTCTCTTTGATATTTGTCTCTAAATTGCCACCTGATCTAAAGAAAAACATGCTTGGAGGTTGAGAGTTAGAGAAGCTCTTATGGAAGATCTTGTGCAAATTCCTAGTGTTGTTATTGAGAAAATCTTGTTCTTTTTTATGGGGGGGGGGGGGGGTTGTTTTTATATCTGTTATATGTGCACCTTTCCATGCCGATTATCTCTGATGTCAATTTCTGTAGAAACTCTATCATTGTTCAGTATTCTGGTGGCTGTTTTCACCTGGCATTGACTCCGTCTTCAATGGCTTGATCACAAACTGTGTTCCACCAGCTGTGTTTTAATTTCCTCAGGGACTTACCTAACTTCTGTGCTTAAGTTATGTGTTTCACAAGCCAGACCAATCCTTGGGATCTTGCTCTCATATGCCATGTAAAAAACTATTCGAGTTCTGTTTGAAGTGTTCTAAATCCACTATTAGTAAAATCAATTTTGGTTTCTATCCATTAGATTGAAATATCACTTGTGTTAAGTAGCAGTCCGAGTCAACCATTTATTACCTTATGCACTATAACATTTTGGAACTCTCACACTTTCTGTTTAGCAATGAGTTATGGCAGATCTAAAACTCTTCTCAAAATAAATTTAGTGTCTTAGACCTAAGTTTAGATTAAAGGATTTACAGCAATCTATTAGGTGTTCACAGATCTTTGATGTACTGGGTTATCCCCAATGATTCACCTGTGCTTTCTTTTTCTACCAAACTGTGTGTTGAAATCGTCTGATAAGATTTTAACAGGATTTTGTTGATGGTTTCCTAAGGGAGTACCCCAAACTTTCTGAGGATTTCTCTTGTTGCCAGTATTTATGGGTGTGTGAGCATTAATCAAAGAATACACTTGATTTCACTGTGAACACTCAGATTCTTTCAGAGGTGGACAATGAGTACTGAATTTACTAATGCTGTTCTTATCAAAAAAAGCTGCTCCAAATTGTGATATATTCTCTCCAATTTTTATAGCTGGTTTGCACTTGTAAATCCTAAGATATTATGTATCAAAATAGTTCTTGTTCCTGAAACGTGTTTCCTGTATTGTTGCAATTTGAATATCAAATTTCTTTAGGTTGTCAATTTGTTGTTTGAGTTTGCGCATTTTTAGCAGAGTTGTGATATTTATGTCTGATGTTTTGTGGAGTAGTTTAATTTTTTCTCCTTCTCTTTGCTCGATAAATAATTAAATTTGTATTTATAGTGTGTATTTAATAATGTTCTGATTATAATTAACATAAATAATTGTTATAAGATTTACATATTATTACATTTTTTTTTATCTGCTTAAAGTCTCTCTAACAGAGATGGGAAAGGATGGGGGGCAAGGAATGGGAAGGAATTCGGCCATGGCCTTTTGAAGGAAGCATCCCGGCATTTGCCTGGAGTGATTTGGGAAACCATGGAAAACCCAAATCTGGATTCGAACCGCTGTCCTCCCGAATGCGAATCTTATTACAGTTCCACAGATTGTAGCATATGTAATAACCTGGGTAGTATTTTGTATTAAGTAATAATATGTGGCCCTGACCAGTACATCTGTCAGGCGTGGATTGTTGATTTGCGCACCTGTTTTATATATATATATATATATAGGCCAGGCAGTCTGGCTCGACGGCTTGTGACAAGAGGTCAGCGGCCGCACGCTACGAGAGAATGTATCGAAATGTAATTGTAGTGTCATTGGATAAAAGTAATTAAAAAAATCAATATCATCTAAAGTAGAACATTTTTTCAGATACTATTTTTTAATTTCTGAGCTAACGGCTTGCATGTGTATAAAAGAGGAGAATGTGGGCCGACCTCTAGATTACATGCCAAAGGCAGCTCACTTACGGTGACCCTACTTCAGGATAATGGATGGTAATTACCTGGGTGACATACCATCCAAAATGACTGGATCTTCTAATGCAGCAGTGGCAGATTCGTGATCTGGATTAGCGACATGAGGTTGGCAAGTAGAAATCCAATTATTCTTTGGGGATTGCAGTTCTTCATTCAACAACACAAGGTGAAAAAATGCATAAATAATTGATCAGTAATTGGCACAACTAGAACAATAGATTGGAAAAAAAATTGTTTGTGACAGCAATAAAGTCTGTCTTAATTGTTGAAGGCTATAAATTTGGTTAAAGAAATTGAAATTCAAAATTATAATGAAAGTTAAACTGAAACATAAATTGTCTAATTTTCAAAAGTGTAAAGAAGTAATTAACTATTAAATTAATATTCTGTTGCAAACTGCAATAGCTTGGTTGATATAGATTTAGAAATCTGTGGAACTCTTAGTTAAGTCCAAATAAAAGAAAATTATTCAAAATCAAAAAGGGGGGGGGGGGGGTGAATTATTCTCATTTAGTTAAGTGTATAAATTATTGAATCTGTGTATATGTCTGTTTTGCTTTATTTTAGCGCTGTACCCAGTGGAATTTTATATAGTGCATTTCTGTATGCATTCCAGGACTGCAAAATTTATTGTAAGTAAATGTAGTTCTCGTTTCTAAAGTCTGTTGTGTGAAGTATCAGTATTTTGAGCGGCGTTGTACTATGGCTGTGTTGCTGCTAACCTTGAGAAAGCAATCGTTGTTTAGTTGCGGTCTGTTTCATCCCACATAATAAAATAATTTGTAGAGCTGGAATTTATTTTGTCTTTCACTATGGATAATAAGTGCCAAACGTTATTGAGGATGCTGGAAATAGTTTGGGGGAAAATCAGATTAATATGTTCGGTTGGCATACTGATAGTACTGGGGTTGTCACTGTCTACGTTAATGATGTAAACAGTGGGGAAGACAGTAGTAATGATTGCCATATTCAAACTGAATTTAGCAGCGGTCCGAATGGGAAGGCGGAAGTAAATGGGGTTGCTAAATATTTTGCAGATAGTGGTAAAACTGAAGATAATGGGTTAGATAGTGAAAATGATAGTGAGAAGAGGCAAAATTCAGGACAAAATTTTTTCTTGCTGGAACCAGATCAAACAGATTATGCTCAAGATAGGAACATAGATTTCCAACAAATGATGTCCTTCTTGATGCAAATGCAGGAAGAAAATATCAAATCAAGAAATAAAACAAGATATAAAAGTAACTGATGAAAAAATTACGCAGCGCGAAAATAATACAGAATGAATGTTGCAAGCCATGCAGGGGGAAATAAGAAAGATACAAGAAAATTGGAAACAAGAGGTACGGAAGGAATTAAACAATTTTAAAGAAGAGGCAAGAGAAGATGTTTCCGATTTGGTGGAACAGTGTGGGGATGAAAAGGAAAAATTGTAGAAGAAATTGAAGACTCTAAATTTAAAACTGAAGCTCCAGGAAAACCAAAAAGAATGCCAGAAGCAGATAAAAGAAGAGGTGGAGAAGTGATCGAAAAAAATAAAAAGCAAGTCAACGGGTTGTCGGAAGAAGTTGGCCATGCATGTAAAATTGTTAGCCACATAGAGGAGAGGTTGGAGGAAGTGGAACGACGACCTAATGCAGTTGCTAGCTGAAGTGTCATGACATGCAGTCAATTACCTTTACCTGAAGCAGTTTTTAAAAAGGGCAGAAAAATCCATCCGGCAGATTTTGTGAAAATATATTCTAAAGATTTACCAGCAGAATGGTCAGATATGGATAAGATTTAATACGTTGCAGGCAAATTGAAAGATGGAGCATTCTCGTGGAGCTATGAAATACCGGAAGACTGTAATGACCACAATAACTTTTTGAAAATGTTTCATGACAAATTTTGGTCTGCGCAAATGCAGAGGAGAGTAAAAAGTGATTTTTATAATTGTCGACGGTAAAGCAGACATGACGGATAAATGCATAATTTCTACGAAGTAATGATAAGAGAATTACATTATCAGCCTGTAGGAGAGGTTGAACAAATAGAAACATTATTAACAAGCTGATTATCAGTCAGTGGGACAAAATTGAAGAATTTTTGGATGTTCTCCAAAGAATAGATTGATGCAATGTTGTGAATGAAAATAATTTTGAAAATCACCGAGAAGCTAGTTATGGAAATGATAAGCAGGGTGACCGGCACTATGAAAACAGATTGAACAATTGACTGCAGAGAGGACATAATGGTTACAGGAGAGGAGGTATGCAGATGAATCAGTGAGCCAGAGGAGATGCACAACGATTTTATAATAACAATAACAATGGTGACAGGCGGAATAATGTGCCAAGTGAGCGTGGGAACGAGCAACAGCAATATAATCAAACTATGTTCTTGAAAAGTAAAGTTGAAACAATGACGAGAGGAGGGCGGAAAACTTGATTCCGCAACTGGAATGGTCCTAACAGGGGCAGAAGGAATTGCCGGACCAATCATTGCATTTAGACAGAGAGTGATGAGCAAGGATTCCAGTTACCAAAGTAAGCAGTCAAGCAAAGAAGAATATTTTGAGTGGTGGAAGTGTTTACACCTAATGAATGACAGCAAATATGGGAGCATTCTAGCAAATAACGACAGCAGATGGGAGAGCGAAGGAAATATATGAGTTGGCCAGAATTGATGTATATGATAAGGGTTATAAAAAGGAACATGTTGAAGAGAAAACGAGTGGAGTGGTAGAGCGAAATGAATTAGTGCAAAATTATGTTCGTAGAAGAAAAATTGAGAAAAGAATTACCTTTGAGTATCACTGAAAATGAAACAGACAGTGAATCAAGCAGTGACCAAGAATACGATGAATATGAAATTAATGAAGATGAAAGTGAAGAAAATGAAGAGGAGTAAACAAGAAATTATGAGGAAGAAGGATATGCGGGTGTGTCACACCTGAAATATTACAAAATGGTAGTTGTGACAATGTGAATATAGCTGCGTGGCAAGTGGATACTAAAGCTATGATTTGTTTTCAAGTCAGCAAGCAACAAGAGGAAAAGAAATCATTGATGTGGGGTACGAAAGAGGACGGCCAACAGAAAATTAAAATAAACAATTTATCATGGGTAAATGAAGAAGAGATTTATTCAATGAAAGAAGAAATGTAATAAAGGTTAAATTAAAGAATTAAAGAATAACCATCTAATGCACAGAACCTGTTGGAACAAAATTTACCAGATTATGACAGATGTTTCAGGCTGAAAGAAAATGCAGTGGAGTACCATAGGATAATTAATTCATGTCTACAATAGGATGAGCAGATTTTTGAACGTATTGAAGGAATTTTTGAATTAGCAAAGATAAAAAGGAGTCAAACGAAATAGAAACATCAAGAAGTGAAACTTTTTTTTATGAAAATGCAGTAGGAGGAAGTGGCAGAGGAAATGTACTTACAAAAGGCAGCGTTTCATAGAAGTTAATTTGTAAGAATAAAGCTACGAAGGATATGATGAATAAATGGAACTGATAGCAAATAGGATCAGTAATGAATCTATTAGTATAATAGACAAGATGTAGCGTGTCGCACCTACGTCATGTCACGCGGTGACGTTGTGCTATGACGTCACGCTTTACGATATTATTTGTGGGAGTGCGCGTTATTTAATATCATTTCCAAGCAACAGTGAATAAATTAACTCACAGAACACTGAAATAAAAGTATGTATTGTGTTAAAATCGATATATCAATCATTAGATGCTTATATTTACGTAATATTCTTTTGATATATAGAAGTATTCCTTAAATTCTTTGTCCATAGATATTGTAAGATAAAAGCTTTGTATTTTGAGTATCAATGCTGAGAATAGTTCGCTTAAAGTATTACTTAAGATGGACCAGAATTACAACTGGCATTTGACGCTACGGCAGAGGGCATGAATAACTTAGCTTTTTTACAAAATAATTTAAACTGTACCCTATTATTGAAATTATTAATTCGTTTGAACCGAAATAGTTGCCCACTCATCTCGAATTGTGCAGCCTACACTACAATTCATAATGTAAGTTTATCAGATTTATTTTAATCTTCTTTGATTTCACTGAGTAATATTACTGAGGCTATTACGTATTTCCTCAATGTGTAACTATGACAGCTATTCGAACGTTGTAATATCGGTCTGAATCACGTTGCAGATTTTTGGTTTATTACCTTTCTTTTTTGTTGAATGTTTTTGATGAAATTTATGTTGTTGCGTAATGTATCTCATCAATGAATTGTCGTTTTGGTCGGAAAACTGTTACACACGTTCGTTTTGTGATATTATTGGCTATGGCAAAATAAAAACTAGGCCCAAAGAATTGTGCTATTTGTTTGAAATTTACCACATACGTTCCTATGGTCATACCTTTTAAGAAAAAGTGTACATGAAAGCAAAAGGCAGCTTACGTTAGACGTGAAGCAACATGAAAATTACGAATTAACACAACACAAAACCGCCAATTCAAATATTCACGTCAAAGATAGCATCTGTACAGCAACAACTGTAAAAACGCTGGCAACGTTTCTTGATAGGATATAAATATATTCCTGCGTTGTATAATTCACTTCTTACAACAACTTATTTTATACTTATGTCGCGATACATGACATCACCATTAATGCGCATGCGATTAAAGCTTTCATTTTGTAGCGGCAGTATTACCCGAGATTGTGGTTAGGTTGAAATCCAGCCTGGACAAAAATAAATAATGAACCTTATCACAGCAATAGCATGTTGAATTTAGCTATTATCAGTTATTTAAGCAGGTTTCATAAGCACTATGTCACGTTTTGATATCATGAATCACGATGTAAACTACTCCCGTATGTGGTTAGTTTTAAAATGCAACCTGGACCAGGATAGCAACCGAAACCTTTTGACATAGCGCCAGGCAATAGGAATTGCATTTATTTTATAACAATTCAATTTATTTCAACAATTGCTAAGAAAGGAATTGCTACAATACTGAAAGAAAAGTATGAATTTTGTTTAAATTGTCATATTGATTATTAGTTGCTTTTTTTAGTGATATGATTATGGTTTGAATGAAAGAAGTTCCAAATTGTTCGCGATCTATGCAACCTAAACCACAACTGAAACTAATATTACATGACGTAAGAAGTTAAGATTTATTTTTAGCATCCTTCGTTTTCACTGGGGTCATTATTTTAGCCGAATGTAAGCTGTGCCAGGCGTTAAAACATCGATCTTCATCATAGACAATAAGAAAGTTGTAAGAAACTGTGAAGATTTTGGATCAAGTTTGTATCGCATTATGCATGATTGGTATAGATGCATGATGACATTGACATGCGATTCAGGGAATGTATAAATTCGCGTGTGAATGAAGCTTTGATTTTCTACCGGCTATATTGGCGAAGATTGTAGTTAGGCTGAAACGCAACCTGGACCAAATTGACAACTGAAACCTTTTGCTACATCACAAGGGACGAGAAATTACAGCATAGTGAGCTTTATTTTATAAAATTTCTATTTAGGTTAACAACCAAAAAGAAATCAATTGCAAGAACAGTCCGTTGAACCCGTCATTTTTGACGGGATTTTTGGCTAGTAAGTAATAAGCAGCAACGTATATTTGAAGAATAGCGACAATGAAGACTTTGAAATAGTGAAGTTGATTAAGCAACGAAATGAAGCAACGAGTGTTATGAAGAATAAAAGATACGAATGTGGAAAAAAAGCGACAATAAAAGATTTGATTGAAGCCATGGGGGACACGACGATTTTAACTAACATGAAACAAGATCAGATTCAATGTACACAGAATCTGGACCCTAATTCTACGAATTTGGAAACGGAAAAGAAAAATCGATACAGAATAAGGAAAAAGAAGAATATAATGATGGATTTTATTTTTGCTATGAAGAAATGAGGTCTACGTGCAAGAATCGACTGTGCTAGTGGAAGAACTACAAGTTATCAAGAATGGACCAGCCACCAGTACAATGTATGGATTATTGTATGCATTGTCAATAATGAAGCAAACCTTTTTGTAACATGTATAATTTGTAAACAAAGAGTTGTAAAATTAAAGATTGGTGAGAAATATTTAGATGAATGACATAGTGAATATAAATGGATAATCAGAAGAAAGATGATAACCAAGAGACAAGATGGGGCCTGGGGGCAAGTGCCCACCGAATGAAACCTGAAAATGAATTGTAATGAAGAGTATTTGAAATAAATAAGAATATGTGGAAAGGAGATGACAAAAAGATGATGAAAGGGAAAGCGGATGAAAGAAAAAGAAGGCATGATAAAGGAATAAAGCCGACCAAGTTCAATGTGGAAGATCCCTTTCTGGTGAGAACACAGAAAAAGTCATGTGAAGTAAACTCCGAAATTAATAAGTTTTTTAAGGTTGGGCCATTCAAAACAGTTGCAAAGCCAAACTGCTTATTTGTTAGCATACCGTAAGTCGAACAAAACTTTTGGTTTGAGAAATGTCGTGGACTTAAAGCTGTACAAAGATAAAGAAAGATGATAGTAAATTGTTGCTTTTGTGTGAAAATATTGAACAATGTGATTAGAATTAGACTTCTTTTGTTTAGTTAATTATATTTTATAATGTTTCGTTATGTGTATGTGTAACTAGCAGAATAGGGATTTGAAAACTGTGAAAATGTAAATATTATGTGTTCAATTGAAAATTGAATAATGAGGTAGCTGAGTAAAACAGTTATCACTAACCAATGTAACTGATTTGGTAGTGACTCATACCGTGATTTGGACATTTAAATAATGTGCTCACAAGAAATTTGATTGAACCTTAAAATTGCCATCAGTGGTTGATTAAAGTGTAACAATTTTGTCACGTGAGATGTTGGCACATCTCAGCAAATGAATTAGATATTCGCATCATCCAATTAATTATGCCTCGATGTGGGGGCAGGTGTGACATTCATGTCTGATGTTTTGTAGAATAGTTTAATTTATTCTCCTTCTGTTTGCTCGATAAATAATTAAATTTGTATTTATAGTGTGTATTTAATAATGTTCTGATTATAATTAACATAAATAATTGTAATAAGATTTACATCTTTTTCGTATTAAGTAATAATATGTGACCCTGACCAGCACAGCTGTCAGACGGGGATTGTCGATTTGGGCACCTGTTTTTTTATGTAGAGGTGCAGGCCAAGGCAGTCTGGCTTTACGGTTTGAGCCGAGAGATCGGCAGCCGTACGCTACGAGAGAATGTATCGAAATGTAACTGTAGTGTCATTGGATAAAAGTAATAAAAAAATCAATAATATCTTAAGCAGAGCATTTTTTTTTCATACTATATTTTTAATTTTTAAGCTGACAGCTTACATGTGTATAAAAGAGGAGAATGTGGGCCAACCTCTAGATTACACGCCGAACACAGCTCGCAGGGTGTTATGTTGACTGTACCTATAAGTTTCTTTCTCTTGGGACAACGAGATCTTGAAAAGCTCTGATCTACCTCAGCATAACTCATAATTCTCCCAATCATCCCTTTCATCCAGAATCCGATGATTGGGAGAATCAGAAATGTATATTCAGGGGCCTGGGGTAGTTGCTTTGAAAGAATATGATCAATCATTCTAGATTTTTAAGTTGAAAGTGGTTGGAATGATCACGTGTTGTAATTCCATGATTAAAACTCGATTTTTCAAATTGATACGTGACACCTTATGTGGTGTGGCTGAAGTAACTTTTATGGTTAATTCTGTTCAGTCGATCGACACACCTCTTTTATTTGGGTTTGGGACCGGTAACTGCAATCACTGAGGCATGCAATCCATCCAGTAGTAGCAGCAGATTTCCTCTCATTAATGTTATTTAATATGTCTTCTCCTCCATCAATATTCTTATCATATAATAATCACCAACAGTGAAGAATTTTAATATTCTCTGGATACCTTTTAGCTTCTAGCCCAAAAATCCAAATCTGCATAAAAAATACTTAGTGGCATCTTTCAGGCTCCTGTTCTATCATCATTACAGGATCAAGTGAAATATTGCACATATGAGTTTTGTGTCATCCAGCTTTCTAGATTTCTTTCACTTCACTTAAGTGTCATCTCTTCCATTCCTGGCCAGTTTCATTCATATCTATTTCTTATTCCTATAGTTTTTACAAATTTGTTTGTTTCTTTCTGAAGCTGTTTGAGATTGCAGATGAACAGCTATGATTCATCTTGTTTCCTACTTTTTTGTTTGTATTGTTTTCTAATCCCTAATAATTTACTAACACAATAAACAATGAGGCCTAAAACATACAAAGCAGTTTCCCACCGCATGGCGGTTGAAATGATGGCCACCCCAACTGTTCACATGAGGTGCCTCGACTGACACGTGGATTGTCGATTTGGCATATATAGCTGAATTCTTTGTGAAACAATGGATACTGAAGGCGAGAGTGAAATGGTTCTGTGGTTACTGTTTCGAAGGTGGAATAGGAGAAACAAAACAACCAATATCAGTGTTTCCGAATGACTCTCATTCACTTTTCCCTGGTAAAATAAAAAAAATTTGAACACAAGTCATAAAAAATATGATTGCCACATTCCTTAAAACTAATCAGACACTCAAAGTGTATTTTATGGTTCAATAGTACATATTAATATAATTTTTTTTCGGCTTTACACCTCGTCGACGGCTAAGGTCATTAGAGGCAGGATGGGACTGGGGACAAGGAATGGGGAGGAATTCGGCCATGGCCTTTTTGAAGGAAGCATCCTGGCATTCTCCTGGAGTAATTTGGGGAAACCATGGAAAACCCAAATCTGGATGCCCGGACGGGGATTTGAACCCGCGTCCTCCCGAATGCGAGGCCAGAGCGTTAACCGTTCACCCACCACGCTCGGTAATTAATATAAAAGGTTTGGTAGTCGATCAATAGAAAAATATTAAATTTCAAAGTTGAAAAAGTGTATTATTAAAAGAATATGAAATCAGGATATAATTACAAGTAAAAAATAAAAAATTAAATTCTAATTTTCATTATTTATGTAATTGTATACATTTGAACACTAAAACGTAATGTTACAAAAAATTATTTTTAATTCTAATCTTGTAGAAGTATGAACAGGCAGTGTATGTATTTAAGGGAATGTTCTAGCATCTCTGACCATACATGTTGGCAAAAGAGAGTATCTTGGTGGGTGGCAAGAAAAATATATGGTGGAAAAAGCAAAAGGAAGTATCTCGCTATATTTGCTAATGGAAAACTGTGAATCTTATATATATATATATATATTAAAAAAAAAAAAAAAAAAAAAGCTTTCACGTATATTATGACACACATTTTACGTACGGAATTACGGTGTGATATCTGAGGTATTATATCATTTTATGTACATAACTGAAGACATCTCTTCATGACTTTAAAAAAAAAAAAAATTAAGGTCAAGTACAGATTTATATTTCCTACTTCTTAACCATTATTTGGCAAGTGCATCAGTTTTAGAACTTTTAAACTAAACAAACACATGCTGATATCAGAAGTTTTTATTTCTGGAAAGAAGTGTTGTGATGTATGTAAAAATAATAATAATAATAAAAAATAAAGAATAAACATGGCACTGCTGTGGTATTGCAAAATGATAATGTCAATTTCTAAAGGAACTATTCGCTTTTGCAGGATAAAAACTATCCTATATCACTTTGCACACAATTAACTAACTTTGTGGCAAACTTCATTTAAATCTGTTGAGCTATTAAGGCATGATTGAGACTGACAGTACATCCAAACTTTCTCATTTATATAGATATCACTCCTCAGCATTGCTGGCAAAGCTATCGATCGAGTGGTCTTGACAAGACTGCAATCTCTCGCCTCATGTGTCTACCATAAATCACAGTATGGATTTTGTGCCGGCCAGTCCACGAGTGACATGACCTTTGCTGTCTGCCAACTTCAAGAAAAATGCTGTGTACCTTTATACATGGCTTTTGTCAATATAAATAAAGCCTTTTATACTGTTAGCCATACCAGCCTTTACGACATCCTGCAAAAAATTGGCTGCCCACATTACCTTTAATCAAAACCTTTTTACGACAACATGTGGGGTCTGTGATATTTGATGGTGAAGCTTGTGCTGAATTCAAAATAAACTGCGGTGTATGATAGGGTTGTGTCTTAGAGCCCACACTCTTTGTGATTTTATTCTCTGTTCTGCTCTTGGCAGCTTTTAAAAACTGTGACATTGTAGTACACCTTCATACAAGAAGTGACTGCCGGCCTCGGTAGCGTAGGGGCTAGAGTGCTAGCTTCACATGCCGAAGGTCGCCGGTTCGAATCCGGCCGCGGGCATGGATGTTAAGTGTTGTGTGTCTGTGTGTGTGTCCTGTCCGTCCTGTGGCGTCCGCACTTTGAAGGCTATATAAACACTGGATTTAACTGATTCACTGGAAGCTTTAATATAACACATTGAGCTGGCTGTATGGCCTCAGCTGCCAAAAGCCATAAAAAAAAAGAAGTGACTATTGACTTTTTAATATAAGTCTATTGAGGTCTATTAAAAAGCTTATTGACCTAATTGTATGTTAACTTCTCTATGCTGACAATGAGGCTTTTGTTACTAACGCTGAAGACAAGCTTCGGGAGGTGCTCACCAGACTTGGTTTTGCGTGTCATCTGTTCTCGATGAGTGTTAATACCAAGAAAACGGTTGTCATGGTTCAGGGTGCACGCAGTCCTCCAAAAATAACATTAGAGAGTGCCCCTCTTCTACAAGTGGTAGGAGACTTCCGCTAACTCGGCTCCATCACTTCATCCAACCGGTCCAATCATAAGGAGTTTAACACATGAATCGGCAGAGCCACGACGACCTTTGGAAAGCTGTCCACATGTGTCTGGAGAAACTGCAAGCTAATACTATCCTCCAAAATTCTTGTATACCAGACATGCGTCCTAAGCATCTTATAGTATGCATTGAAGACATGGTCCACTTACACCTGGCAAGAGAGACAGCTGAACGCTTTCCATATGTGCTGCCTGCAGACAATACTTGGGAGCCATGTGGCATGACAAAATGAGCAATGAGATTGTTCTGTCTATTACAAAGTGCCACAGTATTACTGCCATCCTGAAAAAAGACAACTCCGCTTGGTCATGTCCACAGAATGGACCCTGTAAGACTACCACGCAAAATCATGCTCAGTCAGATTCCTCATATTAAGAGACCTGTAGGATGCCCAATGGTAAGGTTTAAGGACTCCTGGAAACATGACTTTGAAATCTTCGGCATGCGCACTTCTGACTGGGAGGCTTGCTCCAGCTCGATACCCTTATGGGGTCATCATATTGCAACCGGCATGTCCCAACATGACAGGGGCATGGTTGGATAAAATAAAGCAGAAAAAGCTTTTCAAAGGGAAGTACATCCACTGGACCTCTATTTCGTGAGTGATAGATGTGGCAAGGTTTGTAGTGCCACCATTGGACAATTCAGCCACAGAAGAAGATGCGATGCACTTAACCATGGCGATAACTGAGTTTCCTCACAGTTACTATAATTATTATCTGCGAAGATGTTGGGGCCAATATATATCTACTAATAAGACAATGTCATCAGCAAATCATAGCAAACTAAGTATTTTCCTTGAACACTTATTCCACATTCAAATTTTTCTTTTACTTCCTTGATTGCTTTCTCTACATACAAGTTGCTAATTAATGGAGATAGACTAAAACCTTGTCTCACACCCTTTTTAACTGATGCATGTCTTTCCTGATTCTCTACTTTTATGCAGCCACTTGATTCTTATATAGATTGTAAAGTATTCTTCCACCTCAGTACTTTAGACCCAACTTCTTTAAAATTTGAACATCTTGTCCCACCTAACATTATCAAAAGCTTTTTCTAAATCAATAAATGCCAAAAAAGTATCTTTGTTTTTCTTGATCCACCCTGCAAGTATCAATCTTAAAGGAAGCCAGAATTGCTTCTCTCGTACCACGATTTTTCCTAAACCCAAACTGACCATCTCTTCTGCTACACTTTCAATTCTTCTGTATATTATTCTGGTCAGTAATTTTGAAGCATGTGATGTTAGACTTAGGTGCGATAATTCTAAAAATTTTCCGTTTGTACTTTCTTCAGAAGTTGTGAAGACGAAACTTTTATTAAAAGCCGATGGAATTCTTCTGTTTCATATCTTTCTGAGATAAGGTTGAATAATCTTTGGATTCCTTCTTCACCTAAGGATTTCTGAAGTTCTGCTGGGATCTCATCAACTGCCTGATTTGGTTTTAGGTCATTCAAAGCTCTACCAAATTCTGTCATAAAAACAA
>CM061919.1:37600194-37685149 GCA_031002005.1 Vandiemenella viatica
GGGCAATAGTTACCACTGTTTGTTTGTTAATACCTACTTATGCTATTAGTTACAGACTCAATTGCCATTTTTTTGCTAGCAACATTGGCACAAGTTCAATGTTTCTGGTGTGCTGCCTCAGGATGGCCAGCCTAAACGCAGTTCGTCCCCATACATGCCAAATTTTAACATCTACAATTAATTGACCATGAACTAAAAATCCAGAAATTTGTAACATATTTAAGTAAATATCATCCACAGACTTGATATTATTTGTTGACAAACATAACCTTCAACGCAAACTTTTCAGTGGGACACTATAGCTTTTTAAATTTCCGAAGACATTCTTTCCTTCTGGCACTCTTCTCTAAACAATTAAAAATATTGACAGGAATCTCATCTACTTTAAGTGGTAGACCAGTAAATTTTCAGCAGCAAAATTAATAAACTGGCACATTCAACCAATGACAAAATCTGGATGAGTTTCTTTCAAAATTGCTGAAACTCCATTTTTCTGTCTCATTATTGGAGGGTCATTATTGGAACAGAATGCCATAACGATATCAACTGGTATTCGGCAAAGTTCCAATTGTGTTAATATAAGGTTACCTATGTTATGTCCCACTCAAATGCTAGTACGCATAGAACAGTTCGTATTTATTATCTGTATAAGGTGTTTTTTTTTTTTTTTTATCAGTAGTCATTATCTCCCTTCATACTAAACTGAAATCAATGAATGAAATGTCATTTTATAGTTTTATAGTTTATGGCCTCCACTTTGGTCACATAATGTTTTAAGAAAGTTTTTTTTTTTCAGAATTTGACCCTTAAAGGGCAAAAATATCTAAATGTTTCTAAAATGCTGGTTTTTTGTGTTACGAGTCATTTATCTTCCCGGAAACCTATCTGAAATTGTTTAATGATGTATCATTTTAAAGATTAAGATCTTCACTTTGGTTATATCATATAATAAGACAGCAATTTTTCAGAATTAGAGCCTTAAAGGGCAAAGTATTAATATTTCTGCATAGCGTTTGTGTCATGAGCCATTTATCTCCCTTCATATCTAACCGATATAGATAAATGAGGTATCGTTTTAAAGATTAAGGTCTCCACCATGGTCACATTATATTATAAGAATGGAATTTTTTGTAATTCGACCCTTAAAGGGCAAAAATGTCAATATTTCTAAAATTCGTTTTTTGTGTCCCTAGCCATTTATCTCCCTTGGTATCTAAACGAAATCGATAAATAAAGTAGCTTTGGCGACATCATATATTAAAATATATTTTTTGTTTTTGTTTGGAATTCAACCCTTATAGGGAAAAAGTATCAATGGTTCTACAACGCATTTTTGTGTCATGAGCCATTTATCTCCATTAATCTCTAAGCAAAATAGGTAAATCAGGTATCATTCTAAAGATTAAGATCTCTGCTGTGATCACATCATATTTTAAGATAGAAATTTTCTGATTTTAACCCTTAAAGTTCAAAAAATCAGTATTTCTAAAATGAATTTCTTGTGTCTTGAGTCATTTATCTCCCTCGATAATTAAACAAAATTGATATATGGGGTATCATTTTAAAGACTGAGGTCTTCGTAAGGTCTTCGGTTTTGTTATACCATATTTTAAGAAAGGAATTTTTCAAAATTCTCCCCTTAAAGGGCAAAAGTATCAATATTATTTCTACAATGTGATTTTTTATTATTATTATTACGAGCCATTTATCTCCTTTGATACCTAACCAAAATCAATCATATCGTTTTAAGGATTAAGGTCTCCAATTAGGTAAAATCATAAATTAAGAAAGAATTTTTCGGAATTTGATGCTTAATGGAGTTGCGTGTATGAGACAGTTCAGAGCCAAGTCCCTAGATTGCAGCAGCAGGTTTATAAACATTTTATTCGCACAGCAACCTATATCACAGAGATGTTGATATTATGTGTGCATTTTCTTCAGGTTGGTTGTATTCTGTTTAGGTCAATGACAGTTTGTCGTACATACAGTTTCAATTTTTCCTAACCATTTTGTAATATGTTGTAAGTATTTTGATGCGTACCTATTACACTAAACAAATAAATATTTGATACAAAAGTGCGGTTCTACTTTTCATTATATTACAAGTATTCAGCCTTACTATTCGTCGAATTTTATTCGCAAAATTTTTGCATGGGTTGTCTAGTCACCATAAAATATAACAACAATGGGATATAACTTTGCATTGATCCAAAGAATTTTAGACCTTTTATGTCACCTCTACAAACTGCTTGAAAGAATGATCTTAAACCGGCTGTTGCCTGTAGTTGATCCTTTGCTTATTCCTGAACAAGCTGGATTCCGTCCGGGTAAAAATTGCACAGGACAACTACTAAACCTCACGCAGTTTATAGAAGATGGATTTGAAGCTCGTAAGGTAACAGGGGTGGTATTTGTTGATTTGTCAGCAGCGTATGACACCGTCAACCATCAGCTACTACTAGTCAAGTTCTACAATCTGACCAGGAATTTTATTCTTAGTAAGTTCATTGCTACTCTTCTGCAGAACCGCAGATTCTTTGCTGACTTCCAAGGTCAGCGTAGCCGTTGGAGGCCACAGAAGAATGGTCTACCCCAAGGAAGTGTGCTAGCCCCATTATTGTTTAACATATATACCAATGATCAGCCTATACCACGCAAATGCAGGAGTTTCGTGTATGCTGATGATCTTGCTCTGGTCTCACAGAGCAAAGACTTTGAATCAGTGGAGAGCACCCTTACCAACGCTCTGGAAGATTTGTCAAGGTATTATAGCACGAACCAGCTTAAACCAAATCCTACGAAGACACAAGTATGTGCTTTTCATCTAAGGAATAAAGAAGCAAATCGTAGGTTAAAGGTAACATGGTCGGGGGTCGAACTAGAACACTGTGATACTCCAAAATATCTAGGAGTGACCCTTGACAGATCACTTACATTCAGGAAACATTGCATGAACTCCAAGCTGAAAGTTTCCAGTAGGAACAATCTCATAAGAAAACTGGCTGGATCGCAGTGGGGCAGCCAACCTGAAACAATTAGAACTTCTGCCTTAGCACTATGTTATTCGGCTGCAGAGTACGCCTGTCCCGTATGGCACAGTTCAACCCATGCCAAACAAGTAGACATTGCACTTAATGACATGTGCAGAATCATAACAGGCTGCTTAAAATCAACTCCAGTCGAATGGCTCCACCGTCTCGCAGGAATAGCACCACCTTCTGTTCGAAGGGAAATAGCAGTGAACAAGGAAAGGAGGAAAGTGAACCATGAAAAATCTCATCCACTATATGGGTATATCCCTCACAGGCAAAGACTTAAGTCCAGGAAAAGTTTCCTAAGAATATCTCAGGAACTTACAACAACAACTGAAGAAGCCAGGTTACAACTATGGGAAGCTAAGGCTCCCTTTCCGCATGGCTGGGGAAGAGTGTCTGAATCTTTGCCACCTGGTTATGACAAGGGATGGTTGACATGGAAATCTTTGAATAGGCTGAGATCAGGAGTGGGCAGATCCAAAGTGAATTTAGCAAGATGGGGCTATACTGAGATCAGTGATATCAAGTGCGACTGCGGTGAGGACCAGACTGTCCAGCACATGCTCCAGTGTCAACTGTGTCCAGCATCCTGCTCGGCAGCTGAACTGTATGATGCCTCAGAAAATGCACTGGAAGTGGCCAAGTTCTGGTCGATTATAATTTGATGGTTGTAATTGTGTAACTGTATGTTTCTGATACGAAATAATAATAATTGATATCATTGCTTCCATTTGTTTCCACTGAAGATGGAACATCCTGAAGATGCTTCAAAACTTAAAATATTGCATCATTTTAACCAATTTCTTTTAAATTCAAGTTGTTTTCATGTGACCACGGTATCAAACCCATATTTTTTCACAACTTCTGATAAAGGGAAGATCATCTTGAGTAATGCAACTGCAAGATCAGCTGTACTCAGTGGCAATGAAAAGATGCTTGGCTTTAATTGCATTGGAATTTCCAGACTTCGCAAAAATTGTTGATTTTGTAGTTCACTTCCTTTGATCAATAACTCCAACGTTTACTGCACTTCACATGAATGACCAAATCATTTCTTCCAATATGTGCTATGTAATCACATCCACAAAGGATGAAACAATTTTTTTGCTCTTTCTTGATTTTAACATGCACAAAAATTGTACAGAATATGGTTTCCTAAGTGTTTGTTAATTTGTTTCTTTGAGTAACATCAGGGTTACACAGTCTATCAGCCATGTAATAAACACGGGACAATCTGGAAGTGTAAGAGCTGATTCGACAGTATCAATGTAAAATCAGAGAGACAGATTGGTTTATTATTGACTGTAGTAAAATGTAGAGTACCTTGGCATAATCTTATAGTGACATGAAAGAAGCTTCAACACACATAAAACAGCATATGCTGCCATGAATGAAATAGGAAACCTACCATAACAGTTCATAAAAACTGCAATAACCTTAACCCATATAAAGATCTCACATACACGATCAAATTTTAGTTTGGAACTTTGTAAAATAACACCATTAAGTTACACAATCATAAAATACCAACACTTTCCGTAAATTTTACAGGAAAATTGTAAAAGTTGGCAGGTATGCATCCCCTGTCAATTCCTAGCAAGCATGAAAGGGTACACATAGTTGCCCAAACACTTGCACCAACATTTCATGGATTTCCGTTGACCTTTTACCCAATTTGAAGAAGAACTTAATGTTGTATGGTTGCCCGATGGTTTTTTGGCACAAATTTCTGTTGAAATTAGTGCAATGGTACTGAGAGGGTAGGCCCAGAAATGTCTGTACATGCTTCCACATGTGACCAACATTTCTTCAAGCATTGAATATAGAAATATCAGTCCATACACCAATTTTTATAGACAAACCTAGTGCACAAGGAAGCTGATCCACTTATGATAAATGTTGAAGCTCCATTTTTTTAGTAAATTGGTCATGATTACCACAGCTAACAATAGATTTAAAGATGGTGTAAAAATAGAACAAAATCTCCACCAAAAGGAAAAGGTGATGAAAGAAAATTGGAAGATAAGGAAGAAGAGATTCAAAGAGAGGCTAAATGAAAACCAAAACATCCATCAAAAGAAAAAAAGCGATACAAGAAATTTGGAAGGAAAGGAAGAAGCAGGAGAACAGTTCTAAATCAAAGAAGAGCTAGATTTCCAACTGATCCAGAATTTCATAGTGACTTTAATTTTAAAGGCATAAGACTTTTAAGGATTAGTTTGGTGGCAAGTTAAATGACGACTTTAATATTGGTGAGATGGAAAAAAGGGGTATATTTAGCTTCATTAAAATCTTTTAGATCACCTTAGAACCAGAAACATAAATTCAAAGTGAATCCATTGTTTTCTCCGATTCATGCCGACAAGGGAGACTATTTGTGTTTTGGAAAATGAAGATATCATATGAGTGCTTACTTCAGTGGTATTTTTGTTGCAAACCCATGCACCTGATGGTGAGAACATGGAGAGTCCATGAATCCCCATTGTGGCCCATACAGTTTTCTGCCATTTTCAGCTTCACCCTCTGTCATAACTAGACCTTGGATTTTAGGCAAATACATTTTTGTTCACAAAAAATGAAAATAACATCATATATATACGATTTATGGATATTTATGTCTGTTATTTGGGATTTTATACTGCCTAAAAGCTCCTAAATTGTTGCTCGGACCTATTTGATGTATTCTTCTTTCCAATATCGCCAAAACTGTTTTTAACTCAGGAAAAAAAACTTTGTCAGGCGTTTATTTCTAACAATTCAAATGAACGTGTATGGGGTAATTGTCATTCGGTCCCCGTTTTCTATCAGACGCATAGAGGCTGCAGTGAGCCATGTATTCTTGTAAAGAACCAATATGACCAAGGTATCGATTACAAAATCATTTTTAATTAGGCAGTGGTTTAACTAATTTCACCATTTCCCAACGGAAGGAAACATTATATATTGCGACGTGTGCTACAAATACGTGAGTTGACAGTAGCATTGGATGAAACAGTTTTAATTATTATATTAACAATACTTTAATAACGTAATTGAAGTACACATTGCTTTGTTAAATATTTAATGAAAATGGTACAGGCATCCTTCTACAGTATCGCAAGTGTGAACTTCATTTCTAGGCACAAGACAGAAATTTAAATTTAAATAGCTGTTATGTTGTCTATGTTTGAAACTTTTAAAAACTAAAGGTCACAGGGTTCCTAAGGCTCCTGCCCCTTCCCAATGAATTCACGGACATAGTGTTATGCATTCGCAATACAACCATTGGCAATAGGAGGATGTCAAGTGGTTAGTGCCATACTCTGGCTGTTCTTTACCTTCCCATGGACTTTTTCCACAATACTTATTGGATAGCAGGCTGAGTGAGCCTGAGAAGTTTTCAGTTTATGAGGAAAAATTAATGGTTTCATGGGGGATCGAACCCCGATCATCTAGGCCTCAGCCAGGTGATTTACCACATTAGTTATGTCGCGGCCTGTTTGAAACTTTTAACCTGATATTACTAAAAGACTGAGCAATTATATCAAAATAACATAAATAATAAAATAATCTGTATATTTAACATTTCACACCAACAATCTAAATAGTAAAAAGTGAATTTTAAATATATACATGGTGCAATTTGGTTGTTCAAAACAAATGCCCAATTGTGTTTGGCCAATAGTTTAACTACCCGCAAATTATGGAATTTAAGATCTTAGGATGTTGACACAACAACCTGCATTTTAAATTTAACTATCTATTTATAAATAATATTCAGACAGCAATAATAATAATATATATAATAAATTATGTGCATATAAACATATTAATTTTTGTATCAGTAAATAAATATCCAACAGATTTGTATTCCAAATTTTTCAGTCAGTAGGAAATATGTGACGAGTTTCACTGATTTTAATTTAAATAAGCCCAGCTAGCTGAAGCCAATTAAATTCAGTAATGTTCTGCTGAATTACACTTTTTGATGTTGCATTATAAATTAACGAATGTTTATTAATGATATTTTACAAAAATAACCATAGTTTTGATTGCCTATTTTGACATTGGAATGCAGCCTATTTTAGGCACCTAAAATAAGATTTTTAGAATCTAAAAATCTGAGGTCTAGTCATAACATAAGTTGCATTGGGGTTATGCAATATTCACATTAACTTGATCATTATGCCTGTGATATTTCTCTTCTGGAAGATGCTAGAATTATTTGAAACAGCTGCTAAGTATTAATTCACCCTGTAATAGCTAACAGGTGACACATAAATGGAACCAAGTCACTGTTGTTACAAATTTGACATATGTTCTGAAAGTTTTAATGAAGTTAACACTGGTATCAGATTTCACACTGTTGAAAATATTCAAGGCATTATCGAACTTCGAAATCCTTTAGAAGATTACAGGTCACAACACTGGTTAAAAACATACTCTCTTACAGTCATCCTAAAGTTAAGAGTGAGCATGATGGTAATTTTCAAATACTGCTTAAAACATTTAAAAAAATCATTCATTGAATTAGTTTAATGTTTTCTTGGAATGAATAGTAAAGTCCACAGACTTGTTCTGAGGGCAGATAATTAAATTTTAAGTACAGTAGAACTCCAATTATCTGAATCAATTGGGACCGGACCCCGATCGGATAATTGGATTTTTTCTGAAAAAGGGTTTATTTTAATTCATTATTGGATGTATGTTGAAAATGGGAGAAAAACAGATTTTAATTAATTAAATGAAAAGGCAACACTTTATCATGTTAAATGTACTTACAAGTGCTGTACATTAGTACAGTATGTACGTACTGTACTGTAAATAAGTGATATTACTCGGTTTGTTTCCCGAGAAAAGTTTATAAATAAACGCCGAATAAATTGCATTCATTTATAAGTGATTGCTTGCTGAACATTCGGTCAAAGTAAGCTGTTTGACTGTAATCATCCGTTTTCGGGCAGCCAAGTCGCGCATCCGCTTGACAGTTGCATCTGGTCACACTCGGACTGACGCTCCATTCACATCAACGCTGATGGTCCCGTGTCTGCTTCAACTTCGATATTAAGGTCAACTTCTTCCTCAACACTTTCTTCTCTCACACTTCAATAAGTTCATCATCATTTAGAATTTCATACCCACGGTCTGACTAATCTATATCTTCAGCACTAACTTCTGAACATCCAGGAATTTTCAAATGAATGTTTTTGATTTCTTCAAGTCACATGTCATCACATCTTCTCCTGTCTCTTCCATTTCTTTTTCTTGAGCTTCTTTTTCCTTTTTCTTCTTTTCCTTTTCTTCTTCAGTTGGTATGCCTTTCAACTTGATCCACGCACGTCTTAATGCGACTGCCTTAAAAAAGCTCCTAGCTTCCGCCACCATGTAAGTGAAATCTTTCAAATTTATTTTTTTGTGGTTAGCCAACACACCACCTACTTCGTCTTCGCCCTCCACCAAAAGTTTCCCTAAAGTTGCCTTCTGTAATGGTGTTTCATGGCTTCGATAACAGACTGGTCCATTGCTTGCAACAAGTTTGTGACATTTGGTGGTAAAAAGGTTGGTTTTAAACTGGCCATTCCCTTTTTCCAAAACTTCGGTGGCATAAGTTGGGGCATTATCAACAACCAAAAACACTTTACTTCCATCTATTCCAAGAGATTTTTGGCACTTTTTCACTTCAGGGATGAAAATTTCACTGTACTACTCTGTAAACAATTCTGCAGGCTTCCAAGCTTTGGGTTGGTTTTTATAAAAGAGGGGAAGTTTTTTTGCAGTACGCTTCCATCTTAATTAAAAAAGCAATTCGGATAATCAGAGTTTGGATAATTGGAGTTCTACTGTAGTTAAATTTTGAATTTAACTTATGCGACGTGACACGTTAGTTTGATGGTGAATGTGCACTTACGGAGAAATGACATGCCCATCCTATACTGACTAAGTACTGCAGAAAACTGCCTCTCCAAGGGAGTTCTGATTCGATATTTATAGTCCTGGCTAATCCTGAGCCGGCATATTCCAGAATAAAAGTGTATTCCTGAGGGAAAGTACTACTCTCTTGTGAATTACAAAAATCCCTTCTCATGGTACACTATTTTCACACAAATTTTCCCGAAATTTTTATATGTTATAGTCTGATTCATTCCCAATCTTTTAAGTTGTAATTACCAATTTTATCGTAATTATTCTCGTTTAAGTTAACTTCCCTTAAAAGTCACACATGGTGATATCATCAAGTTTCAATATTGTAATTTCGTTTCTCTTCCTTTGAATCTCAAATTACTGTTAAACTGTTATATTATTATTATCAAATGAATTTTTCTTTTTCATTTAAGCCTACTTTTGTCTTCTTAGCTCTTTTATTTACAAACTTCATTTACCTTACTAAAATCATATTTGGAAATAAATTTACTTCAATTTTCTCCAGGATGAGCATAGCTATGCTAAAAATAAACGGTGATATTGAAATTTAGAATAACTCTATTCATTTATTGACAATTTTAAATTTTGTACTTCTTCTTTTGTTTATCCTGTGCAGGTAATGAAATAATACTTGAAAATTAACTTTCTCTTTAAAGAAAATTTGTAGCCTATACATGTTACACATCAAATTGACCATAATTTTATGCTTTTATTAGTGAACATGGAGGCAACAAACAGGGTTAACAAAAAAGTTTCACTTATAGCGTTTTCTGTTCCTTTACAAAAATGGCTAGAATTTGATCTGAAAAGTGCTATATTGTTAATAAAATGACTATAAATGCTATTTTTTATATGAGTTATACGTAATAGGCCTCCTGCTAAACAGTTTAGGCAAGATAATAGATATATGACACCTCCTGAGAGGGGGGGAATAACAAGCACGATGAAAGAAACAAAAACAACTCATCTTTCTGCCCAACACTCAATGTTCTATAAGTCTTTGAGACGTGTATTCTTCTAGATTGTTATGTATGTAGAGCCATCAACATAGGACAGTGGTTCTCAAACTTTTAAGCCCCACATACCCCTATAAAATTTCACAGGCACTGGTGAACCCCTTGAGATAGTGACAGTGAGCAATATTCACCATTGTGCATGTTATAGCCAGTCTGCCTTTACGGAAATCTTGTCGCGAAACCCCTACGATCAACTGGCGAACCCCTACAGGTTCGCGTACCCCACTTTGAGACACACTGCCATAGGATATTTGTAAGAATGATACTTATTATTATCTGTTTTTATTTGTATTTAAAATGTGTTAAGGTTTACCTACAGTTTATGGGATAGTATACCACCCCTGGCACACTTACATCAATTTGTAAATTCCAATTTGTTGAATTTGTTACTGAATGAAGTGGTTTTTGGGAGAGGGGACAATCCAACATTAATGTCTTCTAAGTTGGATCGTTGAATGTTTGAGCAAGTTCTTATAGAGGGTGCAACCCTCACGGTAGCTGCCAAGGAAACAGGAAATGCCATCATTCAAGTGACAGTGGTCCATGGATACAGATTTGACCAACAGCTGTCGTGCATTAATTATCATCAAGCTCTGAGGCGGAGTTTAAAGATGTGATGGTTAAATAGAACAATTCAAGTGCATGAGTGTTGCATAACAACATACAAACATCTCCTAAACATTTTTCTGAGCAAGTGAAACCATAGGTAAATGAATATTCTGAACCTCTGATAAAAGAGCCTGCACTCTTTGGACAACAGAGTATTAAATAAGTGGTGCCGGCAGGAAATTTAGTGTTTAATAAACCTGAATAATCCATAGATACATGTTGTCTCAAGAATTCCTTTCTAATCAATACCCACAATCATGCACTGTTGACTCAAGTAGTGACCATAGTTAACAAGATTTTATACCCGGAAGCAAGTCATTAGGTAAAGTGATAGACACAAATCAGCAAGTTTGGTTACACACTGGAGGTGAAGCACCTTCAAGTAGTAGGAAAAAGTGCATAGTCCTTGACTGGACAGTAATGATACATGGTGACCTTCAATTGAATGAGTGTTACAATCTTCATCTATGATAAGTGGCAAATTATCCTTCCTTATCATGTATATTATTTCTATAACACACTTTTTCTGTCACAAGCCATAATCTCCCTTAATACTTAACAAAAATCTATGAATGAGGTGTCATTTTAAAGCTTATGGTCTCCACTTTGGTCACATCATATTTTAAGAACAGAATTTTTTGGAATTCGACCCATAAAGCGCAAAATTACCATTATTTCCACAATGTATCTTTTTTTGCCACAAGCAATTTATCTCCCTTGATATCGAACTGAAATCGAGAAATGAGGTAGAGAATAAGGTCTCCGCTTTGATCAAATCATTTTAAAAATGGAATTAGACCCTTAAAGGGCAAAAGTATCAATATTTCTACAACGCATTTTTCTGTCATGAGCCATTTATCTCCCTTGATATCTATCCAATATAGATAAATGAGGTATCATTCTAAAGATTAAGGTCTCTGCTTTGGTTATATCATATTTTAAGAAAGGAATTTTTTGGGATTTGACCCTTCAAGGGCAAATTTGCCATTATTTCCATAATGTATCGTTTTGCCATGAGCTTTTTACCTTCTTTGATATCTAACCGAAATCAAGAAATGAGGTATTACATTAAAGAATAAGATCTCGACTTTACTCAAATCATATTTTATGAATGGAATTTTTCACAATTAAACCCTTAAAGGGCAAAAGTATAAATATTTATACATCGAGCCATTTATCTCCCTTGATATCTATCCGATAGGGAAATGAGGTATCATTTTAAACATTAAGGTCTCCGCCGTAGTCACATTGTATTTTAATAAAGAAATTTTTCAGAATTCGACCATTCAAGGACAAAATTAACATTATTTCCATAACATATTTTTTTTTTTTTTTTTTTTTGTCACGAGCTATTTATCTCCATCGATATCTAACCGAAATCAAGAAATGGGGTTTTATTTTAGAGAGTAAGGTCTATGCTTTGATTAAAACATATTTTAAGAAATGAATTTTTTGGAATTTAACCCTTAAATGGCAAAATTATTATTTCCGAACTGTATTTTTTGGTCATGAGCCATTTATCTTCTTTGATTTCTAAATGAAATAGATAAATGAGCAATCATATTAAAGATTAAGGTTTCAGCTTTGGTCACATCATATCTTGACACAGGAATTTTTCGGAACTGTATCCTTCAAGGACAAAAGTATCATTGTTTCCACAATGTGTGTGTGTGTTTTTTTTTTTTTTTTTTTTTTTTTTTTTTTTTTTTTTTTTTACTAAGCTATTCATCTCCGTTAACACCTAACCTAAATCGATAAATGCTGTATCAATTAAAAGGTTAAGGTCTCCACTTTATAAATTGAGAATAAAACTTTTTCAAAATTTCACCTTTGTAGGACAAAACTAATAACTGTTAATGTCGCATGCATGAGACAGTTCAGAGCTCAGCCACTAGATAGTAAGTAGCATATATCACAGAGATATTAATAAACTGTCTCACTGGCGTCAACTTTATTTTTACGTACCGTACCTATTAAACTAAACAAATAAGGCGGTTCCTCTTTCATCCTATTACAAATGCCTAACCTTAATATTCTTTGTATTCAAGAAATTTTAGCATGGGTCATTTAGTCCTTCCTCATTTTCATTTCTTTACAGAACTTTCGCTGTCCCCATTATCTTCTTATGAAGTGGATGCTATCAACATGCAGTTCCAGTCCTGTGGGAACATTTGTTTCCTAGATTTCTGTTGAGACTGCATGGATTCTTCTAATGGGAGATTCTTCTCCAAGTTTCAACATCTCAGTACTGTTGTCTTTTCCTGGCGTTTTGTAACTTGTAAGAGCTTGAATGATGTTTGTTCTCTCTTCCAGTATTGGTGGATGTGAATCCAAGTGCAGTGTACACTTTTCTTAGTGCATTCTCTGTTTTGGTGGGTCACAATTCAGGTCTTGGAAATAATCTGCTAAGATCTTGATGTTCTCTTTGATATTTGTCTCTGAATTGCCACCTGATCTACAGAAAAACATGCTTGGAGGTTGAGAGTTAGAGAAGCTCTTACAGAAGATCTTGTGCAAATTCCTAGTGTTGTTATTGAGAAAATCTTGTTCTTTTTTATGGGGGTGGGGAGGGGGGTTGTTTGTATATCTGTTATATGTGCACCTTTCCATGCCGATTATCTCTGATGTCAATTTCTGTAGAAACTCTATCATTGTTCAGTATTCTGGTGGCTGTTTTCACCAGGCATTGACTCCGTCTTCAATGGCTTGATCACAAACTGTGTTCCACCAGCTGTGTTTTAATTTCCTCAGGGACTTACCTAACTTCTGTGCTTAAGTTATGTGTTTCACAAGCCAGACCAATCCTTGGGATCTTGCTCTCATATGCCATGTAAAAAACCATTCGAGTTCTGTTTGAAGTGTTCTAAATCCACTATTAGTAAAATCAATTTTGGTTTCTATCCATTAGATTGAAATATCACTTGTGTTAAGTAGCAGTCCGAGTCAACCATTTATTACCTTATGCACTATAACATTTTGGAACTCTCACACTTTCTGTTTAGCAATGGGTTATGGCAGATCTAAAA
This sequence comes from Vandiemenella viatica, assembly GCA_031002005.1. Taxonomy (NCBI): domain Eukaryota; kingdom Metazoa; phylum Arthropoda; class Insecta; order Orthoptera; family Morabidae; genus Vandiemenella; species Vandiemenella viatica. The sequence continues at coordinate 37,613,782 of CM061919.1, forward strand.
CTCTTCTCAAAATAAATTTAGTGTCTTAGACCTAAGTCTTAGATTAAAGGATTTACAGCAATCTATTAGGTGTTCACAGATCTTTGATGTACTGGGTTATCCCCAATGATTCACCTGTGCGTTCTTTTTCTACCAATCTGTGTGTTGAAATCGTCTGATAAGATTTTAACAGGATTTTGTTGATGGTTTCCTAAGGGAGTACCCCAAACTTTCTGAGGATTTCTCTTGTTGCCAGTATTTATGGGTGTGTGAGCATTAATCAAAGAATACACTTGATTTCACTGTGAACACTCAGATTCTTTCAGAGGTGGACAATGAGTACTGAATTTACTAATGCTGTTCTTATCAAAAAAAGCTGCTCCAAATTGTGATATATTCTCTCCAATTTTTATAGCTGGTTTGCACTTGTAAATCCTAAGATATTATGTATCAAAATAGTTCTTGTTCCTGAAACGTGTTTCCTGTATTGTTGCAATTTGAATATCAAATTTCTTTAGGTTGTCAATTTGTTGTTTGAGTTTGCGCATATTTAGCAGAGTTGTGATATTTATGTCTGATGTTTTGTGGAGTAGTTTAATTTGTTCTCCTTCTCTTTGCTCGATAAATAATTAAATTTGTATTTATAGTGTGTATTTAATAATGTTCTGATTATAATTAACATAAATAATTGTAATAAGATTTACATATTATTACATTTTTTTTTATCTGCTTAAAGTCTCTCTAACAGCGAGGTCTTTAGAGATGGGAAAGGATGGGGGGCAAGGAATGGGAAGGAATTAGGCCATGGCCTTTTGAAGGAAGCATCCTGGCATTTGCCTGGAGTGATTTGGGAAACCGTGGAAAACCCAAAACTGGATTCGAACCGCCGTCCTCCCGAATGCGAATCTTATTACAGTTCCACAGATTGTAGCATATGTAATAACCTGGGTAGTATTTTGTATTAAGTAATAATATGTGGCCCTGACCAGTACATCTGTCAGGCGTGGATTGTTGATTTGCGCACCTGTTTTATATATATATATAGGCCAGGCAGTCTGGCTCGACGGCTTGTGACAAGAGATCAGCGGCCGCATGCTACGAGAGAATGTATCGAAATGTAATTGTAGTGTCATTGGATAAAAGTAATTAAAAAAATCAATATCATCTCAAGTAGAACATTTCTTCAGATACTATTTTTAATTTCTGAGCTAACGGCTTGCATATGTATAAAAGAGGAGAATGTGGGCAGACCTCTAGATTACATGCCAAAGGCAGCTCACATACGGTGACCCTACTTCAGGATAATGGATGGTAATTACCTGGGTGACATACCATCCAAAATGACTGGATCTTCTAATGCAGCAGTGGCAGATTCGTGATCTGGATTAGCGACATGAGGTTGGCAAGTAGAAATCCAATTATTCTTTGGGGATTGCAGTTCTTCATTCAACAACGCAAGGTGAAAAAATGCATAAATAATTGATCAGTAATTGGCACAACTAGAACAATAGATTGGAAAAAAAAATTGTTTGTGACAGCAATAAAGTCTGTCTTAATTGTTGAAGGCTATAAATTTGGTTAAAGAAATTGAAATTCAAAATTATAATTAAAGTTAAACCGAAACATAAATTGTCTAATTTTCAAAAGTGTAAAGAAGTAATTAACTATTAAATTAATATTCTGTTGCAAACTGCAATAACTTGGTTGATATAGATTTAGAAATCTGTGGAACTCTTAGTTAAGTCCAAATAAAAGAAAATTATTCAAAATCAAAAGGGGGGGAATTATTCTCATTTAGTTAAGTGTATAAATTATTGAATCTGTGTATATGTCTGTTTTGCTTTATTTTAGCGCTGTACCCAGTGGAATTTTATATAGTGCATTTCTGTATGCATTCCAGGACTGCAAAATTTATTGTAAGTAAATGTAGTTCTCGTTTCTAAAGTCTGTTGTGAGAAGTATCAGTATTTTGAGCGGCGTTGTACTATCGCTTGTAAGCATCTTAGAATTTTAGTAAATTCTAGCCTCTCACCTTTAGGCTCTGTAGGAAAAGATAGTTTTCATTTCATGTATAAGGTTATGGGAGTAAAGCTTTATATAGCATGAAGATACTGTAACCAAACAAACTAAATAAACCCTTTTAGGAACTGTAAAAGTATTCAAAAGTAAATAAAAGCCCTAAAATAAACCTCCTATATCAGAAAGAAAACATTAGTTTGGGAGGAAATAGGTTAAATCACTCAAAGTCAATTTCAAATAATAAATTTTGCCATAAGTTAACTTCACAGTTTCTAAACCAATTTGAATGCAGTAAAGACTATTAGTAGTTGCTAAATGCCGAATATAAACTTTGAATAATAATAAATAAACTTTAAATCAACTGAAAATTAAATAATCATCAGTAATCCAACTTTGTAATTATGAGCTTCTACCTGGGGAGCACTTTGTCATTTTTAAACAGATTTACGAGCAAGAAAGTAACTCAATATTTAATAAACCAACTACACTAATTTTCTGTAACAATATTAACACCTTTTACTAACCTAAATATGATAATCCAAAATAATCCAGTTCAACACACAAGAGATTTCTAATATTTGACATTTCACTGTTTTTACACACTTTCGAACAGAATAAAGTAGTTTCAATTAAATAATAACTCAATTAAAATATAATTTCACTAAAATTTCGTAGTTTCTGAACGTTTAAATAACTTAAATCAATTTTTAATACCTCGTCAGATGCACTTCACTTTTAACATTTTTTATCTCAAAATCCTAGAGAACATTCGAAATAAAAAGTAGATTTCCGGGAAGACCTAAAAATCTAATATCACATATAATAATTTCGAGTAATTCCACGTAATAGAACCGATTCTATGGAGATCTTAAAATTTAGTTTTCATTCCGACCATGTGGTTAGTTTAGAAATTATTTACAGCTGTTTACGAGAAGATACAGAGATGAGACAACTTTCAGAACACGTTATTTAATTCAGAGAATCTCTTAGTAATTTTATATTTGCGATAAAAGTAATAGAAATAAAGTTATAAAATTAAAACTGAAATCGCACTTTGGTTACGTCGTAGTTAAACTTTCCCTGCACCAATCTTAATAAAAATTACACCAATAAACTCAGGAATTTTGGTAAAACACGGTGATAATAATATTATTTGTGTAAATTATAGCTTTAATAAAATGACGAAATATAGAAGTTTCTCGAACAATAGTAATTCCCCAGGGTAGGAAAATAGTTCACTCCTACGCTAAGATCTTTTAAACCAGATGCTTAAAGTTAATCACTAAATATCCATTATTTCACAATTAAATAAGTATAAACACTGTCACACCTAAAGTTTCGCATAATTGGTTAGTTACTGAGATATTTCCGGCCTAAATCGTATAGGTGTTAGCAGAAAGTTGTATTTTGGCTCTGACGTCAACGAGGTTATAAATCACGGGGCGGTGAGATGACGCCAAGCTGTCCGGGTTTGAACGTTGTACTGACAAGATGTTATAAGTGTGTGTGTCGCTGAGGTTGGCATCTCAAGTTTTAAGTTGGTACCACCGGGTCGGCCATCATGGAATTTTGGTTTTTGGGGCGTGGCATTTGTTTATCAACATGAACTTGTGATTTTCATCAGGGGTCGGTCGGTCTTTACTTCTCTCCACAATCTGCAAACTTTCGGAACGAGTGTTCGATTTGCCTATTCAACTTTAAGAATGCTGTTTGAACTTTGAATTTCATTTTAAATAAACTTGAAGAATTTTGGGAAAGTGAACTGTTTTATTTCTGTAGCTGTTGTAATACCTTTTCAATATTTGGGGTCTTCAAATATTGTGGCGACCTGTAGCATTCTAGTTGAGTATCCTAGCAACATGGTCAAAGCAAATTAACAGATTCAGTAAGTTTTCATCGAACAGTGAGGTGCTATCAAGAATTTAAGTTAAGGCACTTAGGCGATACTCAACCCCGGTATCGGCCTGGTTCCTTACAGGCTGTGTTGCTGCTAACCTTGAGAAAGCAATCGTTGTTTAGTTGCGGTCTGTTTGATCCCACATAATAAAATAATTTGTAGAGCTCCTGGAATTTATTTTGTCTTTCACTATGGATAATAAGTGCCAAACGTTATTGAGGATGCTGGAAATAGTTTGGGGGAAAATCAGATTAATATGTTCGGTTGGCATACTGATAGTACTGGGGTTGTCACTGTCTACGTTAATGATGTAAACAGTGGGGAAGACAGTAGTAATGATTGCCATATTCAAACTGAATTTAGTAGCGGTCCGAATGGGAAGGCGGAAGTAAATGGGGTTGCTAAATATTTTGCAGATAGTGGTAAAACTGAAGATAATGGGTTAGATAGTGAAAATGATAGTGAGAAGAGGTAAAATTCAGGACAAAATTTTTTCTTGCTGGAACCAGATCAAACAGATTATGCTCAAGATAGGAACATAGATTTCCAACAAATGATGTCCTTCTTGATGCAAATGCAGGAAGAAAATATCAAATCAAGAAATAAAACAAGATATAAAAGTAACTGATGAAAAAATTACGCAGCGCGATAATAATACAGAATGAATGTTGCAAGCCATGCAGGGGGAAATAAGAAAGATACAAGAAAATTGGAAACAAGAGGTACGGAAGGAATTAAACAATTTTAAAGAAGAGGCAAGAGAAGATGTTTCCGATTTGGTGGAACAGTGTGGGGACGAAAAGGAAAAATTGTAGAAGAAATTGAAGACTCTAAATTTGAAACTGAAGCTCCAGGAAAACCAAAAAGAATGCCAGAAGAAGCAGAGAAGCGATCGAAAAAAAATAAAAAGCAAGTCAACGGGTTGTCGGAAGAAGTTGGCCATGCATGTAAAATTGTTAGCCACATAGAGGAGAGGTTGGAGGAAGTGGAACGACGACCTAATGCAGTTGCTAGCTGAAGTGTCATGACATGCAGTCAATTACCTTTACCTGAAGCAGTTTTTAAAAAGGGCAGAAAAATCCATTTTGTGAAAACATATTCTAAAGATTTGCCAGCAGAATGGTCAGATATGGATAAGATTCAATACGTTGCAGGCAAGTTGAAAGATGGAGCATTCTCGTGGAGCTATGAAATACCCGAAGACTGTAATGACTACTATAACTTTTTGAAAATGTTTCATGACAAATTTTGGTCTGTGCAAATGCAGAGGAGAGTAAAAAGTGATTTTTATAATTGTCGACGGTACAGCAGACATGACGGACAAATGCATAATTTCTACGAAGTAATGATAAGGGAATTACATTATCAGCCTGTAGGAGAGGTTGAACAAATAGAAATATTATTAACAGATCCAAAACAAGCTGATTATCAGTCAGTGGGACAAAATTGAAGAATTTTTGGATGTTCTCCAAAGAATAGATTGATGCAATGTTGTGAATGAAAATAATTTTGAAAATCACCGAGAAGCTAGTTATGGAAATGATAAGCAGGGTGACCGGCACTATGAAAACAGATTGAACAATTGACTGCAGAGAGGACATAATGGTTACAGGAGAGGAGGTATGCAGATGAATCAGTGAGCCAGAGGAGATGCACAGCGATTTTATAATAACAATAACAATGGTGACAGGCGGAATAATGTGCCAAGTGAGCGTGGGAACGAGCAACAGCAATATAATCAAACTATGTTCTTGAAAAGTAAAGTTGAAACAATGACGAGAGGAGGGCGGAAAACTTGATTCCGCAACTGGAATGGTCCTAACAGGGGCGGAAGGAATTGCCGGACCAATCATTGCATTTAGACAGAGAGTGATGAGCAAGGATTCCAGTTACCAAAGTAAGCAGTCAAGCAAAGAAGAATATTTTGAGTGGTGGAAGTGTTTACACCTAATGAATGACAGCAAATATGGGAGCATTCTAGCAAATAACGACAGCAGATGCGAGAGCGAAGGAAATATATGAGTTGGCCAGAATTGATGTATATGATAAGGGTTATAAAAAGGAACATGTTGAAGAGAAAACGAATGGAGTGGTAGAGCGAAATGAATTAGTGCAAAATTATGTTCGTAGAAGAAAAATTGAGAAAAGAACTACCTTTGAGTATCACTGAAAATGAAACAGACAGTGACCAAGAATACGATGAATATGAAATTAATGAAGATGAAAGTGAAGAAAATGAAGAGGAGTAAATAAGAAATTATGAGGAAGAAGGATATGCGGGTGTGTCACACCTGAAATATTACAAAATGGTAGTTGTGACAATGTGAATATAGCTGCGTGGCAAGTGGATACTAAAGCTATGATTTGTTTTCAAGTCAGCAAGCAACAAGAGGAAAAGAAATCATTGATGTGGGGTACGAAAGAGGACGGCCAACAGAAAATTAAAATAAACAATTTATCATGGGTAAATGAAGAAGAGATTTATTCAATGAAAGAAGAAATGTAATAAAGGTTAAATTAAAGAATTAAAGAATAACCATCTAATGCACAGAACCTGTTGGAACAAAATTTACCAGATTATGACAGATGTTTCAGGCTGAAAGAAAATGCAGTGGAGTACCATAGGATAATTAATGCATGTCTACAATGGGATGAGCAGATTTTTGAACGTATTGAAGGAATTTTTGAATTAGCAAAGATAAAAAGGAGTGAAACGAAATAGAAACATCAAGAAGTGAAACTTTTTTTTAGAAAATGCAGTAGGAGGAAGTGGCAGAGGAAATGTACTTACAAAAGGAGCGTTTCATAGAAGTTAATTTGCAAGAATAAAAGCACGAAGGATATGATGAATAAATGGAACTGATAGCGAAATAGGATCAGTAATGAATAAGTAATAAGCAGCAGCGTATATTTGAAGAATAGCGACAATGAAGACTTTGAAATAGTGAAGTTGATTAAGCAACGAAATGAAGCAACGAGTGTTATGAAGAATAAAAGATGCGAATGTGGAAAAAAAGACAATAAAAATTGATTGAAGCCATGGGGGACACGACGATTTTAACTAACATGAAACAAGATCAGATTCAATGTACACAGAATCTGGACCCTAATTCTACGAATTTGGAAACGGAAAAGAAAAATCGATACAGAATAAGGAAAAAGAAGAATATAATGATGGATTTTATTTTTGCTATGAAGAAATGAGGTCTACGTGCAAGAATCGACTGTGCTAGTGGAAGAACTACAAGTTATCAAGAATGGACCAGCCACCAGTACGATGTATGGATTATTGTATGCATTGTCAATAATGAAGCAAACCTTTTTGTAACATGTATAATTTGTAAAACAAAGAGTTGTAAATTTAAAGATTGGTGAGAAATATTTAGATGAATGACATAGTGAATATAAATGGATAATCAGAAGAAAGATGATAACCAAGAGACAAGATGGGGCCTGGGGGCAAGTGCCCACCGAATGAAACCTGAAAATGAATTGTAATGAAGAGTGTTTGAAATAAATAAGAATATATGGAAAGGAGATGACAAAAAGATGATGAAAGGGAAAGCGGATGAAAGAAAAAGAAGGCATGATAAAGGAATAAAGCCGACCAAGTTCAATGTGGAAGATCCCTTTCTGGTGAGAACACAGAAAAAGTCATGTGAAGTAAACTCCGAAATTAATAAGTTTTTTAAGGTTGGGCCTTTCAAAACAGTTGCAAAGCCAAACTGCTTATTTGTTAGCATACCGTAAGTCGAACAAAACTTTTGGTTTGAGAAATGTCGTGGACTTAAAGCTGTACAAAGATAAAGAAAGATGATAGTAAATTGTTACTTTTGTGTGAAAATATTGAACAATGTGATTAGAATTAGACTTCTTTTGTTTAGTTAATTATATTTTATAATGTTTCTTTATGTGTATGTGTAAATAGCAGAATTGGGATTTGAAAACTGTGAAAATGTAAATATTATGTGTTCAATTGAAAATTGAATAATGAGGTAGCTGAGTAAAACAGTTATCACTAACCAATGTAACTGATTTGGTAGTGACTCATACCGTGATTTGAACATTTAAATAATGTGCTCACAAGAAATTTGATTGAACCTTAAAATTGCCATCAGTGGTTGATTAAAGTGTAACAATTTTGTCACGTGAGATGTTGGCACATCTCAGCAAATGAATTAGATATTCGCATCATCCAATTAATTATGCCTCAATGTGGGGGCAGGTGTGACATTCATGTCTGATGTTTTGTAGAATAGTTTAATTTATTCTCCTTCTGTTTGCTCGATAAATAATTAAATTTGTATTTATAGTGTGTATTTAATAATGTTCTGATTATAATTAACATAAATAATTGTAATAAGATTTACATCTTTTTCGTATTAAGTAATAATATGTGACCCTGACCAGCACAGCTGTCAGGCGGGGATTGTCGATTTGGGCACCTGCTTTTTTATGTAGAGGTGCAGGCCAAGGCAGTCTGGCTTTACGGTTTGAGCCGAGAGATCGGCAGCCGTACGCTACGAGAGAATGTATCGAAATGTAATTGTAGTGTCATTGGATAAAAGTAATAAAAAAAAATCAATAATATCTTAAGCAGAACATTTTTTTTTCATACTATATTTTTAATTTTTAAGCTGACAGCTTGCATGTGTATAAAAGAGGAGAATGTGGGCCAACCTCTAGATTATACGCCGAAGGCAGCTCGCAGGGTGTTATGTTGACTGTACCTATAAGTTTCTTTCTCTTGGGACAACGAGATCTTGAAAAGCTCTGATCTACCTCAGCATAACTCACCCTTTCATCCAGAATCCGATGATTGGGAGAATCAGAAATGTATATTCAGGGGCCTGGGGTAGTTGCTTTGAAAGAATATGATCAATCATTCTAGATTTTTAAGTTGAAAGTGGTTGGAGTGATCACGTGTTGTAATTCCATGATTAAAACTCGATTTTTCAAATTGATACGTGACACCTTATGTGGTGTGGCCGAAGTAACTTTTATGGTTAATTCTGTTCTAGTCGATCGACACACCTCTTTTATTTGGGTTTGGGACCGGTAACTGCAATCACTGAGGCATGCAATCCATCCAGTAGTAGCAGCAGATTTCCTCTCATTAATGTTAGTACCTGGGTGACCGATCTTCGCTCGGTATCTTTCAATTTCTGTTCAATATCCAAGATTTCGAGTAAAGTTTGATTAAAGTAAAAGGCTTGAAGGCTTCCTAGGCGTTTTGAGGTGCACATTTAGCCAAAGAGAAGCTTAACTAACATCAGTAGGCTTACTGGTACCTGAACCTTCTACGTAATGAGGTTAGAGCCGTTTTCGAGAAACCAAATAAAAAAATTCCTCTTTTTTTTAATCGTGTTAAAAACTTGAAAAGAAAAACGTTATTTACGTATGAAATTTCATCCAAATTGCTAGATCCATTTGCGAGACCGCCTCATAAATTGCTTTCAAAGAAAAGTGCTATTATTATGTTAAACAGAAATCTTAATGCCAGTCAGGGATTAATTAATGATGCGAGATTTGTGTTAATTCAGGGCATTCTACGAAAACCCTTGATGATGGATTCTTATGTAACTCGACGAGAAAAATTGAAAGTACAAAATATTCTTTTTATGTATATATCTCGCTTAGTTCGCGAGATATCATATCGCAAAATTGACGTGGTTGGTTGAAATGTGACCTGGACCAGAAGATAAATTTCGCCACAGCCAAGTTTGATGATGAATTCGTATGAAACTCGTCGAGACAAATCGAGAATAAAGAATTTATTTTTCTGATACCTCAAGTGAAGAGGTTAGGATTAGATCCGGTCTGGACCAGAAAAAGAATCCACCAAAAGCACTATGTCTATATGATGGAAATGTACTTTCAATGTTTTATTTTGTTCCTAATGGTTGTTGTCAGGTTGAAATACAGCATGGACCAGAAGAAACGTCGCCAAAAGCACAAGGAACTATATATATTACTGATTTTTGACATGCTATATCTCGTAAACCAAGCGAGATATCAAGAACATTTATTCTTTATTTTCGATATATTTCATCGCGTTCTATAAGAATTTGTCATCAGATTGTGACGTCACGGTAATGATCGAACATCATCAGTGCTAAATTCGTTCACTCCGATAAAACTATGCTCATACCTCGCGTGGTAGTATTTAATGACAAACTAACAACCACTTCTTACGATCAAAAAGTAAACGATGATTACTTTATAACTGGTACCGGTAATATTATTTTCAAAGAAGTTTATCACCTCTGATAAAACCAATGATAAGTTTTTAATTATCTTCCTTTTTAAATGTTTTACAATTAAACTTGCAATGGTACTATTTCCCAAAGAAGTTTGAATATTATACACGCTATTTCCACGCGTCAGCCAGTATACAAGAACTATTCGTTTAAATATTCTTTGAAATCAGAGAGAATCTATTTTTAGGCTTTCTGGTACCTGAATTATCTACGAGATGGCGCTAGTGCCGTTTTCGAGATATTAAGTGAAAAAAATGTCCGTATTTTGGAAACTCGCTTTTTTGTAGGGAAGACAACTATTTAGGTAATCTTAAAAGTCAAAACATTATCTAAATATCAAATTTCATCCAAATCGTCATAGCCGTTTCCGAGATCCGAAATATGTATATATATACAAGAATTGCTCGTTTAAAGATATAAGATTTAATATGTCTTCTCCTCCATCAATATTCTTATCATATAATAATCACCAACAGTGAAGAATTTTAATATTCTCTGCATACCTTTTAGCTTCTAGCCCAAAAATCCAAATCTGTATAAAAAATACTTAGTGGCATCTTTCTGGCTCCTGTTCTATCATCATTACAGGATCAAGTGAAATATTGCACATATGAGTTTTGTGTCATCCAACTTTCTAGATTTCCTTCACTTCACTTAAGTGTCATCTCTTCCATTCCTGGCCAGTTTCATTCATATCTATTTCTTATTCCTATAGTTTTTACAAATTTGTTTGTTTCTTACTGAAGCTGTTTGAGATTGCAGATGAACAGCTATGATTCATCTTGTTTCCTACTTTTTTGTTTGTATTGTTTTCTAATCCCTAATAATTTACTAACACAATAAACAATGAGGCCTAAAACAGACAAAGCAGTTTCCCACCGCACGGCGGTTGAAATGATGGCCACCCCAACTGTTCACATGAGGTGCCTCGACTGACACGTGGATTGTCGATTTGGCATATATAGCTGAATTCTTTGTGAAACAATGGATACTGAAGGCGAGAGTGAAATGGTTCTGTGGTTACTGTTTCGAAGGTGGAACAGGAGAAACAAAACAACCAATATCAGTGTTTCTGAATGACTCTCATTCACTTTTCCCTGGTAAAATAAAAAAAATTTGAACACAAGTCATAAAAAATATGATTGCCACATTCCTTAAAACTAATCAGACACTCAAAGTGTATTTTATGGTTCAATAGTACAAATTAATATAATTTTTTTTCGGCTTTACGCCTCGTCGACAGCTAAGGTCATTAGAGGCAGGATGGGACTGGGGACAAGGAATGGGGAGGAATTCGGCCATGGCCTTTTTGAAGGAAGCATCCTGGCATTCACCTGGAGTAATTTGGGGAAACCATGGAAAACCCAAATCTGGATGCCCGGACGGGGATTTAAAACCGCGTCCTCCCGAATGCGAGGCCAGAGCGTTAACCGTTCACCCACCACACTCGGTAATTAATATAAAAGGTTTGGTAGTCGATCAATAGAAAAATATTAAATTTCAAAGTTGAAAAAGTGTATTATTACAAGAATATTAAATCAGGATATAATTACAAGTAAAAAATAAAAAATTAAATTCAAATTTTCATTATTTATGTAATTGTATACAATTTGAACACTAAAACGTAATGTTACAAAAAATTATTTTTAATTCTAATCTTGTAGAAGTATGAACAGGCAGTGTATGTATTTAAGGGAATGTTCTAGCATCTCTGACCATACATGTTGGCAAAAGAGAGTATCTTGGTGGGTGGCAAGAAAAAATATATGGTGGAAAAAGCAAAAGGAAGTATCTCGCTATATTTGCTAACGGTAAACTGTGAATCTTATATATATATATATATATATATACGTGTGTTTTCCTATATTTCACTTTTCAGCCACCACTACCTAGCACAGATCACTGGTCTTTGTGTGTGGAAACAGCATGGAGTTTTCTCTCGTGCACAACGTTGGCCTAACGTTGATAAGTATAGGGATGTGGGAGATATGATGGTTCAAAGTGGTTGATGCAGGGTATTTTCGTATTTCGACCAAAGACATGTCTCTCGCTATATGTCATTGTGCTGCCACAACTACATAGTGTAAACCATTGGTGTTTATGTGTGGTAGTGGTATCGTGTCTCCTATCGTGTACTATGGTGGTTAGATGTCGGTAGCTATGGGGATGTGGGAGATATGGTGGTTAAAAATGGTCGACCTGCGGCACTTTCATATTTCTACCAAAAACGTATGTGTCATGGTGTATCACTTTTCAGTCAAAACTATCTAGCGCAGATCACTGGTGTTTGTGAGTGGTAGTAGCACAGAGTCACCTGTCGATCACAACGTTGGTCGAATTTCGGTAACTGTGGTAGTGTGGGAGATATGATGGTTGAAATTGGTCGATCAAGGGTATTTTCGTATTTCGACCAAAGACATGTCACTCTACTGCCACAACTACATAGCATAGACCATTGGTGTTTGTGTGTGGTAGTGGTACTGTGTCTTCTATCATGTACTATGGTGGTTAGATGTCGGAAGCTATTGGGGTGTGGGAGATATGGTGGTTGAAAGAGGCCAATCAAAGGTATTTTCGTATTTTGACCAAAGAAATGTATCTCTGTATATGTCATTCTGCTGCCACAACTACATGGCATAAACCAATGGTGTTTGTGTGTGGTAGTATGGTGGTTGAAAGTGGTCAACCTACGGCACTTTCATATTTCTACCAAAAACATATGTGTCATGGTGTATCACTTTTCAGCCAAAACTATCTAGCATAGATCGCTGGTGTTTGTGTGGGGTAGTAGCACTGAGACACCCGTCGACCAAAACGTTAGCCGATTTTCGGTAACTGTGGTAGTGTGGGAGATATGGTGGTTGAAATTGATTGATCAAGGGTATTTTTGTATTTCAATCAAAGACATGTGTGTCCGCATGTTTAACTTTGCTGCCTGAACTACATAACACAGATGACTGGCGTTTGTGTGTGGTAATAGCATCAAGTCTCCCATCGTGCACTATGGTGGTTAGATGTCGGTAACTGTCAATCCAAATTCTTTACAAACATGAACGAAGTCATAGGTACCAGATAGTTAATGTAAAAAGTTTAATGTACAGTAATTGTGTGAGAAAAGTAAATGATGTAAAATTGTGAACTGGCAAGTGTTTGTGTTAATAAAAGAAAGGGAAGCATTTTCAGTGAAAGATCAGTAATAAACAATTTAGTGAATCAGAAGTTGTGTGTTTTGTTGAAATGATTTTTCCTTCTCTAGCTAAATTTCCTTCGAGTTAGATGAAATGTTGTACATACTGCCCCAAGAAGAAGAGGACTGAAGCTATGTATATTCAGAACCAGTACAAAATTAAGAGAGGCGTAAAATAAAAAAGAATATACAATTACAAGCTGTGCCCGCATTTACTTAGGAGTGGGTATGAATTTAAAATATATCTAGGCTGGTTTGAAGTTTACAGAGGGAACACTGGAATTCAGAGATTTAAATGAAAAATGCTTTTATCATATATTTCTGGTTATAACAATAAACCATGTAAGTTAACTATAGCATTTGCTCAGTTCAGGTAAAGCACTAGATTTATTCTTTCACTTTCAACATAAAACCCCAGTGAGGTCACCAACCAACAATTATCCTGAAACCAGACTTTTTCTCCTGTAGCTTGCAGAGTCCGTTGGAAGAGAAGCATTCCATAGAAGTTCACTGAAGTCATAATTTGCATGTCTACAAAAATAACCAACCACTTTCAACTGTCCTCTCACAACTACATAGAACAAACTATAGTTATCTTTGTACATACCATAGAAACATTTGCAACTCTCTCGTATCATTTCTGTTGTACTGCTACAACCAGTTTTTATGTGATTTTGTAATGCAAAAAACAGTGAATAGCACAAAAGCACACAGAAAAACAGAAAGGCTCTCTCCTTGTCCCTTCCCACCCCTCAAAATCAACGCACACCTACCTTGTACCTTCTCCCCAAGATCACAAGGCTGGCAATCTGGGACGATCTATAGTTGCGGCCTATGGTCCCCCCCCCCTCCCCCCCGAACGGATTTCAGCCATGGTGGATCAACACCTCCAACCCTTTGTGAAGAACCTTCCTTCTTACATCAAATACACGCCACATTTTTTGGAGCGTCTGTCAAAAGTCCCCAGACTCCATCCTTGTTTCCATTGATGTAACCCCCTTGTACACCAATATTCCCCACCTTGAAGGCCTCAGTTCCCTTCAACACTTCCTGGATATGCGCCCTCCAAACAGTCTTCCCAGAACATCCTTTCTCATATCCCTAGCCAACTTTATCCTCTCCAAAAACTATTTCTCCTTCAACTCCCAGATTTATCACCAGATACGCGACACTGCCATGGGTACCCGCATGGCCCCGTCCTATGCCAACCTCTTCCTGGGCCATCTGGAAAATATTTTTCTGAAGAACTGCCCCCTCAGTCCCCTCAGTCAGTTCAGATACATAGATGATATATTTATGATCTGGACCCACGGGGAGGACCACCTCCTAGACTTCCTCAACTCACTAAATGACAATCACTCCATCAATTTCACATGGTCATATTTCCACACCTGTATCACCTTCCTTGACGTAGATATCACTCAACAACAGGGGGGGCCTCCTTATCTCAGTACACTTCAAACCAACCAATTTACAACAATACCTACACTTTGACAGTTGTCACCCTCTCCACATCAAACGTTCCCTCCCATACAGCCTTGCAATCCATGGCAGACGCATCTTTTCTGATCACGAATCAATCTCGAGTTACTCCCAAAAACTATCCCAAGCCCTTGTTTCCCGCCAATACCCCAATGATCTCGTGGAAAAACAAATATCCCGTGCCATCACCCACAACCCTTGTTCTGTACCTCCTAAAACTGACAGTGGACCAACACTTGTCACCCAGTTCTTTCCTGGCCTGTAATCTGTCAACCAGATACTCTGCCGTGGGCATGATTTCCTACATTCCTTCCTTGAAATGTGTCTCCTCCTTCCCAAAATCCTACCGACTGCTCCCCGCACTTGCTTCAGCAGACCACCCAATCTGTATAACATCTTGGTCCACAAGTATTTACCTGCCGACTCTCCTAGACCTCCATAGGGATCTTTTCCTTGTAACAGACCCCGCTGCAAAACTTGTAGCATGCACCCTGCCAACACTATTTACTCTAACCCTGTCACAGGTGAATCTTTCCCTATAATTGGACATGCTACATGTGCTACCGCTCACCTTATTTACTAACTCACCTGCCTCCACTGCACTGCCTCTTACATTGGTCTCACCACTCAACAACTATCCTACAGGATGAATGGCCAGAGGCAAACAGTTTATACTTCCAACCCAGACCATCCAGTGGCAATTCATGCGAACTTCCATAATTCGAACAACCTCAACACCTGTTTCACAGTTAGAGCTATTAAAGAGTTTTTTCTAATACCACCACCCCTTCAGAACTCCACAGATGGGAACTCGCCTACAAACATATCCTTGACACCAGACACACCCCTGGCCTAACCCTACGTTAAACCTGACACTTGCCATCTCTCATTTCATTTTACAGTCAGTTACTTATATATGTATATTTCATCTATATACATATATATGTTTCTATCTCCATTTATTTTCATCTATAACCAATCTAAATAAAATTATAACTTTTTGAATTATGCTTCACAAAGATTATTTTGTTTTGTTTCACTTTTATCGCTGGTCAAGACTATCCCCCCTTTCCTGGCAATTCTACGACCACCAAGTGTTTTCCACCTGTGCTTCATTCATGTGGCGAGTTGGGATGTGACCACATCTTTCCCCCTGCCATATGTCTCGCCTCTCACATGACTAAGACTTATGTCGAAATATTGGGCAATTTGTTTATGTTTTTGTGTTTTTACGTGTTCGTCTCGCCCTCCTGCCTTCATCTATGGCAAGTGACGGTTATCTGTTTATTTTTCCTGTCCTATCTTATTTTCAGTGCCTGGCTGCAATTTCTTTGTTTCCATTATCCAATATATATATTATTAGCATATTATTTTACTCTTCAACCTTCAAGAGATTAGTTTTGACATTTATCTATGCTCGGATATTAGCTCTGAATCACTGCCCCTCTACTTGTCCTGTGTTTGAATTTACCCCCACCATTTTCCTGGCCAACAGTCTTTCTGTAAGACAGTGTCCTACAACACCCACCTCCCATAATGTTCTCCTGTTGACAAAGGACTCATCCACAAAAATTTCTGTAACATTTGTGTTTATGTCTTTTCTGTGTGTTTGTGCCCCATATCTATCATCTGAAGGTAAGTGGTGGCTCATTTCCCTGTCCTAATTCCTTTATATATATATTGTCTTTTCTGAGAAAAATCAGTCATTTGATAAACTTCGCCATGTGCACACCTCCCAAACCACAAATCCCATTTTCTAAAACATGAATAAGATGTAAAACCGAAATATTGTATGTGTTTTTGTTCATCATGAATGTTCTTCACGCATCGCAGCCTTCAACTTTGGTGAGTGATGAGTCATTTTCCCTATCCTTTGTTATTTATAGAACCTATATCATAGCACAGACTGCAGACCACTCCATGGTAATGACAAAAAACCTGCAATTCCAAAGAAAATCCATTCAACGAAAAACAACCATTGCAAAATTAAGTTTAAAATCCCAGTTAATCATGATAATGCTATACACAAACAGTTCTTGGCTGAAGTTAAAGAGAAATGTAATATTTGATGGCGAAGCTTCTGCATCTTCAAGGTAAACCGCGGTGTGAGACAGAGCTGTGTTTTGGTGCCCGCACTCTTTTGGATTTTCTTCTATGATCTGCTCCTACTAGCTTTCAAAAATTGTGACGTTGGCCTATACCTGCATACAAGGAGTAATGGTAAACTTTTTAGTATAAGTTTATCAGCCTAATTTATTGACCTAATTGCACTTAAACTTCTCTAAACTGACAATGCTTTTGTTGCTAATACCAAAGATGAGCTTCAGAAGGTGGTCACCAGAGTTGGTCATTCATGTTATCCACCATTGATGAGTGTCAAGAAGACTACAGACAATTTACCGAAAATATCATTAGATGGCACCACTCTTCAAGTCATCAAATATTTCTGCTATCAAGGCTTCATCACTACAGCGAAACAGTCCGATCAGAAGGAGATTGACACATGAGCCACAATGACCTCTGGGAAGCTGTACACATGTCTGGAGAGCAAACAAGCAATGCGGAAAAACACAGGCATTATTGTCTTACCGGCAGACAAAGGTAACGCTTCTGTAGTGCTTACTATGGAAGATTATCGTCGAAAGGTGGAAAAACTCCTGAAAGACACATCCTATCGCAAGATTGCACGGGATCCTACCAACGCCGTGGTGAGAAAAACGACAGCTCTTCTTAAGAACTCAGGGCTGCCAGAAGACACAGTTAAACAACTACTACCCCGGGCTGCTGTTCCTCCAAGGCTCTATGGACTCCCCAAGATCCATAAAGAGGGTACCCCATTGCGGCCAATAGTAAGTACCATCAGATCAGCTACATATTTGCTTGCCCGATATCTAACTGGGCTACTGACACCATTAGTTGGTAAAGGTCCTCATCACGTGACCAACTCTGCAAGATTTATAGACGTTATCAAAGAACTCCATCTGCAGCAACATGATTTATTAGTGAGTTTCGATGTGGTGTCACTGTTCACTAGGGTCCCTCTCACTGACACTCTGTGTCTACTGGAACAGCACTTTGAGCCTGCCATATTGGAGTTATTCCGGCACACACTCCAATCCTCGTATTTCTTGTATGACGGGGAGTATTACGAACAGGTTGATGGAGTGGCCATGGGCAGTCCTTTATCGCCAGTTATTGCTGATTTCTTCATGGAGAACTTTGAAGACAAGGCACTAGCAAGCGCTCCTATGAAGCCCACCGCTTTCTTCCGATACGTAGATGATACCTTTGTGGTATGGCAACACGGCAGAGACAACCTTGAAGCCTTTCTCCATCATCTTAACAGCAGAAACGAAAACATCAAGTTTACGATGGAGGTGGAAGAAGAAGGCCGGCTGCCTTTCTTAGACATTCTAATAGAAAGGAAACCTGACGGGTCTCTGGGACATTCTGTGTACAGAAAACCTACGCACACAGACCTATACCTGAACGCGCGTAGCCATCACCATCCGGCACAGCGCAAGACGGTACTCAGCACGCTTGTACATAGGGCGCGAGCGATATGCGATTCGGATAGTCTACCCGATGAATTGAGTCATCTGCGTCAGACCTTTCGACGCAACGGGTACACTGATTATCAGATAAGACAGGCATTCCGAGAGCCGACACGTAGTATCAACAACACCAAGAAAGAGCCACCTGATCGTCTCGCCTTCTTGCCGTACTCTGGCGCCACAACGTCCAAGATAGGACGGATTCTAGCAAAAAGTGGAATCAAGACCATTTTCCTGCCACCACCGAAGGTGAAGAACATCTTGCGCTCCCCCAAGGATGACCTTGTTTTGCGGACACCTGGGGTATATAGCATTAGTTGCGAGTGTGGAAAGAGCTACATTGGCCAGACGGTGCGGTGTGTTCACCAACGTTGCCTAGAACATGCACGACACGTTCGTCTGGGGCAGAAAGAAAAGTCTGCGGTGGCGGAACACAGTCTAGAACATGGCCATGGTTTTGATTTCGAAAATACCAGAGTACTGGCGCATACTGGTAGCTTCTGGAATAGCATCCTTACAGAAGCAGTAGAAATTCGTCTCGCGTCTAACCTCGTCAACCGCGACAGCGGGTACCAGCTGAGTGAAGCCTGGACGCCAATCATCAATACTATACGTCGACAGCGCGACCGAGACGCATTACACGGCGCGTCCAGATCAACGGAAAGTTCGGTAGTAACATAAGCGAGCAATTTGTTGCTCTGGCATTAATGATCAGCTTATGGGTAAGTTTTTGCCTTCTGACTTTTTCCTTCTACCGAACGATGAGTTACTACGAGGCAGGACACCGGCTACCATTGGTTACAAATCTGACCAATCACGTGGAAGCATGGCTCAATATGAGGCCCGCAATGGATTCGTGTTGACCCATCAGTTAGACAAACAATTTATCGTGAAGGCTTTGTTTTCAGATATCTTCTTCGAAGGAGCGGTGATTTTAAGCCCATCCGCTATATGTCATGTGAAAAAGGACATCAAATCTAGCCGTAACTCCACCTTGGCATCGATTCAAGCCGCATCGAGATTTGACCCCTGCTACGACTGGTTCCACAGCCGACCAATCAGAGGTTAGCAGCGGGAATCTGGTCTAGCTCAGCAGCTTCGCATGTTCCTGACCTCACTTCACCGGAAGATGGCGCCAACGATTCAGAGTGCCGAAATATTGTGTGACTATTATAACACTTCTATAACTCGGCTAGTCACCCGAGAGCATTACTTGTATTGTCAACGCCGAGAAAGACTTCGTAATTATATATTCAAATACCTTTAAAAAAAATTAAAAATTTTCTCCCAAAAAGGACCTGTGCTAAATGTACTATACGCATTATCAAATTTGCTGCCAATTGCAGAAGCATCGTCTGCCTCACTGCCAGTTTCGCTGATGCCACTTCAAACCCGACCATCTCAACAAGGATTGGTTAACTTGTTGGTGGAGGGAACAGTTGAAGGTAAGAACTGTAGACAGAGATCAGAATATTTGAAGCAGATAATTGAGAACGTGGGTTAAGATGAAAAGGCTAATGCAAGAAAGGAAGGGATGGAGGATTACATCAAACCAGTTGTTCCAATACAAACCAAAACCCCAACAGATGTACAAGAACCATCTGCATATATGCCAGTTTTATAACAATCTGATGAAGAACCACAAAAAGAAAATTGTACATAATCATGTGAGAAACAGAAAAATATAAGAAAACAGGCAGACACAATGAAGGAAAAGACAATGTGTCTACCAAAGGCGAAACAATTCCAGCTAAGGTTTTAGAAACCCTTAACCAGTGCAACACTTTTACAGGAGATCAGCGTAAACTAATTCATTCAGAATTTTGGAAATTGAGAAGCAAAAATCATTAGATACTGTGTACAAATAGAGAAATTGAAGTATTCAGTTAATAAGAAAAAAATTATTACAGTATTAATATTAAATACTAAACGTGTATGTAAAGCCTTTTTTCTGAAAACGTTAACTATTTCTAATAGACGATTTACCCATGCAGCTTTCACTAAAACTTCAGTCAAAGGACCTCCAATATGTGACAAACGTAGCAAACATGGCAGTGAAGCATGGACGTTAGGAATAGCAGAAAGAAATGTGGTGCTATAGAAGGATGCTGAAAATTAAGTGGATGGATAAAATACAAACAAATGAGATTTGAAAATAATGGCCAAGGAAAGAAGTGTGTGGAAGAGTCTTACAGAAAGAAGAGTCAGGAAGGTGGGTCATATTTTGAGACATGCAGGATTGGTTAACTTGGTGGTGGAGGGAACAGTTGAAGGTAAGAACTGTAGACAGAGATCAGAATATATGAAGCAGATAATTGAGAACGTGGGTTGAGATGAAAAGGCTAATGCAAGATAGGAAGGGATGGAAGATTACATCAAACCAGTCGAGAGACTGATGAAAGCAAAAACATAGCAAACATGAACCTGGAAATGAAATCAAAGAAGATACATTGAAGGCATTCCCTTTATAAAGAAAAAATCATTAAAAAAGTTTTCAATAATTAATTCAATCATTGATTCTACAATGTTTACCATACGATACATAGGATTGATTCGATGTTTTGGCAAATAATTTTTCTATTCGATGCATCGATTTTTTTAAATAAAAACATCGAATCAATAAAAAAAGCTAACACTGGCTCATAATGACAAAAATAATAGAAATAAATATTAAGATTACTTAATTTATCAAAGATTAAATTAAATTATTTGAATTTAAAGTAACTGTCATTAACAGGTTGTGACACCTGTGAGCAATTAGCGGGACATAACAACGATGAAAATGAATTGCGGCTGACTATCCTGTCCGTATGAGTCTGAATGAATAAAATCAATTTCTAAGGTTCACTCCTACTGTTTGCCTGTGTTTTCTGTGAATCAAAATAAGATATTATTACCCCAAAACAACTAAGTGTTACGTGATACTACTCAATACTTAGATATATACCGGGTTGACACAACGTCTGATGACTATTGTCGGAACTTCTGTTGCATCTGAACGTTTATTTTCGAAGGCTGCGCAAATAGTCAGCAAAGGAACAGAATGAAAGGACAACGACTGAGTAAACTTTTGCTTCTGCAAATTTTGCCTAAACACCATTGGTGTTAAGTGGTTAAAGACCTAAAATTAATATTTTGACAGATTTATACATTAGTATTTAATGTCTGGTTTTTTATTGTAATGGTCTGGTATCGTAACAAACTATTTCTGTTAACTTTTATTCTCTGTTTCACTCACAAAGCTATACCTCACTCATACAACACTACTTAATCATTTCAAAATATCACAAAATTATTATTTTTTTTTTTTTTTACAGCAGCTTCGGCGGATGAGACATGGCGTTGTAACGATAAATATAGGTGGGACAGAACACGCCGATAGCTAGTTGGGGATGTTACAGCCTAATAGGAAGCAAAAGGAGAACTGTTAGCCTTTGGCATTAGTTGCAAGGACAACTGACCTGGTTGGAAGAATCAGAGAAAGCAAAAGGTGTTATTACATGGTTACTATGTAGTTAAGCTAATAAACTTGAATATTGTACATAGCCAACTGGAGTATTATTGACTTGATCTACTGCTCACATGACATAGAGGTCCTACCCACATTTGAATGTTCCTCTCAGGGGCGGCAGAGCGAAAAAAAAAAACAGTAGCCAGGCCACCACAGTAAGAAATTATTTCATTGCTTTTACAATATTGGAAGTACTTTTGGAATTCAGCTCCTTCAGTGAGTCTGTTCAGTGAGTCAATGGTGGCAAAATGACTTCCTATTTAGGTTCTCTTCTGCCTTGGGAATATAAAGATATCACAGGGGGCCTGCCGGGTGAATACGGTGGCTGAGGTAAAACAGCAGTTATGTTTTCAAAAATGTGAATAACCACTGAGATGTGAGAGGGAACATTCTCGTGATGCAATTTGTATGAGTGGTTCTGTCACAATTCTGGACGTTTTTGATGGATAGCTTCGCACAAATGTTGTATAACTTCCAAGTAGTAGTCCTTACTAATAGCATGGCCATTTGCCAGGAACTCAAGATGCATAATACCATAAAAATAAAAGAAAACAGTGTGGAGAACCTTCACATTTCATCGAACTTGTTGATTTTTTTTTCAGTTTCCACTCTTCATGCCACTACTTTTGGGGCGATTGGGCATTGCTTTCAACATCATACCCGTTCTTTTTAAGAAGTTCTGGATCATTGCTGACTTCATTCAGCAATTCTTGGGCGATGTATGTGCGATGTTGTTTTTGGTTGAAACTTGACAACTTTGAAACAAACTTTGCTGCCATATGTTTCATGCCCAAACCATAAAAAAAATTACTTGATGTGAGCCAAATGAGATTCTTATATCATTAGCAACCTCTTTAATAGTGACACGGAGATTTTCTGGGGTCATTTTTTCACCTGCTTAAATCTGTCATCAGTTGTTGATGTGTTAGGGCATCCAGGGCTGTCAACATCTTCATGGACCTCTTTGAAACAACTGTACCACTCATAAACTATTGTTTTACTAATAGTACACTTGCCAAAAGCCACTATCAACAGTACAAATGCAATACTGCACTTTACTACAATTTTTAAAACAAAATTTTATACATATTATCTGATTCATGTTTTTAGAAAGTACAAAAATCAACAAGCACACCAAAACAATCTTAACATTTTCAACTGCCTAAGATAAACATTCAAAATGGCTGTCAATTTCAATATACTTCAGGAATATGTCTACCAAGAAAATAAATTACAAATAAAAGTAGCGATGATAATTTTGTTTGTAAAATCCAAAAAATTCATAATTCGCAATATTTTTTTTATCAGACCTCGTCTGCACTATCCAGAGGGCTCAACTTTGCACCGGCTCTGAAAAGTATTCCCGAAAGAGAAATTATCCATGGGGTTGAGCAAGCCATCAGGGATCTTCCATCCAATACTGCAGGCAAAAGTAGGAGAAAATCCTGTGGTATATACTATGCCGGGCTAAACCTGCGAAGGTAAACATTTTTGACCCTGAACGCAGGGCTTTCCGAATGTTCTGAGAGGATATGGATATCGTAAACCTTCCACAAGTAAAGGAAATTCGGCAATCATCCTCAGTTCAGATGAATACAAACAAAAGCTATCACAGATGTTAGACGTCACCGCCTATGGGAGACTTACTAGGGATCCGATCCCTGTGTTGACAAGGAAGGCTTCTGAAGGAATCAGGCATAGATGTCGAAATAAGCAAGCACCACCAGCCTCAACCTCAGGTTTCACCTATGGTGTATGGGCTGCCGAAAATACATAAGGATGGCACTCCTTTACGCCACATCTTGAGTACTATACGTTCGGCAAACTATCTAATAGCAAAATATCTGATAAGCAGGTTGTCGCCACTAGTGGGAAAATGTTCCCACCACGTTAAGAACTCTGCAGAGTTCATTAAGGTACTGAGAGGACTTCAACTGGGGACTGACTTGGTCAGCTTTCATGTCGTGTAAATTTTTATGAAGGTGCCACTAAGGGACACATTAGCGTTGCTGGCAAATTTTGATTCCAAGGAAGTGGAACTATTCCATCATGTGCTCCAGTCTCCCTACTTCCAGTTCGATGGGGAGTATTATGAACAGGTTGAGGGGTTTGCTATTGGCTCACCTGTTTCTCCAACAATAGCAAATTTTTATATGGAACACTTTGAAGAGCAGGCATTAGGAAGTGCTCCACAGCATCCAACCTGTTTTTATCGGTACATTGCTGACACATTCGATGTATGGCCATATCGGATCGAAACTCTACAAAAAAATTTTATAACATCTTAATGGGATTAATGAGAATATGAAATACACAATGGAGGTAGAAAAGAATGGTCGCCTTCCCATAGAAACGAAGGTTGATGGTATCATAGGTCATTCCATATACAGAAGACCACACATACAGACCTCTACCTCAATGCATGTAGCTACCACCATCTGGCCCAACACAGAACAATACTGCAAACTTTGGTTCACTGAGCATGAACTGTATGTGATAAAGCTAGTTTACCAATTAAATGTGTCATCTGAGGGAGACTTTCCACAAGAATGTTTATAGTGAGGTGCTAATAGATTCAGTTTTTAGAAGAGCATAAAAAAGAAAAATGCAATAACTGAAGACTCGTGCCAATTTGCCTTTCTTCCATAAAAGAGAGCAACCATGGCAAAGATTGGCAGGATTTTAAAAAAATGTGACATAAAATTTATTTTTCGACCACCGGTCAAGATTAAGAACATACTGTGCTCTCCAAAGGATGAATTAGCGCTATGAACACCCGATGTATATCATATTACTTGTCAATTCGGAAAAGCATACATAATGCAAACCATATGATGCATAAGTCAAAGGTAGTGTTGTAAAAAAAACGGCTTTTTTTCTGGCTTGAAAAAAAACATGGAAAAAAAAACTTTGAAAAAAAAAAAAAACATGTTTTTTTTCTGGAACACGTTTTTTTCACAACTACAAAATCTCAAATTTGTTAGGCAGTTATCGTTTAAAATGACTGTTTTAGAGTTTATTCTAAGTACTTATCTTAGTTTAAAATCTACTATATTTTTCTGGTTCAGTAGGAAAAAAAATTACGAAAATATTGGCAAAATTGAATGAAATTTTCTTTATGAACGGGGATTTCCCGAAGATACTAGGTTGCGCGACAAGGAATCCCCATTCCCCATTGTTTGGATTGATACTTGCTATTTGAAATAGTGCTGCCAGCCCTACAAAATTACCTACAGATCTTTTAAAAAAATTAGGAATTTAAAATTTATCCACGGTTTTTTGCCTTATTGGGCTTTCCTTATATTCGTATACTTGTTAATTCTCAGAGTATAGTGGTACTGACTCATTAAATTGTCAGTAAGAGAGCGTGCATAAACCACATAGCTCCATTTTGGCCTCCTGTGAACCCCCACGTAGCCCTACGTGGCTTTTGCCTACCCCCCTCCCCCCCTTACGAAGCACGTAGCTTTCTTCCGTTTTGATTCCAGAAGACATTTTGTACCGTTTTCTCTTGTCAGACTATTGTAAATTACAT
The DNA here is from genome assembly GCA_031002005.1 of Vandiemenella viatica. Classification (NCBI taxonomy): domain Eukaryota; kingdom Metazoa; phylum Arthropoda; class Insecta; order Orthoptera; family Morabidae; genus Vandiemenella; species Vandiemenella viatica. Next base: position 37,639,206 of record CM061919.1, read on the forward strand.
ACGGATGTAATTAACTGAAGTAAATAAATACACACATGCTGTTGTGAGTTCAGTTCCTCATTTTAACTGTGAAAAATGTTACGGAAGGAAAGTTACGTGGCCTGGCTCGGAACCCCCCCCCCCCTTTCCCCACGTAGCCCAGCGTAGCCTTCCAGCTAACCCCTCCTCCCTCTGGACCGAGCCACGTAGTTTGTGAACGGTCTCTAATTATGAATCGTTTTCTTGCAACCGTTGGTGTAAACCAGGGGTCCCCAAACTTTTTATCACGTCGACCCCCTCATAGAACATTTTTCTTCTTATCGACCCCCAGATTAAATGTTTAATAAAAACCAGTGCCGGATCTGGGGGGGAGGGGGGGTGTAAACCGGGATGCCAACTTGAAGGGGGCGGAAAAATCAAAATCATGTTTGAAGGGCGGCGATTTACAACAATCGGGGTGGCGTCAATAATGTGTTTGGCTGACAGTTGGGGTGGCGACAACAATGTGTTTGGCAGACAATCAAGGCGGCGACACTTGGGGTCAGAGGGCAAAAATGGGGGCTCCAAATAATGTTGCAAAGGGCGGCATTCCCACAGATTTTGTCCCGGCTCAAAAAATTCCTGGATCCGCCACTGATAAAAATTATTTTTAGCATTTCTGATGCTAAGCAATAAGCAGACTTACATAACAACCCAAGGAAAGTATTTATAGTTCCCACACCTTAAAAAAATCCTCCCAACAACACTAACAGAAAAATGAGATATTTTACACCGTTATTATAATCGTAAAAAATAATAAAAAAATATAGATAGATGGAAAGTAGCCTATAGCTGTAAGTGACATAAAATGTAAAACACAAAATAATCATTGAAAATTTAAATAAATTATATTCGATGAAAAAACATCTGCCATTTTACGACTGCTATTGAATACATTAAAAATATGTTAACATACCTTTTTATTAAAGTAGTTGATATTAGTGAGATGGATGGGTCTGAAGGGCAGCAACAGGATTACTGATATTTGGTTGAAAATTGGTAAGTTTTTGTCGCAAATCACCACGGTTTTCCAAGTTCAGTCTGTTTCTCTGTTTTGTCAAAATAGCGATCGCGAGGCTAAAGCCAGCTTCAACCATGTATGAAGTTGGGAATGCAAGTAAGAAAGGTTCAGCTTCTGATCTGAGCTTGGGGTATTTTGTAGCAATATTTTTACTGCTCCAAAATTTGCTGAGGTTTTTATATTTATTTAAATGCTTTAGCTTCCAGATCTACGCATATTTCAAGCAGTTCATCTTCTAAGCCAGGTTCATTACCTTCATTATCAATTTTAACATCAAATGGAGAAGCAAACCATTCAGGAACAAGCATGTTCTCCAAGTCTTTGCTTTGAAGTCTTCTCTTAATTTATCGAGATGTTTAATATATATCTCCAAATCACCGTCAAGTATCTCTTCATTTTCTTGTAGTCAAAAGTTTGAAATATTTAAAATCTTTACGTACCAGTGAAAGGCTATTACAATTGTTCGACCTTGAACAATTGTAACATTTTTTCCTTGCAAACGCTTCTGTACTTCGTTAAATTTCGAATAAAGATCTACCAAATAGAACAGATGGTTCTTGCACTGTTTTAACTCGTCACATAATAACGGATCCACATTTTTAAGAAACTCTGCAGACGAGTCAAACAAGTCAACAAGCCTCTGCAAACTATCACCTCTTGACAACCACCTTACCTCAGTGTGCAAAAGTAATTGATTGGAAGGTTCATCATTTTCTTCACATATCTTCGCAAACAATCAGGAATTGAGAGGATGAGATTTAATTTTATTAATTAACCTAATGCACACTTTTACGGTATCTTGCAGCTCGCCATTCAATTTTTTGGCTCCAAGATGCTGCCTGTGTAGGACACTGTGAACGGTACGTACTTCAGGAACCTTTTCCTTCAGAAAGACAAAACATCCTCTATAACGGCCTACCATAACAGGTGCACCGTCAGTAGCTACTGCAGTAATATTCCCGAGAGTAATGTTGTGCTTGTTCAAATAATCTTGCAAACATAAAAAAATTGTCTCACTTTTTTAATCAGTTTGAAGATATTTAGCAAACAGAAATTCATCAACAGTGTCATTCAGGGATTGACTATGGAACCTAACATAAGCCATGAGAAGATTTGAACTTCCGAAAGTTGATTCGTCAAGTTGAACAGCAAACTTCCAATGCTGTATCTCAGAGGTCAAAGTTCTTTCCATATCATTGGCCATTTCCTCTATAAGTCGCTGCACAGTATTTGCACTCAATGGTATGCACTTTAAAACTAGTTGAGAGTCTTTCTTCATAACATTTTCAATTACATCTTTTAGAGCTGGTATTATATAATCTCTTCACCAATAGTGTACGGTTTGCCTTTTTTTGCTATGTTAGGGTGATCTTCTTAGCACTGGTAGACGACATTGTAGGAATTAAACTCAGATTTATAATATGAACGATACGATCGCAGCACAACAAAACAGCGGCAGTAAGAGATGCAACTTATTCCCGCACGAGCTATAAAGAACTGCCTGTTCTTTCTCAGAGTGCATTGTTGCTACTTTTTGCTAACAATAGATAACTAGACTTGGAAGGAGTAATAATTACATCTAAAAGTTACCTATTCAATAGAATTAGATAGGAAAAAGATAAAACAGAAGTATCTAAATTTAATGGGTTTCAGTATATTACGATATTTTCTATGTGAAGGACAAACTCTACATTTAGATATACAATACAGAGTGGAAACCATACTAGCGTTAAACAGTGCAACTTCTGTATAATGAACCCCCCCCCCCCCCCAACCACTGTGGCTTTACAACTCGTCGACAGCGCGGTGGAATTTGGCCATGGCTTTTGGAGGAAGCATCCCGGCATTAGAGCCTTGAGTGATTTGGGGAAACCATGGAAAACCCAAACCCGGATGCCCGGACGGGGTTCGAACCGGCGTCCTCCCGAATATAAAATGTTTAAATAACCGAAGTAAATAAAAAATAAAGTTTTAATACTTGATGAGTTCATCATGTAGCTTAGCTAAAATAAAATAATTGTGATGTTGAACTTCTTTCTTATCCCAAAGACGGACCTGAGAAGAGACACAATTCATAAATTGGTCTACATTCGTTTCTCACAGGAATAACCACTAGCAAACCAGCAATGCGAGTGAAGAGTAAAGCGGCGAAATCAAACAGTTTGAACCCTAAGCTTTGCTCCATTATTACCTCACCACTTTGCACCCCAGTATGAATCACCGCAACAATCCAATAGGTTTGTTTGTTTTCGCTACTTTTTTCTTCGCTCTCATCGTTGCTATGCCCTCCGCTCCAGTACCTATGTTTTCTCCTTAACACATACCTAAAGCGACGCAGGCTTCGGTAAAACTCAAGTTATAATGGGGGTAGTCAGTTATTTTGAATTTTTATTGGCATATTCCCATTTTTTCCTAGACAATTTAATTGATCACCTTTATTATCAATCGACCCCCTTTCGACCCCCGTGTATTAATCGACCCCTGGAGAACTCTTATCGACCCCCAGGGGTCGATACCGACCACTTTGGGGACCCCTGGTGTAAACAAACGATTGAAAAGAAGTAAAGCTCCTATTTTGTATGATAATAGATTGTAATTCTTACTTAAAAGACCGCAATACAGAACTATCGGCGCAGTCTTTATGCACAGTGTGTACTTTGCTCACAATTTAAAATTGCAATCTCAAAATCTTTTGCGTACAATACAGGAACAACCAGTAAAAGAAAATGTAACTATTTCTGAAGTTATGGATCTAGAGGAGACAGAAGAAGAGACAGAAAATTCCGTCACCGACCGAACTAGTGTTGGTAGTGCTGATACTAGTGAATGTGGTACTGACATAGAGGATGAATAAAATTATATTACCTATATAGATACACTTATGAATCATTATGTAAAACATTATATGATTGAGTAAGACTTAAAACACACTTGTAAAATTTAAGTTCCTTAAATAAAACTATAATTTATCAAATACATAGTTTTCTGAAAAAAAAAATTAGATAAAAAACACGGGTGCTAGGTTTTTTTTTCATGTTTTTTTTTTCACAAAGCTGAAAAAAAACAATTTTTTTTTTTTTTCAGTTTGCAACACTAGTCAAAGGTTCGCCAAACATGCACCCAACATCCGCCTGGTTCATACTGACAAGTCAGAAGTTGCCTAGCACAGCATCCACATGGCTTCGATTTTCAAGCTACAGAAATTCTAACTCTCACGGAAAGTTACTGGGATAGCATTTTTTCAGAAGCTGTCGAAATCCATATATCGGATAAAATACAAAATAGGGATGCTGGATTTCAATTAAGTGTAACCTGGAGACTATTGATCCAGAAATAGAGATTACATCGGAGCTCTCTATCTGCCAGTATTTAATGGTTCTGTGCAAAATATAAGCAACCCCATCACCACGGGCAGCAGTCAATTGACAATGGTGGCAGAGTTTATGACCGCCAAAACGTTGTGCTATACAAACATCCTCGCTCGGCTAGTTTCTCGAGAAAATTTCATCTTCTATAAAACATATTACGAAAGGAATTATGAAGTGATACCAGAGATGTCATAGCATTTCAAGTCCACAAATGAAAACATTTCCTTGTGAACTTACAGACAGAACTAGTATAACCATTTACTGAGTACAGATTTATAATTCCTGCTAAGGAACCATAACTACAGGTTTTTTTGATACAATTTCAGTACAATGTGGTACATGAAGTCACTAAAATAGTTCTCATGAAAGGAACCTAAATTACTAATCAATTCTCAGTTTCCAATCTGGTCCAGAAAGTATTTCGAGTTAGCCACAATTTTTTTTATCATCATCAGTCCCTCGATTGGTTTGATGCAATCCTCCTTCCAATCTTGCACTAACCTCTTCATCTCAACATACCCCCTTACAACCCACTTCCTCAATTATATGTGTTATAAATTCTAATCTCTATCTTCTTCTACAGTTCTTACCTTCGACTGTTCCCTCCACTAACAAATTAACCAATCCTGCATGTCTCAAAATATGACCTACCATCCTGACTCTTCTTTCTGTATGACTCTTCCACAAACTTCTTTCCTCACTCATCATTTCCAAAACTTGTTCATTTCCAACTTTATCTGTCCACTTAATTTTCAGCTTTCTTCCATAGCACCACATACCAAGTGCTTCAATTTTTTCTTTTTGGTTTTCCTAACGTCCATTCTTTGGTACCATATAGTGCTGTGCTCCACACATAGAATCTTAGAAAGTTCTTTCTAAGTCATAACTAAAATACGTCTCATTATCATGAAAGCTCTTTTTGGTAATACTATTATACTTTTAACATCATTTTACTTCCCAAGCAGCTTAATTCAGTTACGTCTTCTATCACATCAATCCTATTTTGACATTCAATCTACTTTAGTCCAGCTGAAAATTCGTACTGAAGTTGTATAATAAAATTAAATGTGATATTTTATGCTAAGCTAATAAGGAATCCTGAAATAGAAAATGTTGCTTCTACTTGAAATTAGTTCCGATGCGTTTAATGTGTTTCCGGATCGTCTGATTTTGTAGTGGCAATATTAGCAGAGGTAGTTGCTAGGTTGAAATGCTGCCTGGACCAGAATGTTCTTGTTATAGCATGAGGCAGCAGGAGTTTAGTTATTATTAGTAATAAATAAGCTGCTTTCATAAGTGCCATATTAGTGACGACATGTATCAGAATGTAAACTACAGCTAATATGGCTTCTTGAAACAAAAAGTTTCTACCTTAGACCATTGAATACATTTGTTTTAAAAGAAGGATTTAACAGTTATTTGCAAAATACTGAACAGTAAGCAAAAAACCCCTTTTGTTTATCATAGTCTACTATTTGATCTTATTTCTACAAAAATTTTGGACAGAAAAAAGTTAGTTATCTTCTTTTAAATTTTGGTAAAAATAGTTTGTATTGTTACAGAGTGTGTAGAGCAAAAAGGGGGAGGGGGGAGACAATTACACACTGGCAATAAATTGAACCAAGGTGGAATAGAACAGTTACATATTTTCATAAACATACAAAAACATTTCACACACAACCATTGTGTCACCTTTAGTGAACTGATTTTTGTGCTGGTATATCCTTAGTATTGTACATTTAAAAAAAAAAAAAAAAAAAAAAAAAAAAAAAAAAAAAAAAAAAAAAGCTTTCACGTATATTATGACACACATTTTACGTACGGAATTACGGTGTGATATCTGAGGTATTATATCATTTTATGTACATAACTGAAGACATCTCTTCATGACTTAAAAAAAAAAAAAAAAAAAAAAAAATTAAGGTCAAGTACAGATTTATATTTCCTACTTCTTAACCATTATTTGTCAAGTGCATCAGTTTTAGAACTTTTAAACTAAACAAACACATGCTGATATCAGAAGTTTTTATTTCTGGAAAGAAGTGTTGTGATGTATGTAAAAATAATAATAATAATAAAAAATAAAGAATAAACATGGCACTGCTGTGGTATTGCAAAATGATAATGTCAATTTCTAAAGGAACTATTCGCTTTTGCAGGATAAAAAACTATCCTATATCACTTTGCACACAATTAACTAACTTTGTGGCAAACTTCATTTAAATCTGTTGAGCTATCAAGGCATGATTGAGACTGACAGTACATCCAAACTTTCTCATTTATATAGATATCACTCCTCAGCATTGCTGGCAAAGCTATCGATCGAGTGGTCTTGACAAGACTGGAATCTCTCGCCTCATGTGTCTACCCCGAATCACAGTATGGATTTTGTGCCGGCCAGTCCACGAGTGACATGATCTTTACTGTCTGCCAACTTCAAGAAAAATGCTGTGTACCTTTATACATGGCTTTTGTCAATATAAATAAAGCCTTTTATACTGTTAGCCATACCAGCCTTTACGACATCCTGCAAAAAATTGGCTGCCCACATTACCTTTAATCAAGGCCTTTTTACGACAACATGTGGGGTCTGTGATATTTGATGGTGAAGCTTGTGCTGAATTCAAAATAAACTGTGGTGTATGATAGGGTTGTGCCCACACTCTTTGTGATTTTATTCTCTGTTCTGCTCTTGGCAGCTTTTAAAAACTGTGACATTGTAGTACACTTTCATACAAGAAGTGACTGCCGGCCTCGGTAGCGTAGGGGCTAGAGTGCTAGCTCCACGTGCAGGTCGCCGGTTCGAATCCAGCCGCGGGCATGGATGTTAAGTGTTGTGTGTCTGTGTGTCCTGTCCGTCCTGTGGCGTCCGCACTTTGAAGGCTATATAAACACTGGATTTAACTGATTCACTGGAAGCTTTAATATAACACATTGAGCTGGCTGTATGGCCTCAGCTGCCAAAAGCCATAAAAAAAAAAAGAAGTGACTATTGACTTTTTAATATAAGTCTATTGAGGTCTATTAAAAAGCTTATTGACCTAATTGTATGTTAACTTCTCTATGCTGACAATGAGGCTTTTGTTACTAACGCTGAAGACAAGCTTCGGGAGGTGCTCACCAGACTTGGTTTTGCGTGTCATCTGTTCTCGATGAGTGTTAATACCAAGAAAACGGTTGTCATGGCTCAGGGTGCACGCAGTCCTCCAAAAATAACATTAGAGAGTGCCCCTCTTCTACAAGTGGTAGGAGACTTCCGCTAACTCGGCTCCATCACTTCATCCAACCGGTCCAATCATAAGGAGTTTAACACATGAATCGGCAGAGCCACGACGACCTTTGGAAAGCTGTCCACATGTGTCTGGAGAAACTGCAAGCTAATACTATCCTCCAAAATTCTTGTATACCATACATGCGTCCTAAGCATCTTATAGTATGCATTGAAGACATGGTCCACTTACACCTGGCAAGAGAGACAGCTGAACGCTTTCCATATGTGCTGCCTGCAGACAATACTTGGGAGCCATGTGGCATGACAAAATGAGCAATGAGATTGTTCTGTCTATTACAAAGTGCCACAGTATTACTGCCATCCTGAAAAAAAGACAACTCCGCTGGCTTGGTCATGTCCATAGAATGGACCCTGTAAGACTACCACGCAAAATCATGCTCAGTCAGATTGCTCATATTAAGAGACCTGTAGGATGCCCAATGGTAAGGTTTAAGGACTCCTGGAAACATGACTTTGAAATCTTCGGCATGCGCACTTCTGACTGGGAGGCTTGCTCCAGCTCGATACCCTTATGGGGTCATCATATCGCAACCGGTATGTCCAAACATGACAGGGCATGGTTGGATAAAATAAAGCAGAAAAAGCTTTTCAAAAGGGAAGTACATCCACTGGACCTCTATTTCGTGAGTGATAGATGTGGCAAGGTTTGTAGTGCCACCATTGGACAACTCAGCCACAGAAGAAGATGCGATGCACTTAACCATGGCGATAACTGAGTTTCCTCACAGTAACTATAACTATTATCTGCGAAGATGTTGGGGCCAATATATATCTACTAATAAGACAATGTCATCAGCAAATCATAGCAAACTAAGTATTTTCCTTGAACACTTATTCCACATTCAAATTTTTCTTTCACTTCCTTGATTGCTTTCTCTATATACAAGTTGCTAATTAATGGAGATAGACTACAACCTTGTCTCACACCCTTTTTAACTGATGCATGTCTTTCCTGATTCTCTACTTTTATGCAGCCACTTGATTCTTATATAGATTGTAAAGTATTCTTCCACCTCAGTACTTTAGACCCAACTTCTTTAAAATTTTGAACATCTTGTCCCACCTAACATTATCAAAAGCTTTTTCTAAATCAATAAATGCCAAAAAAGTATCTTTGTTTTTCTTGATCCACCCTGCAAGTATCAATCTTAAAGGAAGTCAGAATTGCTTCTCTCGTACCACGATTTTTCCTAAACCCAAACTGACCATCTCTTCTGCTACACTTTCAATTCTTCTGTATATTATTCTGGTCAGTAATTTTGAAGCATGTGATGTTAGACTTATGGTGCGATAATTCTAAAAATTTTCCGTTTGTACTTTCTTCAGAAGTTGTGAAGATGAAACTTTTATTAAAAGCCAATGGAATTTCTTCTGTTTCATATCTTTCTGAGATAAGGTTGAATAATCTTTGGATTCCTTCTTCTCCTAAGGATTTCAGAAGTTCTGCTGGGATCTCATCAACTGCCTGATTTGATTTTAAGTCATTCAAAGCTCTACCAAATTCTGTCATAAAAACAAGATCTGCTAAATCATCAATGTCGACATCACCTTTCTTTTCCATTATGCTATTATTCAAGACATCCCCATCAAACAGTTTCTCTATGTATTCCTTCCATTGGTGGTCTCTATCTTCTGAGCCTAAAAGAGGTTTCCCATCAGCTGCTTTAATGTTTAATTTCTCCAAAATTTTGTTTGATTTTCCTATATGCTATTTACTTTACCTACTACTGTTTCCTTTCCTACTACTTTTCTTGCAGCCATTTTTCTATTTTCACATTTCCTGTTTATTTGATTTGTAAATTGTCTGTATTGCTCTGTTTGGATTGTTTACATTTTGTAGACAGTACTAGTTAGTTGCGTTTGAACAGTCGCCGAGTGAAGTAGCTTATTTTGTTGTTATATTTTATCTGTAGTGGTGTGGGGATTTGATTAGTGCAATCTCTGAGTGTTTACATTCTGTAGACAGTACTAGTTAGTAGCGTTTGAACAGTCGCCGAGTGAAGTAGCTTATTTTGTTGTTATATTTTATCTGTAGTGGTGTGGGGATTTGATTAGTGCAATCTCTGAGTGTGTACATTTTGTAAACAGTGTTTAGCATTCGGTGAGGACAGTAGCGTATTTTCGTTTTGTATTTGAACTTTAGTGGTGTGTAGATTTAGTTAGTGTAATCTGTGAGTGTTTACTTTTGTGGAAAGTAGAGGTTAGTCAGACTTAAGCAGTCGTTGAGGACAGTAGCGTATTTTTGTTTTATATTTTATCTTTAGTGGTGTGTCGATTTAGTTAGTGCAATCTCTGAGTGTTTATATTTTGTACAAAGTACAGGTTATTTCGATTTTCTTATCTTTTATTCTTTTTCGCGTTTTTCAAAAGCAGAATGGCTAGGGACTGTGATTGCTGTGTGCAGATGCGAGCTGAGGTGGCTGATCTCCGCGCACAGCTTGCAGCGGTGTTAGCGAAAGTTACACAGCTGGAAGCTGCCGTTAAAGGTTGCAGCAGATGTAATATTGGGGAAACTAATGTAGCAATGCCTATAACATATTCTCCCATATCGACCGTCGTACCTGGAACCCAGGCTGTGTCTCGGTCGCCTGTTGGTGACTGGCGTATGGCCTCTAAACTTAGAAGTCGCACACGGGGGCAGTCGAGCAGGCTTAAAGGCCAAGATGCTGAACTTATTCGACTGTCCAACCGGTATGATGTATTGTCGGAGGCTGACACAGTCCCACAATTGTCATCCTGCGAGTTGACGGCCCCCCCAGCGCGCCAGGTCTGAGCAATCACAGAAGGGGATTTTGGTATTAAGGAGCGCTTGTCGCCTTGGGTCGGAGGTTATCCTCTCTTCCTTCCGGCGGCTTGGCTGAAAGGGTGAACTCTGTGGCCAGTGGCCGCAAGATATCGGCAGAGCTAACCATCTGTAGCATTGTAGACAGAGTTGATTGTGGACCTCTGGTTCAGAGCCGTATTGAGGGGCTGAACCAGAGACTACGACGTTTCTGTGATGATATTGGCTGCAGATTCCTCGATCTTCGCCATAGGGTCGAGTCATGTAGGGTTCCCTTTAATAGGTCAGGTGTGCACTACACACGTGAATCGGCTACACGGGTGGCAGGGGCCGTGTGGAATGAACTGGGTGGTTTTTTTAGGCTGAAGGAGGAAGACCCGAAACACGAAATACAGTTACGGGCAACCCAATCAGATGTAACACCGGAATGTAGGAGGAGCGTAAAAGAATCTCGACAGTTAAAAGTTCTCATGATTAACTGTAGAAGCGTTTGTAACAAACAACCAGAACTTGATAGTATTATTTGTAGCACAGAGGCGGATATCGTTATCGGTACAGAAAGTTGGCTAAAACCGGAAATAAGTTCCGCCAAAATTTTTAAAGATAGCACGAATGTTTTTCGTAAGGACAGATTACATTCTCATGGAGGTGGGGTATCTCTCCCATGTAATGAAATAGAAGTCGATACGATCTGTGAAATCATATGGATTAAACTCAAAGTTGCAGGGTCAAAACTCATCATAGGCGCCTTCTACCATCCACCCGATTCCGACATAGCTATCGCCGAGGAGTTAAGAAATAATGTAAACAGTATAGCTAGCCATTTTCAGGATCATGCTATGATTCTGGGAGGCGACTTCAATCTGCCTTATATTGACTGGCGTAATTACGTTCACATTACAGGTAGCAGGGATAAGGCAGCTTCTGAAGAAATTCTCGATTTGTTGTCAGATAATCATCTCGAGCAGCTAGTTAATGAACCTACGCGGTGTCATAACGGTAGCGAAAAATATTTTAGATCTGCTGATTACCAACAGGCCAGAATTATTCACCGAAATTTCAACGACCACAGGTATAAGCGATCACAAAGCGGTAATTGCAACTATCAGACTAATGACCAAAGCGAAAAAAGGAGAAAACGGCGGATTGTATACAAATTCAGCAAGGCCTCTAAGGACTGTTTTAGAACTACCTGAGGAATAATTACCATAACTTCAAGTCAAAAAATTACACCATTGAAGAGATGTGGCATCGATTTATACGAATAGTCAGGGAAGGTATGGATATACATATACCGAAGCGGATAATAAATGGGGAAGGATGGTCCACCGTGGTACACATGCAAAGTCAAAAGATTACTCAAAAAACAAAGGACGATACACGCACGCTCAAGAAGGATTTAAGAGGACATATTAAGAATGTAATGCGTGAGGCCTTCAACGATTTTCATTCCAACTCTCTCTCTAAGAGTCTCACAGAAAACCCAAAGAAATTCTGGTCGTATGTACGAAAAGTCAATTGTACCAATAGCAATATACCAGCACTAATTCGTGAAAGTTCAGAGGTTAATGAAAGCCGCGATAAAGCTAACGTACTAAATACTGTATTCAAAAATTCATTTACTGATAAAAATAATGATAGTGTTCCCGTTTTCCCACGCCGTGTCGAGTTGGTGATGGAATCATTACGGATAGATTCTACAGGTATCATAAAGCAATTAGAGATCCTGAAGTGGGGGAAAGCACCGGCCCAGACGGAATTCCAGTAAGAATATTTCCAGAACTATGTGGCGGAAATTGGCCCATTTCTGTCTGATATATTCAGTAAATCATTAGAAGAGCGAAAAGTACCTTCAGACTGGAAAATCGCAGCAAGTAACTCCGATTTTCAAGAAAGGCGATCGAAGTGATCCTGGAAATTATCGTCCAATATCTATAACATCTGTTTGTAGTAGAGTTATGGAGCATATTATATGCTCGAACATTATGAAATTTCTAGACGATAATAATTTGCTTACAACAAATCAACACGGATTTCGGAAGAAAAGATCATGTGAAACACAGCTGGCCCTATTTACACACGACGTAATGATAAGTTATCGATGCAGGTTCACAAGTAGATGCAATTTTTTTAGATTTTCAGAAAGCCTTTGACTCTGTGCCACACAACCGCCTTTATAGCGAAGCTACGAGCGTACGGTATATCGGATCAGCTTTGTGAATGGATAAAGGATTTTCTAACTGGTCGGTCAGCAGTATGTCGTCGTTGAAGGAGAAAGTTCTTCTAGTCTAGATGTTACATCGGGGGTACCTCAAGGAAGTGTAATAGGACCACTTCTTTTTTTAATTTTTATAAACGATCTCGGAGACAAAGTGAAAAGCCTTTTTAGATTGTTTGCTGATGATGCGGTTATTTATAGGGAAGTAAGGAATTTGGCCGATTGCTTAGAAATTCAGCGTGATCTGGATATTATTTTGGCATGGTGCGCTGAGTGGCAACTTACGCTAAATTGTAAAAAGTGCAAGACAGTGAGCATAACTAACAAAAAGAATCCAATTGTTCAGAAATACGAGTTAATCAATTCAGTTATTGATATGGTCGACTTCTATGAAATATTTGGGAGTAACAGTACAAAGGAACATGAAATGGGACTTACACATTAATTCGTTGGTAGGTAGAGCTAATTCTAGGCTGCGATTCATAGGTCGAATATTGAAAAATTGTAATGAACAAACAAAGGAGATAGCGTACAAATCTCTTGTGCGTCCACATTTGGACTATTGTTGTGCCATTTGGGATCCGTTTCGTAAGGGGTTGATCGAAAGTATAGAGAAAGTACAGAGAAGAGCCGCTCGATTCGTGACCGCTTGCTATAGTACTTATGAAAGCGTACAGAACTGATTAGTAGACTAGGCTGGGAGTCTCTGTTAGATAGACGACGCACGTTTCGTTTAAACTTATTGGTAAACATGCGTACTCCCACTTTCACTCATGAGTGTAGTGAAATACTTCGTCCACCAACCTATTTGAGCCGGAATGACAGGATAGATAAGATTAGAGAAATAAGGTGCCGCAATGATTCTTATATGAATTCTTTTTTCCCTCGTACCATTAGGGATTGGAATGCACAACAAAGAGATTAGCTTTGGTGCTGAGCAACATCTGCCACCCACAATTTTGTGAATTGCAGAGTATATATGTAGATGTAGATGTACCTGCTTCATCCTGAGCCTGTGAGCACCACTAGCAGGTGAGGTTTCACTAAGTACGGCATACTCCTAAATGGATAGGGCAAGGGGGTACTTTCAGAGTTGTTGATTAAAGTTGTAAGGGATCCCATTTCCAGTGATTGATGGGGTGAGGACTGTGCCTTTTTTTAGGTTAGGGGCTGCTGGTGAGGGGATGGTACTACATGTTCAATGGGATACTAACTTATCACAAAGCCAGTAATAAGTGTGTTACTGATGAACCGTAGAAGTATAACGAACAAAGTAGGAAAATTTGCAAACTTAACAGATATAACTGAAGGAATAAGTGATCATGAAGCAGTTCTGATGGATATTAGATGATTCAGTAAACAAGTGGAAAAAACTGAAGGGACAAATAGGTAGAATTATAACAGGCATAGATTTCAAACTTGAAGAGATATTTCGAGGAAAGTTTCCGCAAATGAATGCACGGCAGAAGTACAGAAGAGCAAAGAGGGAAGAGTTCAAGGAGATGATAAAAAAGAAATATTTGTTCAAAAACTAAAAATAAAGAGCACTACAGAAACTACATACTATAATAGGGAGGTGAGGCAGTTAAAGAGGTTGGTTATTTATTGTTTGATCTTTAACAAGACATAAAAAGGTGAAGGAAAATGTGAGGACAAATGTGAATATCACAATCTTGTACCAACTTATATCTCTAAATTATAATTTATCCAATCAACTGCAACTGATTGACACATCACGTATTTCCACTATTAGTTCCCTTGTGTGTTTGAAGAGGGCAGTCAAAATTGATGTGATGGATTGTCTGTAATGTGGCTCCAGTCACAATTTGCAGAACTGACCCTGCTCCATTTGCATAAAAAGAAGTCGCATCTGCCTTGTCCTATTTGATCGAATGACGAATCTTCATTGCCTTTGGGAGATTGAATCCTTCTAACTGTAGTGATTTTTTTTTTTTAATCTGCTTAACGTCTCTCTAACAGCGAGGTCATTAGAGACGGGAAAGGATGGGGGGCAAGGAATGGGAAGGAATTCGGCCAAGGCCTTTTGAAGGAAGCATCCCGGCATTTGCCTGGAGTGATTTGGGAAACCATGGAAAACCCAAATCTGGATGCCCGGACGGGGATTTGAACCGCCGCACAGTGGGCCAGAATCTTAAAAACGTGGCCAAAAAGGAAAAAAAAAAGTTTTTGGATGGGAATTTTCGACTATTAGGTTGGCTACAGTAATGTTGGAACTACTGAATACCGATTGTTTGGACGATCAATTGTTCATTTCCTCCTTTATATTTCATGTCAAAGTCGGCACTTCATTGCTAGCGGTGCATGCAGCCAACCAGGCTACAAAATAGTATTATCGTTAAAGATAAATATTTGTGTTCTGTGTAAGTGAAACGAAGATTTAAATATGGACGGTGTTCCAGGCAGTATGTACTAATTAAAATACATTTATGTCATTATTAAATCATTAATTACACATCTTTTTTTAATTAACTTAATACCGGAAAATGCGCGAGAAAATTTTAAAATGTGCTTAAAAAAATAGAGATAAGTTACGAATTCCACGATATTCCGCTTTCTTTTGCACTGTGTCCGCAAGTATATATTATTACCTTAGTGAATTAACCTTCAAATCCACCTACTAGTACCAACTCCGACTTTGAACCATGTTTTAAGCGATGCTTGCAAAATGTTTGGTTATTTTAAAAAAATGAAATTATTAATATTATGTTAATTTTTTCATTAATAATTATGAAAAAGTACATTTTTTTGAAACACAAATATTCTACATACTTTGTGGAGTTACTTTTTAACACTTTCAAATACGTGTTAAGAAATAAGTATTAAATAAATTAATAATAATGAGAACTGTCGGAGGATGCTCAAGAATCAACCAATAAGTTGATAAAGCAATATCACATAAGTTTTTCTCGAAAGTTTTCCGGACCTAAGAGTATGTAAGACGTGTTCGGGAGATTGTTGGCAACCACAGACTTCCACATTTCTTCTCTACGCAAATCATCAAATAAACTGAAGAGTTTGTCGTCAGAAGCCGTTGCCCTCTTAGTTCCTGTGCCGGAAGATTATGAAGATTCCGATGTAGATGATGAGAAACAGTCTTTGAAGATGATGACGATTCAGCTGAAGATGCAGAAGAAGAAGATAATGAAGATAAAAAAGAAGAATAAAATGACAACTTTTAATTATAATCACAAACAATTTACTAACTGTAATTGAAATAAATAAAAAATTTGTAATATTTTATACTATTTTCTATCCTCTATTTGGTACTTTTTTCGAGCTTTCCACTTTTTGAGCTTATATTTTTAACCATAAACTACAACAACCTCTAAATATTGACTTTTATATAAATAAAAAGAATTTTACCAATTTTTGTCCGCCATCTTGGATCCACCATTTTGTTTTTTTTTTAATATTTGAAGTCATATCTTCATCATCAATCTCAATAAATCCCTACAAATTACTTTTATATGAATAAAACGACTTTTATCAATATTTGTCCGCCATATTGGATCCGCCATTTTCTTTTTTCACTTTTTGATACCATATTCTTGATCACTAACTTCGATAACCTTTACGTACTAACTTTCGTACAAATTGAACAACTCTAGCAACCTCGATAATTCCACAAAAATTACTTTTATATGAATAAAACGACTTTAGCAATATTTGTCCGCCATCTTGGATCCGCCATTTTCTTTTTTCACTTTTTGATATTATATTCTTAATCAGCAACTTCGATAACCTTTACATACTAACTTGGTACAAATTGAACAACTTTTTATATTTTGGCCAGCTTTTTGCGATTCTGGACCACTGTGCGCCGTCCTCCCGAATACAAGGCCAAAACGCTAGCCGTTACACCACCACGCTTGGTAACTATACTGATGAGTCCTCAACTAGATGTTTATCAGCTACCGATGACTGCTCCCATTGAGTTATCCATAGCTTGTTGATTTTGAAAGAGGACCTGTAAGAGGTTTCCCTGATTTCAAATGATGGAGTTTCTCTTGAGTAATATCTTGATTTATAGATAACTGAGGATTCTCACAATGCTTTTCCAGAACTTCAGAAGAACTTCTAATTTTTTTAGTGCTGGAGGTGAAATTTTAAAGATTACTGAAGGTTGGTAAGAAGAAAACGTAACAGAGTTAAGATATGGCTGAGTAGTAGGGAATATTTGAAACAACTAAACAACATTTCCATTCATCATGAATGATAGTGTTGATGTTTTACTATCAGAAGTTAGGTTGTTTGCATATAATATAATAGGATCAAAATAGCAGAGGACTGGAAATGGCTGCAGGGTTACCTGTACATGATATCTAACTGGGTTGGTAAGCATGAGATGAAGATAAATGAAGAGTCAGCTTATTAGATACACAAATAAAAAACAAACGGTTAATTACGAATATAAGGTGGGGAAAGAATTGCTTGTTGAAGATCTGAAATGTAAATACCTTGGCATAACATTTGATAACAAGCTCAACTATCCAGGACACATTGGGCAGGTAGTTAAAGGTTCCAAAATTCTTCACTTTTTGGAGAAAGTGATGAGATCTACTAGAGAAGTAAGGAATTGGGTTGCAAAACTTTGGTTAGACCACTGCTTGAATAAGTGTAGTAGTACAGGACCCACATTTTGGATATCAAATACATGAGTTGGAGGGGGTTCAAAGAAGGTCTGCTAGATTTGTCTCTGGAAATTACTGCAGGGGACAACAGTAACCGATATGATAAAACAGCTAGAATGGGACTCATTGGAAGACGGAAGAGTGATGAGAGGCTCAGGAGTATAGAAGTGGTATGTTGGTGATGAGGCTTGGAAAGATATTGGTGTAAGAATTAGGAGTAATGCAAGGAATGGAAAGGTGACCATCACCAGATGCTGGCTCTCAATTTCAGGCACAAGGGTGTTGGAAGATTTTTCTTTCATAGGAAAGGGGGTCAGGGATTGGATTAATTTACCAAGATAAATTACGAAAGAATTTAAAGTTGAAATTTGCAGATTACAAAAATAAGTGGGTACAAGAAAGGGGGAAATGGTTGTGTATGGAAATTGCCACCGAAGCATGTGCCTCAGCGCAATTAAATTAAACTGAGAGTGGCATGAATATCCTTGTCTAAAGCTATGTTGGTGACTTTAAAACCATTTATGTTCCTCACCTCTGATGGGGTTGCACATCAATCTTTTTATTAATTTACCTATCACTGATATCAAACTGATTGGTATGTAATTTTCTACCCTACCGCCACCACTATCACACTTTTCCATTCCTCTAATAAGCAGCAAGTATCCAGATTCAATTAAAACAATGTTTCAATGTAAGGCACAATGTCACATCCTGCTAACTTTAAGATTTCTGTAGGAATATTATCTGCACCAGTCCCTTTACACTTTTTTTCTTTCTTTCATATCGTAAGATGAATTTCAAATTCCTTAGTCTGCCGAGTTATAATTTTGTGGATAAGCTCATTCTCCAATTTACACCCTACCATTCCTAAATCATTATCTCTAATGATCTCTCTACAACATTTAATTTAAATCACTGTCTATTTTAAATCCACAGTAACTTCTTCACCATCCTTATCTATAATTTCTTAACAACCTCCCTTCCCCTCAAAAGTTTCTAGATAAATCAATCAGTGGTCCCCCTGCATCAATAATATTGTTCATACACTTATCTTTAGCCACCTTATTTGCTACAATTATTTCCTTATTTAGTTGTTTCAAATATGCCCTACCGCCTTGCTGTCTCTTAATTCTGTTCTCTTCTCGCCAACCTCTTTAATCGTCTCACCTTCCTGTTATAATATGGAGGTTCTATATTTCTCTTTATTTTCTTTTGTGGAATAAATATTTTTTTCGCCCTGTTTTATTCTCTCCTTGAACTATACCCACTTCGACTCCACTTAACTTGTGCCATGTTTTCATTTGCTGAAATTTTCCTTGAAATCTCTCTTCAATTTCCAAATTTGTGCCTTTTTATAAATGTACCTATTTCCCCATTCAATTTTGGCCACTGGTTTACTGAATGCTCTAATATCCATCAAACTGCTTCAAGATCACTTATTCTTTCATTTATTTGACACCCCACAGGTTATCCTCGGGCTTTATTAGGAAGACATCCAACTTGTGTAAAGCCTCCTCCTATTACAGAGTTATTTGAAAATCTCTGATCCCTTGTGTTATCTATATCTATGAAACGAAAACCGGATATATTTGTCCCAGAAAAACTCAAAAACTATTGTGCAGATTTCGATGGATTTTCCACTGTTTTAAAGATTATAATCTCAACTGAATTGTTTGGTATGTATTATGTATCAACATACCATAACGCCAGAACAGTAGATGAAAATCTGAATTTACTGCTTAAAACTCCAAAGTTGAAATACGATGCTTGTGTCATTATTATTTTTTTATTCTGCTACAACTTTCTACAGCCTAACATCTAGTATCTAAATTAGGCCATATTTACAATCAGGGTATAATTAAATTGTTACATAGATTTCCGCTACCTAGTGAAATCAAATGAATTGTTGTTTACAGTCAGAGTTCTGTTGTAAGTATAGGCGTTTTATTAGAAAAACTTAAGTACTTGACTACATGTAGGTTAAATTTCAATAAAAGAAAATAATATTAGTAACATAACCCATTAATTAACCTGACAACTATTTTACTACCAATTGTACTACAGAATAAAAAAATTTTAAAAAAATGAAAATAACCAACATGAGATTAACCTAAGTAATCAGTATAAATATAAATAAAATGAACAGATACTACACTCAAAACGGATATAACTGCTCATTTTCTTTAAACTGAGCCAGTGAACTCGTGAACCGTTGAAAAGAACTAGTTCTATTCGTAGAGTGATCAAATGAACAGTGCTCTTTTTAGTGAGTCACTTTGCCCACCTCTAGTGTGTACACCTCCCGAGCCATATGAATCATTAGCATTAATAAGGTTTAAGACCGAAAAATTGTGTATATTTGTGTTTGTGATATACGAGGCGCGTCCAGAAAGTAAGTTCCGTTTCAATTTATCTCTGCTGCAGCGCTGCGATTACAGTTCCGCACATGCGCTGTAGACGATGTGTATCAAGGGGAAGAACGTGCGCCATTTGGAGATCGCTGTCAGTTATGTATGCTTTGTTGTGCTTGTTTGAAATGTCGGCGTTGATTGAAAATCCCGCCGCCTGTGAAATCAGGTCTGTGATTCGGTTTCTGAATGTGAGGAAAGTGAAACCAAGTGAAATTTATCGGCAAATTTGCGATGTTTATGGACCAAATGCGATGAGTGATTCGATGGTGAGAAGATGGGTCCGACAGTTCAATGGCGGGCGTAGTGATGTGCACGATGAAGAACGAAGTGGGCGTCTCCCTATGGTTACAGAAGAACTGGTTCACGCGATTGATGACAAGATCCAGGAAAACCGTAGGTTTACAATTAGTGCTCTCGCTATGGACTTCCTCCAAATTTCACGATCACTGATGCATGAAATTGTTACCAAACAACTGAAATTCCGTAAACTTTGCTCACGTTGGGTACCAAAGATTCTCACTGAGCAACACAAAACACAATGGATGGGTAGTGCACTTGAGTTTTTGACCCGTTATGCTGAAAGCGGCGAAGAATTTCTGAGACGGATAGTCACAGGAGATGAAACGTGGGTTTCTTACAACACCCCTGAGAGTAAGCGGCAATCAATGGAATGGAGGCACACTTCATCCCCACCAAAGGTTAAGCCGAAGCAAATCATGACACCTCGGAAAATGATGTGCACAGTGTTCTGGGACTGGAAAGGCATCCTACTCATTGACTTCTTACCGTGTGGTCAAACAATCAAAGCAGATGCTTATTGCGAGACACTTCGGAAATTGCGCCATCCAATTCAGAATAAGTGCCAGGGACTGCTGTCAAAAGGTGTTGTTTTGCTTCACAACAACGCACGACCACACACTGCAAACGCGACGAAAAACCTCGTACAGTGATTTGGCTGGGACGTGTTTCACCATCCTCCGTACAGCCCTGACCTCGCTCCTAGCGATTTTCATCTGTTCTTACATCTCAAGTCTTTCCTTGGTGGTCATCACTTCACCAATGACGACGAGCTGAAAGAAACTGTTTCCAACTGGTTGAAGACACAGGCGGCAGATTTCTATGAAGAAGGTATACAAAACCTGGTGCCACGCTATGACAAATTCCTGCAAAATTTCTGCAGTTATGTGGAAAAGTAGTTTAAGTGGTGTAGAATTTTGTGCAATAAAAATTTCTTCTGTATCTGTGTACAATTTCAATTTATTACCAAACGGAACTTACTTTCTGGACGCGCCTCGTATGTTCTTCTCCCATTGCTGCCTTCAACTTTGGTGAGTGATGAGTCATTTTCCCTTTCCTTGTAATTTATTAGTGATTATTTCATGCTTCTTCTTTTAACCAAGATTACCCTTATAATTACTTGTGGTTCATATATCTCTATTAAGTTTGCAAGTTCTATGACTTTGTTGGTTATACTTCTACAGCTCACCAGCAATACTCTTATCACTAGCTTTGAGAGATTTTCAGCATTAAGCTTTGCGTTCCTAGTTATACCCAAATCAGTTATTTTTTCAGCAGCTTCATTTCTTTAGCAATTTTTATTTTTCCCATCATGGATCTACAATTATAATCTCTTAGACCATCAATCTCCATCCCCTCACCAGCAGCCCCTAGCCTAAAAAGGGTGCAATCCTGAGCCTTCACTGGATGTCGTCTCCCTTACAGCCTTAGCTAACAACTCTGAAAGTAACCCCTTGTCTCTTCTATTTAGGTGCAGGCCATGCTTAGTGAAACACCACCAACCATCTAAGCCCACGGGCATATCCCCCAAGACAGAACTAATGCCTTTCCCAAGTAGCTCCTTTGTTTCCACAGTGTGCCTCAACTCTGGTCAGCCATGGAGACTTAGTACCTACATGACTTCAACCCTTGTACGCTGTGTGTCCTTGACCACCTTCCTCAAGTCACTCTCTATACAATAGCACGCATTTCTATCAATACTATTCCTTGTACCTCCCACGATCACTATTGTATCTACCTTAGTGAAACTCCTACATAATGAACCATACCCTCTGTTTTTAAATGCTGGCATCGAATACTGAGCTTATGTGATGAAGACTTGTATACTGCAAGGATTTGGTTGGTGATCATCTATATCATTAGGTAGAGGAACTTGTGAGGTCCCACTCACAAATCATTGTCGAAATTGTATATAAATTAGCATCATAAGTAGTATGTATAGATATTTGGATAATTTTACTAAAATGGACAGGATAAGGAATGAAGTGATTAGACGCACAATAAAAGAGGAACCCCTACAGGAATGGATAGAGAGGACCAGACTCAGATGGTATGGACATGTAAAGAGAATGGAGGCTCAGAGAATCCCAAGAAAAATCAATGAAATTAAGATCCATGGTAAACAACCCAGGGGAAGACCAAGAGATGGATGGCTGAAAGGAGTGGAGGAGGGTGTACAGAAGAGAGGCGAGGACTGGAACACAGTGGTGACAGAGAGGTGGTGGGATGAAAGAAGCAAATGGAGAGGCTTGTGCATAAAGCAGAGCTGGCCAGAGGCTGGAAACTGTTAAGGATGATGATAAGTCTTTTGTAGTAATGTAATTTTTTTGTAGTTGGCACTACTGTACTGTTGGTCAAGAAAGAATGAAGGTAATAAGGCCATGCAGAGAGACCACGGGGGTATGCATTAATTCGACAGAGTGATGACTATGTATTGTGTTGTATGAATATTTAAAGTGTTCAATAAATTGTGCAGATAAATGAAAATATTGGTGGATTTGATTTAACATTAAGGCCACTTTTCCACTAAGCGGCTAGCCGCAGGAGGCTGGCCGCACACAATTGTTATTTATTCAGTTATGACATTGACCATACCCAAAGATGCAACTGCGACTCGGCAGTTGTCATGACTGCAAAAGATCACGCAACTCGAGCAGCAATGCGCGATTCAATATCTTCATAAAATTATTGCGCAATGCACAGTGCGCGGCTAGCCGCTCGCGACTGATCACCTCCGGTGCTGTTGTTGTCAGTATGCAGCGTGGCGTGAGTGAAAAACGACGTGCTTTTTGTGCAAGACAACATGACTAAAGACATAAATACGGAAGATTTCATAAGAGAAATTGAGTCTTTGGCTTCAATATGGAATATGGAGAGTTCAGAATATTCTGACCGAAACTTGCACAAGTTGGCTTGGGAGACTGCAGTAAACACATTCATGTGTAATTGAAAAAATTTATGTTATGATCCCGTAACTGATTATAAAACGAATAAAATACACCTTTTGTGGTGCGTTCACTTAACAAAGGATGTATCCAATACCAAGGTTTTCGTTTTCTTTTTGTTAACAAGTAAAGGCATGTTACTTCTTCGACATTCGTTTTGAAAATGAGCTGGTTTGTGGAATACAGTCGCACAAGCAGTCGCTACAAAACTGTCCGCTAGCGACAGCGGTCGCCCGCGACTAGCCGCTTAGTGGAAAAGCAGCCTAACATCCGTTGCACAGGAGTGTGTAATTTGAGAGCAGCTTATCAAACATTAATAATATACTAGGTGGTAGCACTACCGCGAGAAACAATGCTTGGGCCATGTGTTGAAGTTGAAGGGCTATCTACCTACGACTAATTGATAGCAGGTCCAGCGTTATGGAGGGGGGGGGGGGGGGGGGAGCGGGTCAAAAGTACCCGGGCCCTGCCGGCTGATGGGGGGCCCCGATCACCGACTGTAGGGGCCCTCAAGCCATGAAGCCAAGAATACGCCCATTGTCGCCTGGCCATCTTGTAGAGTTTAAAAAAAAAAAGAAGGTTGCCCATTTTACCCCGGGCCCGAAATTCCTAGTGCCGGCCCTGATTGATAGTAATTAGTAAGGAGGACCAAGCAAATTGGCAACCCTTAAGCCAGGATTAGGCAATGTATCACATTGCTTAAGAGCTGGAATTTTTTCGTCGGAAGCAAACGGTGTGAAGAAGACATCGATAACTGGTGGCAGGTATTTTGAAGAAAGAAAAAATAACAACGCAGCTTTGCAAGTACAACAGACAACTTATTTTTCTGGAAGAATTTCAACGTTATCAAAGTCAGAATAATTACAGGAAAGACTAGCAGAAATTAACTTGGTAGCTTTTGTCAGAATAATTTTGTTAGTTGAAGTGGTAAAGATATCAGCAAATGAAGAATTGAGTTAAATAGAACTGATCAAAAAAGAGTAAAAAGTAATGGAGAACTGCTTGTTAGAATTGAGAATTTAAAGTCTGTAAAATTATCATAAGAATATTTTTGATAAGTAAGAAACTGTTTAAACTAAATTTAAATGCTGTGAAAGCCTTAGTTACAGTAGTGAAGAAATCATTACGTACAGGTGGGAAGGATTTTTTTAATTAAGTAAGCAAATATAAAGCAAAATCTGTACATGCATGTCTGTCAGCCATTGTAACTTTCGATATTATAACATGTTATTTGTATTTCGTGTCGTAAAATTTATTTTACAGGAGTGCAGCTATTTCTTGGCACAGTAAGTATTTCTGGAATGGGTTTCTATACCCGTTTAAAAGTCTAGCTTCGTTGTAAAATGGCATCGTATAATTTTGAAGTGATTTTGTAATGTGTTATATTGTCGTGTGACTTGGCGGAATATTTTAATAGCGGACTAATACTGTGTTTTATGTCAATTTGTAATCAACATGGAGGCAATTAGTGATAAATTAGTTAGCTGAATTAATTCTTAAAGAGGGTGAGAATAATAAATATCATTTTTACAATGAAGATTCCGGGTTTAGTGAGCGCGTAACTGCTAGGAGTGGAAATGGAGTTGTTGACTTGCATAGTGTAGCTGAAGCTGGTAGTGCTGATATCTCTGACGGTGTGGGGGGGGGGGGGGGGAAGCGGAGTTTTGAACAGTGGTGATATTAGTGCCATGGAGGAAGGAAATATATGGAGACGACACAAGAGAGCTTCACCACGCATTGAAGTGAAGCAGGGTGGAGGAGGAGTGGGTGGGCATGGCCGGAGTGGAGGGGGCATGGTCGCTTCCATACAGACACGGGGAATATGTACAAAAACCTCAAGGGGACTCTAGGACAAAGGTGACGCCGCAATCTGGTGATGGATTATTATGTAACTCGATATGACAAATAAAAAATGAAGAATAAAATTTTTGATATCCTGCTTAGTTTTCGGGATATTGTGTCCCAAATGTGAAATGGATTTGGTTGAAATTCAGAAGAAAAAATTGGTCAAAGTCAAATTTGATGATGGATTCTTATTTAAAAAGACGAGAAAAATTAAAAATAAAGAATAAAAATTTTCGATATCTCACCTAGTTCTAGAGATATTCTGTATCAAAAATGAGGTGTCTTGAGTTGAAATGGAGAAGAAAAATTTCGCAAAAGTCAAATTTAATGATCGATTCTTATGTAACACGGCGAGACAAATCGAAAATAAAGAATAAAATTTTTTGATATCTTGCTTAGTTTTCGGGATATACTGGGAACATCGCAATTGTTTGGAAGCGCAATATCGCCGCTCCCGCCACTGCGCATGTGCGAGCCTGCTTCACCAATTTAACGTCACTTCTCCTCCATATATTTCCTTCCTCCAGGATTAGTGCAGATATTAAAAGTAGTGATATCTGTGACACTGAGTCAGAGAGTTATACGATAAAAGTTACGTCAACACCAGTACCAGTCGATCAAGTTAATCTATTAGTATAATAGACAAGATGTAGCGTGTAGCACCTACGTCATGTCACGCGGTGACGTCAAGCTATCACGTTGCGATACGACGTCACGCTTTACGATATTATTTGTGGGAGTGCGCGTTATTTAATATCATTTCCAAGCAACAGTGAATAAATTAACTCACAGAACACTGAAATAAAAGTATGTATTGCGTTAAAATCGATATATCACTCATTAGATGCTTATATTTACGTAATATTCTTTTGATATATTGAAGTATTCCTTAATCTTTGTTCATAGATATTGTTGTAAGATAAAAGCTTTGTATTTCGAGCATCAATGCTGAGAAAAATTTGGTTAAAGTATTACTTAAGATGGATCAGAAATACAACTGGCATTTGACGCTACGGCAGAGGGCATGAATAATTTGGCTTTTTTTTTTCAAAATAATTTAAACTGTACCCTATTATTGAAATTATTAATTCGTTTGAACCGAAATTGTTGCCCACTCATCTTGAATTGTGCAGCCTACACTACAATTAATAATGTAAGTTTATCAGATTTATTTTAATCTTCTTTGATTTCACTGAGTAATATTACTGAGGCTATTACGTATTTCCGCAATGTGTAACTATGACAGCTATTCGAACGTTGTAATATCGGTCTGAATCACGTTGCAGATTTTTGGTTTATTACCTTTCTTTTATGTTGAATGTTTTTGATGAAATTTATGTTGTTGCGTAATGTATCTTTGGTCGGAAAACTGTTGCACACGTTCGTTTTGTGATAGGATATAAATATATTCCTGCGTTGTATAATTCACTTCTTACAACAACTTATTTTATACTTATGTCGCGATACATGACATCACCATCAAAGCGCATGCGATTAAAACTTTCATTTTGTAGCGGCAGTATTACCCGAGATTGTGATTAGGTTGAAATCCAGCCTGGACAAAAATAAATAAAGAACCTTATCACAGCAATAGCATGTTGAATTTAGCTATTATCAGTTATTTAAGCAGGTTTCATAAGCACTATGTCACGTTTTGATATCATGAATCACGATGTAAACTACTCCCGTATGTGGTTAGTTTTAAAATGCAACCTGGACCAGGATAGCAACCGAAACCTTTTGTCATAGTGCCAGGCAATAGGAATTGCATTTATTTTATAACAATTCAATTTATTTCAACAATTGCTAAGAAAGGAATTGCTACAATACTGAAAGAAAAGTATGAATTTTGTTTAAATTGTCATATTGATTATTAGCTGCTTTTTTTAGTGATATGATTACTTGGTTTGAATGAAAGAAGTTCCAAATTGTTCGTGATCTATGCAACCTAAACCACAATTGAAACTAATATTACATGACGTAAGAAGTTAAGATTTATTTTTAGCATCCTTCGTTTTCACTGGGGTCATTATTTCAGCCGAATACAAGCTGTGCCAGGCGTTAAAACATCGATCTTCATCATAGACAATAAGAAAGTTGTAAGAAACTGTGAAGATTTTGGATCAAGTTTGTATCGCATGATGCATGATTAGTATAGATGCATGATGACATTGACATGCGATTCAGGGAATGTATAAATTCGCATGTGAATGAAGCTTTGATTTTCTACCGGCTATATTGGCGAAGATTGTAGTTAGGCTGAAACGCAACCTGGAACAAATTGACAACTGAAACTTTTTGCTACATCACAAGCAACGAGAAATTACAGCATAGTGAGCTTTATTTTATAAAATTTCTATTTAGGTTAACAACCAAAAATAAATCAATTACCAGAACAGTCCGTTAAACCCGTCATTTTTGACGGGTTTTTTTGGCTAGTATATGAAAAAAAGAAAGGGGTGATGAACCAATTCATACTCAGAAAGAGAAAGGTGACAAAATATCAATGCCAATTTCTTTAATAGAGTGTATGAGAGAAGAATCAAAACAAACGACAGAAAGAATGGAAGAAAAAATTGAATTAAGCGAACAGAGAATTACAGAAAGAATGGAAAGGAATATTACCGAGAATTGTAATTCAACTGAACGAATTAAGGAGGAAGTGCGAATAATGAAGCAGAATATGTTGTTGAAAGTGGATGAATGTATTCGGCAATCAGAAGAGAGGTATGACGAGAAGATAGAAAACGTTAAAGCAAATGCTAAAAGAGGATATCGACACAAGAATGGAAAAAGGAAATAACGATGGTGTATGATTATGTGGAAAAGCATGTGGAGACTACCAAAAAGAATGTAGAATGTTTAGTGCAACAGAAAGTTGAGGAGGAAGTGAAGAAAAGTATTAATATAATACAAGAAGAGCAAATGGCCATGCAAGAAGAAAATAAAATAATTTATGAAAATCAGAGGGATTGTGCCAACGGGATTGAAGAGTTGAAGGAGAAGATCGAAACCAATTCCAAAAGAATTTCTCGATTAGGAGACAGATTGATGTTTATGGACAAGAAGGCAAAGGGAGTGACATGTAAGGTGGCGGAAGTAGCAAACCAGATGGACGTGCAATTGAAAGTAGTTAAAGAAGATATGAGGGGAAAGATAATACAATTAATACAAAGAGTTGGGAAGCAGAATGGCGAGGTATGACTACTATGGAAAGCTGTAACATCATTACGAATCATTTTAAGTTACCGGAAGTAAAATTTGAACCAGAAAGAGGGGTGCATCCTGTAGAATTTGTTAGAGCTTATAAGAATGGTTTACCTTATGAGTGGTCGGACGTTGACAAGATAAGATATGTTAAAAACATGTTACGATGGGATGCCTTTGCATGGAGTTGCGAGAATGCCGAGGAGTGTAAAAACTATGAAGAATTTTTTAGATAATGTTTGAGCAAGTATTTGGTCGCAGTGGAAGCAAAGAAGAGTGAGAAGGGATTTTTGGAACTGTTGATATTGTAGTAGGCTTTATGGTAGTATGAAATACTTTTGTGAAACAGTTATGAAGGAATTACATTATCTGGACCAAGAAATAGATGATGATGAAAAGATAGAAGTTTTATTACAAAAATTGCCCAGACCTGTTCAAGAGAAGCTAATCATAAATCAATGGAATAGTGTGGAAGAATTTCTTGAAACAGTTGAAACATTGGATCATTGGAGTAGTACCAATGAACATGGGTCGAGAGATGATAGGATGAATGATTTCCGAAGTTATAATAGATCAAACCAGGTGCCGTCGCAGGCTAATTTTACTAGAGACAGAGGCCGTATGAATGGTCATCACTGAGAAGAGCAGTTCAACAGGAATTCGGGTGATAACAGAAGGGAATATGAAGACAGGAGCCATGACAATCAGTGGTCGCATCACAACAATAGCCAGATAGTAAGAAGGGATGAAGGAAGGCAGCATGATCCTGGGAGAATGATGGGAAACTCAGTGCTGCAACTGGGCGATCCGAACAGTAGCGGAAAAAGTCAAAACAGGACCAAAGGATCGAGAGAACATGACCAACCAGGACGACGACAATTGGTGTAGAACTGAAAGCATACAGGAGGAAATCACGGGGTGTGATATGCAAAATGTGAACCACCACAACGGAACACACAATCATGAGAGAACAACAGAAAAAGAAGATGTACGAGTTTTTGAGGGGGAGAATGTTTTAAATTGTTAAATGAAGAGGAGCCGCAGAACATTACAAGGATGTGCGAATATAATTGGCACGAGGAAGAGCTACAAGAATTGGCTAGAATCGGTGTGGGAAATCATGACAATCAAGAGAACTGTGGGGAAAGGATAAAGAAAAACACTGCAGTGGAAGAAATGTTACCATATGAGCTTATATCAGAAGGGGTGGATGAAGATCTGTATGAAACTACTTCAGTGGATAGTGATGGTACTAATGACAATGAAGAAGAAAGGAGTGAGAAATTGTGCAACTATAAAGATGATAGTAGCGAAGAGGAAGAAAACAGTGAAGTAGAAGAAGAAAATGGAATATTAGACGATGAGTAAGCAGAACAAGTAAGATTTTCCTGGTGAGGAAATATGCCATTAGTGATGGAGAAGAAAGTATGATGCCGGAGGGGGCAAATATTTAAGTTTCAGGAGAATGTGGTCATGATATAAGCTTGGTTAAGGGGAAACAATGAATCCAATGTGGTGAATAATTTGTCTGGTCAAACAGAAGAAGAAAGAGATCTGGTAGGAAACAACAGTAGGTGGAACACGGACGACAATAGCCAATATAGCAGCAGAAAATTAGATTTACAACAGTTGTGCCTAAAAGATGGAAGTAAGTTATAATTGTTGAAGTAGTCTCAGGAAGAACTTGAAAGGGACTTATTGCCAGAAGAGTTTTTAAAGGAGGAAGTGAGACATCCGGTGTTTTTGGTGAAGCTATTTGGATTGAACAGCGAAGCATTAGCGGATACTGGTAGTGAATTGACGGCCATATCACATAAGTTATATGCCTGTATAATGAAAGACAATGAAATTACCGAAATGCCGGTGCGCAAAGTATAAGTTATAGGTGCTCCTGGAAAGTTGTGAAGATTCAGATATTACTAGAATTGGAAATAAATGGAGTTGCAATGGAACACACTTGCTTGGTAGTACCCGCACTTAGTATCAACTGTATTTTGGGAATGGATTGGCTCAACAAATTTAAGGCTTTAATGGATTGTTACAAAGGAGAAATGGATGTATGCAAAAATGATGAGAACTATAAGATTAAATTTGGTAGCGGATTGGCAACAGCAAAGAATGTAGGGAGAGATATAAAAATACGAGCGGTGTATGAAGTAATGACAGAAGTAGAGGATGTAAATGGCCTAGAGATGGGAGAAGAGGGAAGAGACAGAAGTACGGTGGAAATTAATGATTTAACGGGTACTGAAGCACTGAACAGAATAAATGGGGGACAAAAAGGAGATTTGAAAAGAATTTTAAAACAGTATGAAAATGTATTTTCTGACTGTCCTGGGATAGTGAAGAATTATGAATGTATTTTAAAGATAAAGCCTCACACCCCATTTTTTGTGAAACCATACCCCATACCACTGGTGAAGAAGAAAGCTGTAGAGCAGGAGAGTGATAAAATGATTCGCTGGGGCATAATCAAACGAAGCAGCAGTCAGTACAACAATCCGTTGATAGTAGTGGGGAAGAAAGATGGATCAGTGAGACTTGTGTTAGACGTGAGGACATTGAACGAAATTGTGGACAGAGAAACCGATCGGCCGGAGAATCTTGAAATGTTACAGAAATTTTACGGTGTGAAATATATGACAAGTCTGGACCACCGGATATTGGCAGATCCCATTGGCACAAGAATCGAGGAAGTATACCACGTTTTTGTTTGGAGGTAGATGTTAATAATACAGAGTGGTTCCGTTTGGACTGAATGTTTCTGTCTCTGTGATTATAATAGCTTTGGATCAAGTGTTAGGAGATAGTTTGCTGAGTAAATTATCCATTTACGTTGATGATATATTGATCAGCACTCGCACTTGGGAAGAACACAGTGAAATTCTAGAAGAAGTATTAGCAACCTTGCAAAGAGGGGGCATGACATTAAAATTGTCTAAGTATGAGTTTGTGAAGAAAGGGATAAAATTCTTGGGACACGAAATAGATTCAGCTGAAATACGACCAGACCCAGAGAAAATAAAAGCCATTGCTGAATTTCCAGTTCCAAATAACAAGAAGCAGTTGAAGTCATTCTTTGGCTTGTGCGGTTTTTATAGGAAATTTGTAGCAGATCAATCCTTCAATGAGCCATACTTAATAGAACTGAGGAAGAAGAATGCAACTTGGTTATGGATGGAGCAGTGTCAGCAAGCCTTCGAGAAGTTAAAGAACAAGTTAGAAAATAGAAAATATTGTATCATCTGGATCTGATACTACCTTTTTACATGGAAACCGATAATTCTGACTATGGATTAGGTGTCCATTTGTTTCAACTAGTGGAGGTTGGCGGGAAAGAAGAGAGCCGAATAATTTAATTTGCTAGCCGAGTGCTCAATAAGCATGAACAATCCTATGGAATAACTGAGAATGACGAATTGGCTATTGTGTGGGGATTTGGAAAATTCAAATATTACCTATGGGGTCATAAAACAATAGTGTTTGCTGACCATAAGGCGTTGACATTTTTGCGTGAATACTAACTCACGAACAACCGTTTTACACAATGGGTTCTATTTTTCCAACAATTCGATTTTGACATAAAATACATTAAGAGCAGTGACAATAAAGTGTCTGAGGCACTATCACGACTGCTATTGGGCACAAGCAACATAGATGAGAGTATCGGACCGGGGAAGGCAGTTAAAATGTTTTACATTAAGGGAGTAACTAATGAAAAAAGTATCAGGGAGATTTGCAAGAATATGAAAAGGCGGAAAAATGAAGACACATATTTGAAGTTGATAAAGCAAAATCTTGGGGATCCAACGAATACGAAGTTGCCTAGGAATTATAAAGTTTACGATGGAATCCTATTTAGGAGAACAGATGAGTTATAGGACGATTGAGAGATATGTTGGCCAACAAAGTATGGTGACGTGATTATAGACAATGTACACTTAAGCTAAATGTACTCGTAAGTTAAAAGAAATAGTGCTGTGACATGAAAAGGCGGCTGGCACAAAGGATAGCCAGTTGTGATTGTTGTCAAAGGACAAAAATTTCAACAGTAGTGATTAAAGGGTTGATGCAAAGTATATTGCGTGAAAAGGTACTGGAATTGGTAGCAGTGGATTTGTACGGACCCTTACCAAAGTTAAAGGGTGAATTTGCATACATTTTTGTAGTGCTGGATGTGTTTTCGAAATTTGTACGTATTTATGCAATCAAAAAGGCCACTGGCAAGGTATTAGTGGACAGGTTGGAAAAGGATTATTTTAGGAATGTGGGATATCCAAAGGCAATACTGTCGGATAATGGGAGCCAATTTACCTCGCGGAAATAGGCACAATGCATGGAAACAAATGGAATAAAACACATAAGAATATTGGCGTATCATCCGGCAAGTAACCCAGCAGAACGGGTTATGAGAGCGATTGGTCGGTTGTTCCGAACTTACTGCAGCAATAAGCATTAGGGTGTCCCGAAAATATTTTTTTACGTTTTCCGTTACGCAAGACCTCTTAAAATTTGCGTAATTGGTCGTATATTACCAAAATGATTTTGAAAATAAAATAAAACTATGTCTTTAGGGTTCTACCGACCTTCAAAATTTTGAAAAATTGATGTTTTTATGGTGGTATTTCGCTATCCTTAATTTCTGCTCCTGGACTAAATATAAAAAAATATTTACTTTATTGTTCTATTTAGGTGTAATAAATACACGACGTTTCGATTTGCATGCAATGACACGCTACCGGCAACTTTGAATTTGTTAGGTTTCAACCTGCAAGTACCGTCAACTTTCAATTTGTATCGAGGACACTGTTCACTTGACTCGCGAGTGTTTTCTTCGTAGCCAAAGTTATTTTAATGCTTTGTAGCATTAAAAGTAACGCAGTTTTATAGTTTTACATACAGTTGCGATCGTTAGAGTGTTACAAGTGGATTTTGTGATTTTTAAAGAATGAGATTGAGGCGTAGTGAGACTACTTGTGCTATATTGGGACCATACAAAGAACGTGACGATCGGCAGCTACCAACTATAAGGGAAGTCATTAAATTTATTTTATTTGTCAAGAACGACCTGAAATTGAAGCATAATTGGAAAAGGATCCATCAAATTCAGGTATATATGCATTTTTTTCTGAAAAGATCACCATATTTGAACCAATGCTTCGATTACAATCTTAACTAAGGAAAGAGTTATTCAATTACTGAAATCCTATTTCGAACAGTACTTCAATTTGAGAAGATACCCCAAAAGTAAACGAAATTATAGTTTTGAAAACAATCTGAAGTATTTTTTAGAGTCATCTGAGAAACTTTTCGACGTTGCTGCTTGTAAATGCACTTCATTTGAATCTTGTTCGTGTTTGAAACCTAAGAAAGTTCCCATCAATGAGAGAAGTTTTTTGTTGGATCAAAGAATGACAGGAAAATGGTTATAAGCAGTATTGATAAGAAAGAAACGGCTAGATTAATGAAATAGCAGCAGAGACGAATTGAAGAGTCAATAAGGGCAGCAAAAAAGTCATTTGAAATTTGAAAATGTTACTCAACTACGTGATTAAAGTATACGCAACGATTTGGTTCTTAATCAAGCAAAAGATGTCTTTTAAAGACGGAGCCAAACATCTTTTTCAATTGATTATGTACTCTCGATTTTTACCCGAAAATCTTAGATCTGTTGTGGATCCTGTGATTCAAAGAAATGCTTTTTTTGCGCACCCAGAAAACCTACTTGTCAATATGTTTTTTGATGATAGAGACCATATTCGGGAGCTGGCATTGCGAAGAATAATAAACGCGAGAGAAGCTGAAAGTAGCATTAAATGCAGGGTATTTAAACCACCAAAAATTAACTTCTCTGCTAAAGATTACATCAAAATTATTGTGTGGCACGAGTGTCAGGTTACAGGCACCGCCAGTTCTTCGAAATATTTCTAATGAGGACCTTCAAATCATGGCAAAAGATAAGAGCTTGGAAACTGCTGAGTTTCCTACCCATTCGGTGGAAAGATGTGTGAAACTGGTGACAGAGGCCTCACAAAGTGTAACTGACGCTACTTCAAGAGATGATTGTATTAGAACCAGGTTGTAATCTCAAGCAGAAATGCCAAATTTTGGACATAAAAATAAGTTTAAATTATAAGTTTTTGTCATTAATTACGAGCTCTATTTTATTATTTTGTTTTCTTGTGTTTTGTTCCATTAATTTCAATAATAAAATACCATTTAAACTTGATTTTTGTATTATTTTATGCAAACGGTTTATGTCTGTAAAAATATAAAATCTGCAAAACTTCAAAGAGTGGTAGAGCCCTCGAGATGACATGCATTTCTAGTTTTTTTACCTTTTCCGTAATCTGTGTTAAATTACGCAAATTTTGATACCTCTTGCGATAATGTAGCTTGAAATTTGTTTTTTATCATACATCGACGGGACACCCTAATAAGCATACTGCTTGGATAGAATATGTAGCCGATTTTGAAGACGTCATAAATAGTGTGCCAAGTGAAGGCACGGGTTAGAGTCCATATTCTATAATGTACAACAAGGAAGCTCCTAACTTAGTACGAGAAGTAATGAATCTCCCAGTAAGTCAAAAGAAATCCAAGAAGATATATTCAATCAAGAAAGGAAAGAATGAAGAAAAGATCAGAAGAGAGAAGAAATAGGTATAACCGAAGATATAAACCTGTCGAATTTAATTTGGGCGATTTGGTACAGGTGAAGACTCAGGAAAGGTCATGCGAAATAAGACAGATGGGAAGCCACATAAGAATGCGTACTGGCTAGTGTATCCTAAATCTGGTATAAAATTTGGGTTAAGAAACATAATAGACTTGAAACTGTACAAAGTAAGAGAAGAGAAGTGACAATAATGTGTTATTGTGAAATCTGGTGATACTGTGTAAAATTGACTGGTAAAGATATAGACTAAGAGAGACAGTGAGTGATCACTGGTATGAACCAAGGAAAAAAAAATATGAAAACTGTATGTAAAGGAAGCAATGATTTGTGAAAAAAGATTGGACTTTCTAACAAGACAATCAATTTTGTTTAAAGGGAAAAAATGTGCTTGATGTCATAAAGTGGGGACATGTGTGAGATCGCACTCACAAATCGTTGCCAAATTGTAAATAAATTAGCAAATAGTAGACATTCACAGCATAAGTAGTATGTATAGATATTTGGGTAATTTTAAGTCTTTTATAGTAATGTAATTTTTTTGTAGTTGGCACTACTGTATTGTTGGTCGAGAAAGAATGAAAGTGATAAGACCACGCAGAGAGACCACGAAGGAATGTATTAATTGGACAATGACGACTATGTATTGTGTTGTATGAATATTTAAAGTGTTCAATAAATTGTGCAGATAAATGAAAACATTGGTGGATTTGATTTAACATTAACATCCGTTGTGCAGGAGTGTGTAATTTGAGAGCAGCTTATCAAACATTAATAATTTGCTAGGTGGTAGCACTACTGCGAGAAACAACGCTTGGGCCATGTGTTGAAGTTGGCGGGCTATCTACCTTCGACTAATTGGTAGTAATTAGTAAGGAGGACCTAGCAAACTAAATGTGTAAATTCACAGGTTTTTCACTGATTTGCCAAAAGTTATGAGATACGAAGATAAAAGTATCCAGATAGTGGTAGCACAGTGGAAAAACATATAAATGTGCTGTGCAATGTCTGGGGTTTCATTTGCACTCTTGTGAGTTGTGTGAAAGGTTTTCTAACATTATTATGACTGCATGACATAGCGTAACAGGCATTAAATGTGAAATGGCACAACACATTTCAGAAATTTTCCGTCAATTCAAAATTTTTCGATCACCATGTCTCAAGTGTGCCTTGAATGTGTAATTTCCACAATTACATCCCACCTACTTGATGACCGAAACTTGAGATGTCTGAGTTGAGGTGTCAGTACTGACAATCAGGCAACACAGTGTCATAAGCAGCTCCTGTCAATGCGGAATATACAACGGATGTGTCATGGCGGACAGTGCAGTGAAATTTTCTGTTGACAAGAGATGTCAGTATAAGACAAGCACAAATGCCTCTGCTAATAAAAACCATCTAATACATTGCCACTCCTAGGCTCATGAACATAAATGCTGGACCCCAGATGACTGGAGAAAGGATATGTTGTCTGACTAATCTAAGCTCCAGTTGGTAAAAGCTGATGATACGGTTTAAGTGTGGTGCATATTAGAGGTGGGCAAAGTGACTCACAGTGGTGTTCATTTGATCACTCTACGAAAAGAACTAGTTCTCTTGAACGGTTCACTAGCTCACTTATATTTGAGACTTTTTTTTTTAGGTATCACCCCTCAGAATCTGGTTACACACCCACTTTTCGATGAAAATACCCCCCTTAAATCGACTCTGATACAATTAGTAGACCATTATTTTTTTTCTCTCTTTTAAAAGAATTGCTCTAATGAATAAGCATTTAAGAGTACATGGGTGCATGGCTCTGAAATGATCTATGGCAGGATAAAGAAACTGTTAACATATTGCTAATATTATTGTCTGTTGCTCTGTATGTGAGGTCCAATGCAGCAGGGAATACCTATGCCAAAGGAGCATTGCATGGAAGATTATATTGTTATTGATGTAATGAATGGATTTGGCAGACATTCCACTGGTGTCACTGCCAACAACACTGTCAGTGTGCTCCTGGCATAAATTGTTATGTGGCAGTCATATGTTGCAAGGTTTCACATTCTAGTAAAGCATATTTATGCTATGCTGCAAGCAATCTACTTGGCCACACTGACTGACCTGGGTCAACCACATGTTGCAACCACGACTGGCGCCACTTTACATGCATGCTGATCTCCACAGGCAGTCAACACAGTTCTACATGGCCGTAAAGTGACTCTAATCCACAACGTTACATCCAGCATCAAGTTTCCCTCCACCCAGTCAAACAGCCTTGGATATTGTGACCCACACTAGTGATTTAACCAAATCAATGAGCATTCTGTTGCTCGTGCCATTTAACCATGTACCTCAGACCCAGATAATGAAGTAATCTGGTTCATGAAGACTCTGGTGTAAATCTTGTAAAGTTAATGTTGTTATGCTTGCAGATTCAGTGTTCTTGTATACTCCTATTTTATTATAGATATTACTGTGCATATGATTTTTTTTAAATGTTTTTGTTACAGTTCCCACTACTAGTTTATGTTAACACCAACAACAGCAAAATGTTGGAACTACTATGAACGTTTCAAATATTCTGGGACCAATGGTATATTTTTGAATTTGTGTTAAGGTCTATTTTATTATTATTGTGTGTGTGGGGGGGGGAGGGTGAGATTTAGGGTTAATATTGTATAGATATTGCCTAGACTGTTTTTGATACATAATATGATGTAAAATTCTGGTTGTGGAATTTTCATTAAAAAAAGTATAAAGATTCCAACAGACATTTCTAATGGGGGAAACACTTCTCCTTGAAATCATCATTGCATTCTACAAAATGCTTGTCGTAACATTCTCTGCCCTGGAGGTGCTGTACAGATAAATGTATGAAGCTCTGACTGTTACTGATACAGACTACACTACTTGAATCGGATTCCTAACTTGCCAGCTGAAAATCTGTCACCAAGCTATTAATTTAACCTGTAACAGCTAATACGTGGTAGTTTGTAGCGTTAAATGAAAAAAAGTTTCTTTATTCAAAAATGTATACTCTGGAAACTTTTGAAGCGTAACTGATATCAGTCGTCAATCTAAGCAAAGGCACTTGACATACACATCCATTACTGAAGGCTGCAGATATATTCAACAAACTCACTCAACTTCAATATTTTAGTGGTATCATGATCTAGGATTAATTAATAGTGAAATTTATCAGTATCAGAACTGAATTATTTGTTACAAAAGGTGATTTTTTTTTTTTTTTTTTTTTTTTTTTTTTTTTGCAGTCGTCAGTCTTTAGACTGGTTTGATGTGCAATCCTCCATCCCTTCCTATCCTGTGCTAACCTTTTCGTTTCTACATACCCCTTACAACCCACGTCCTCATATATCTGCTTCATATATTATTATTGCTACCAAAATGTTTTGATTTATATGGTATATACTTTTACTTTATAATGGATGCAGTGAAGTAATGATACCTCTTATTATGTCATTGTTATGGCAATTATTCTAGTAATTGTTATTGAAATGTTTTATTATTATTGTGGTGTTGAGTTCTACAATAGAATGGATGGAGTTAATTGAAGCTGGCATTGGCTATGTTGTCTAATGCAATAAGTCTACTTTTACTGTGACCGTGTTCACTGACAGTACACCAGTGATGTATGATGTAGACAACCAGAGACACTATGAATGAATTTAATCAATTTTCTTCATGGCTGTGACAATAGTAGTTACTCTGAATGCCACCAGCTGGCATTAGCATCAACTGAATTGTAAAGGAAGCTGTGAGGGAAGTAGTTTCTTAGATTGCAACCCAGTAGTACTACTAGCAAACTATTGCGGTATATTTGAAGTAACCTAGTCTGATCAGTTTGCAGGTAGTTTTAAAAGAATCCAATGAAGAGTTAAAATTTTTAAAGAAAAATATATACAACAGTGGAAGGTTAAGTAGATTTCGGAAATAATTACCAATTTCTGTTAGGATGTTATTAAGTTCCTAGTGATCAGAACAGTAGAAAATCAACTTAGAAACTCTATTGAGCAGATGTCATCCAGGCTTTATTGTAACATAAATTGGAGAAGAAGAAAAACAATAAACACTTTTTGATTACCAGCATGTAATCAGTTTTAAAACTGATTTTTTTTTTATCTATATAAATAAAAATTAAATGCTTTTCATTGGGAAGCACATCACTTGAGAATGGCTGAACCATTTTTTCTACAATAGTCTGAATAAGGTTTTTAGCGATAAAAAAATGGAAAAGTTGCCCAGAATATTGGGAAAAAAACTGTAAGTGCCTTTTTCCATGAGATTTCTGTTTGTTTGGCTTTCATGCGTTCCTACACTATTCATCCAATTACAATGAAACTTTGATGAGTTGTAGTGTGTGCACCAGTGAGGGTGTCTGCCGAAAGAAAGAAAGAAAAAACCTCTACCATATTGCATCCTTTCAGGAAAATTTACAAGGGATATTGTTCAGTTTTTTGCAAATAACTTGAAGACAGAAGGAAAATGGACGAAAGTGAATGGTGATATTCCAAAAGCACATAGAATATTCTTGAACAGTAAGCTTGAATTTTTTTAAAAAAAATTGAAGTTAGTGTGTTGACACACAAATCTACAGTTTTTGTCATATCTTGATGAATCTTTAAACATGTAATGCCATAACAGGAATTATAAAAATATCTATAACTCTCCGAATGTGCGCAACTGCTTGGGCGATGAACATTATAGCAGTATTTTCAGCTGCTATTGTACCACGGGAGCCGGGCACAGGTATATTGTACACACTTTGACTTTAAATCTGGCCGCCACTGAAAAATTCTATCACTCTTATTTTGCACAATCTGGCATCAATGTCATCCCAGGCAACAGTAACGCAATACTGGCTCCTCGCAATTTCATTGGTGGATATTTTATTCAGAGCCATCTATACTGCAGATTTTTCATTTCCTTAAGTCAATGCAGGAAACAATTGGCTAACAGGTAGGAATTAAGCTCCTCCCACTGACAATTCTGATTGGCAGAACGGTTCATCAACCTTCCATTACATTTCTATAATACTTTACCAAAATTCAGATCTTGAAACGTACCGGTATCCCAAAAGTTGTAATTAACGGGATTACGCAGGAAACAGGCTCAATGCTATATATTACTAAGGTTGATTAGCATAAAACTATAACGATAAGATTGTTATACTCATTTTGATAATTCCTTTGGATAATATTTCACTCATATATCTGGTCAGTCCACAAACCAAGGGATAATCATGTTCCATGAGCTAGAATTATAGTACTACGAAACTACAGAAACAAGAAATTATTTCGGAAGTGTCTCTCTCCAAGATGGATTAAATGAAACAGTCTTCCTTCGCTGTGTTGTATACACCTATACGAGGAAAGTAGCACCGAGCGTCCAGTGGTCCTATGGTTAGCGTTCTGGATTGCTGAGCGAGCGATTCCGGGTTCAAATCCAAGTAGATCTCATTTATTTAATTTTTTTTTAAATTTAGTCTTAAAAAATCTACGGGTGAGAGCATTACAGCACTTTGTTTCTCATTTAAGAATATAGTTGAATATTGGAGTGAAATAAATTGTCTCTTAATGCTTGATGGCAGAGTATCAGGAAAGTGAAACACAGGTTATTTATAGAGGAAGGACGTTCATAATTTCCTGTTTCCGCATAAGTAGGCGGAAATTTTGGTAATCACTGGCCTGGCTTTCGATCTTTCCTTTCAGTATACTAAATGAATGGACTCTTGGTCATTATTATTTATTTTTTTTTTTTTCGTAAGAATAACTACTTACATTTTCAATTCTGCTTTGCTTGCTAATACCACTGTGTCCAACAGGAACATTAGCTACAAAAACCACACATGAGTTTGAATTAGGTCCTTGTTTTTTTTTAAAACAGCCATCATTATCCCAATCATCAATTTCCCGTCTTTGCCATCAGCACTAGAAAAAAATTGGTAAAGTTGAGTGGCACAAATCGTAATGGTTAAATTAAATTTATAGCAAAACTGGCTTTCAGTTCCTACTGATGCATCATGTGTTGACACTTTCTCATTTCAGCCAAAACATTAATTGTATGATTCTTTTCCACTGTTCCAATTGACCATGAAACATATATAATCTTACTTATATGATATGTATATTGCAACAAGTGAAAATGAGATAAAGAATAAAAAAAAAAAAAAAAAAAAAAAGACAGCACCTGGGCTAGAACCGACAACCAGCACGTTGACAGCCCAGCGCGTTACCACTCAGACACCTGGACTTACAGAATCTAGTGCCTCATCAATTATATGACCAAAGAAAAAATATACATATAGATACAACATTCCGTGATTGAATAGTAATCCGTATGAAGAATTGCACTGTTACAAGAGAAGTAATCAGTTAAATGAAAATATTCTAGATGAGACTGGAACATAAATAATTTTTCATTTCGCCGATGTGTGTGTCCAGCTATGAGACACTATTTCTTGTATAGGGAAATTGCTACAGCGTTACTTTTAGGCAGAACATCGTGGCAACATCGCAGAAAGTAAATATGACAACACTTACCAAGAAGTAGTATTAACATTCCAACTTCCTTCGGCAAGGAAGAATACCTTTATAACGCGTGAATAATACACGT
The DNA here is from genome assembly GCA_031002005.1 of Vandiemenella viatica. Taxonomy (NCBI): domain Eukaryota; kingdom Metazoa; phylum Arthropoda; class Insecta; order Orthoptera; family Morabidae; genus Vandiemenella; species Vandiemenella viatica. The sequence continues at coordinate 37,680,556 of CM061919.1, forward strand.
AATAATTTAACATGAGTAGCACATTTGGCAAAAGTTTTGGTTGGTTTCATAATTATCGAACTTACAGCTGGTAATTGAAAATACGGTGGGAATCCCTGTTAATTGCAAGAGGGCAATACAAAAAGTAACGTCTCCCAAGCATTCATAGATAAAGAATCAAATTATTTACCGTTTTAGAGGTTGAACAAATATGTATTTTTCTACATCATTACCATTTCGGAACACGCGTTTGTCAGTGCTGTGAATGAGTACGCGTCGTCTAAAAAATCGTTTACGTTCTGGTCTCTTATTCGGGAGGACATAGGTTCGAATCCAAGTTCGGCCATGCAGATTTGTGGTTTCCAAGGTTTCCCCAAATCACTTCATATGGATACCGGAATGGGTTCTTTACTAGGGCATGGCCGAAATCCTTGCCACTACTCCTATCCAGACAATAATCACCTCTATGTCGACGAGGCGTAAAATCATAAAAAAAAGAGCTGGCTAAATTTATTGAGGAGGTCGCAACTGGCTTAAAATCTATTAACAATACCTCCTCCGTATTTTTTTGTTTATTGCTTTACGTTTCATCGATGTTGAATTTATTAAAGAAGGGAACGGCCATGGCCTTCTATAAGAATCATCCCTACATTTGCCTACTCATACGCCACGCTCGGTCTTCCGGTCTTCAGTGATTTTCAACCTGACTTTACCGGTAGACTGTGTTTGTTTGAATCCTTGAGACCTAGGCGATTATTGAGTCGATTATGACTGCTGACGGGTGACAAAACTTGAGCGTTCCACTTTATACCGGAGACTAAAGAACAATCACGCGAACGGCGACATCCTCATTCGCCAAATGCTTGTATTTATTTATGTTATTCCAAACAAAGAATAACGCACATAATTTCACACCTTGTTAAGTAATGAGCATTTAGCCCCAGTATTTAATAAATCCCAATGCTGTAAAGATCATGAAGTAATAGTGTCAGAAACAACTAACAGCATTGTAGAAAACGGGAAAAACGGTAATTTAAGAACTCCCTGTCTTTAAGCCCGATTCTCAATTAACTTTAATTACTTTTACCAGTTATAAAAGAATTTATTTTTGTCCTACAATAATAATCTGGTTGTAAATTTTTTAGTGACAATGGTCTTTTGATTTGTTGCGGTGCTAAAATTTAGTTCTGCGCGCTTAACTCTCATGTATTTGTATAGTGCATAATCATTATCGTCCACCTACAAAGAGAGCAATAATTCCTCTTGTAAATTATATCTTTCTGAAACGCGATGATCGTTCTACTGTGAAATAATTATTTTGGAAACATGTGTGTCGTTTGAAAAGGGACAGATCATATGATTTCGGCGCGGCTTGAAACCCGTGTAGATTTTCGTCAGTTTTGCCGCCGCAAATCTTTCATGCTTACGTCAGCTATTAGTTACGAAACATTGGTTAGTTTCGCAGATGTTTATATTATTTCCTGACGCAGTTAGGAAAGAATCATGGATACCTTATACTCATAAGCAATGTGCAGTTTCGGTACGCTTAAAAAGAAAATACAAGTAAAGATAAATTTCTAAATTAAAAAAAAAAAGAGAACTACTTGGATTTGAATTCGGAACCGCTCGCTCAACAAGCCAGAACGCTAACTGTAGGACCACTGGACGCTCGGTGCTACTTTCATCGTATAGGTGTATACAACGCAGCGAAGGAAAACTGTTTTCATTCAATCCATCTTGGAGAGAGTCACTTCCGAAATAATTTCTTGTTTCTGTAGTTTCGTAGTACTATAATTCTAGCTCATGGAACATGATTATCCCTTGGTTTGTGGACTGACCAGATATATGAGTGAAATATTATCCGAAGGAATTATCAAAATGAGTATAACAATCTTATCGTTATAGTTTTATCCTAATCAACCTTAGTAATATATAGCATTGAGCCTGTTTCCTGCGTAATCCCGTTAATTACAACTTTTGGGATACCGGTACGTTTCAAGATCTGAATTTTGGTAAAGTATTATAGAAATGTAATGGAAGGTTGATGAACTGTTCTGCCAATCAGAATCGTCAGTGGGAGGAGCTTAATTCCTACCTGTTAGCCAATTGTTTCCTGTATTGACTTAAGGAAATGAGAAATCTGCAGTATAGATGGCTCTGAATAAAATATCCACCAATGAAATTATGAGGAGGCGGAGCCAGTATTGTGTTACTGTTGCCTGGGATGACATTGATGCCAGATTGTGCAAAATAAGAGTGATAGAATTTTTCAGTGGCGGCCAGATGTAAAGTCAAAGTGTGTACATCCCCTCATTACTCTCTCGAACAAGTGCAGAACTTTGAAACCCTTTCCTACCACCTGTCCTATGTGTCCTGCCCAGTTAAGTTTGTTATCACCAGATTGGAACTTCAAGACTTGCTAATAGTTTGACGTCAAACTGTGCATCATTTTGACGGCAATCTGCTGCCACAACTGGACGACGAACTAGTCATCAAAATTGCTAAGAAAATGTTGGATTTCGTATTACCTTTTCAGCTTCGTTTAGTGTAAACTGAAGTCAGAAGACGGAAGTGAGGGTATTTTTTTAAGTTCAAGCATGAAATATAATCTATTTAAGTTTGTTTAAAACTTAATTACATTACATTATTTTAAACTTCATTATATTTGTGAAATAATAGGGAAATTACATTCCAGGTTATATTATAAATTTAAAACTTATACCCGAATTTTTTTAGTAAAAATTTCATCATGAAAAAGAACTAGTCAACAATAGTAAAACATAATCAAAATAATGACAGACTTAGTAATTTTCAATTTGTTTATTAAGTTATTTAACAAAATGATATTAACTCTTGGAAGGCTTATTCCGTTAGCTGCGGGTGGCTGATCTGACTAAGGTTGTCGACTGTGGGAATATATCGATACACGTTGAATGCAAATAATTCACCAAACACAGCGTATTGCCTCTTACTGCACTACCCATCACATTGTCTTTAATAACATGTATGTACACACTTTATCTAAGAGTGATAGAATTTTTCAGCGGTGGCCAAAAGTAACTCAATACTGACGTATTGCGTTACTGTTTCCTGGGATGACATTAATGTAGGATTGTGCAAGCTAAGAGTGATAGAATTTTTCAGCGGCGGCCAAGAATATTTATAAAGTGTGTACATTTTATAAACAAAATGTATTTATGGTAATGGTTACAAACGGAATATAGACAAGCGAACTAGCTCGGGACCCCTGAAAACGTCGATAATGTAGGCAACTAACACACAGGGGTAGTCCCCTAAAAATATGCGGAACATTCTGAAAAAAGGTAACTAACTGCCTATCATATAGTCGAAGGAATAATTCCCCCTAAAACATAAACGAAATGGGTTGCCAACCTGAAAATGTAAAATCGGGAAAATTTCACTGTATTCTCAGAAATCGTGGAAAATGGTTACATTTCGGTAGAACAGACTGGAACAGACTCCATATCGGCAGAAATACCGAAAAATCGGTAGGATCGAGACCACTGATTTGGGCCTGAGGGGGACGGCAAATTATTGTCACGGCGACTTCTTTTTTTTAGCTCCCCTACTTGGAGGGGGGGGGGGGGGAGGGCGATAATGGGGCGGCGGCGATACTCGTGGTGGCAACAATTGGTGCGGCAAAATAATGTTCGAAGGGGCAGCAGTCTCACAGTTTTTCTCCAGTAAGGAAAATTAGAGATCCGCCAATGATAAGCAGTCTCTAAGTAGGGAATTATCCATATAAACGAAAATGATATGGGCATGTGAATCAGGCCAGGAAAATTTGGATACTGGCTGATAATAAGGAAATTGGGGAATTCAGGATGGGGTTTGTTGTCCAGGTCGTAAATATGTCATTTGGATGCCCGATACATGCAAGAATTTTGAAATGGTTCATATAAGGGAGACTGCATATGTAGAGGTTGGCATTTTAAGGGGCCATGTAGTTATCCAAGACAGTGCCATGTACAGTCTTTGACTGTATTTCTGGCCGCTGTTGAAAAATTCTATCACTCTTATTTTGCACAATCTGGCATCAATGTCATCCCAGGCAACAGTAACGCAATACTGGCTCCGCCTCCTCGCAATTTCATTGGTGGATATTTATTCAGAGCCATCTATACTGCAGATTTTTCATTTCCTTAAGCCAATGCAGGAAACAATTGGCCAACAGGTAGGAATTAAGCTCCTCCCACTGACGATTCTTATTGGCTGAACAGTTTATCATCCTACCATTACATTTCTATAATACTTTACCAAAATTCAGATCTTGAAACGTTTCCCCAAAAGTTGTAATTAACGGGATTGCATTAAAGTGAGGCAGGAAACAGGCTCAATGCTATATATTACTACGGTTGATTAGCATTAAAACTATAACGATAAGATTGTTATACTCATTTTGATAATTCCTTCGGTTAATTTTTCACTCATATATCTGGTCAGTCCCCAAACCAAGGGATAATCATGTTCCATGAGGTAGAATTTTTTAGTACTACGAAACTACGGAAACAAGAAATTATTTCGGAAGTGTCTCTCTCCAAGATGGATTGAATGAAACAGTCTTCCTTCGCTGCGTTGTATATGCCTATTCGAG
>CM061919.1:37686149-37719301 GCA_031002005.1 Vandiemenella viatica
AATAGCTTTGGATCAAGTGTTAGGAGATAGTTTGCTGAGCAAGTTATCCGTTTATGTTGATGACATATTGATCAGCACTCCACTTGGGAAGAACATTGTGAAATTCTAGAAGAAGTGTTAGCAGCCTTGCAAAGAGGGGGCATGACATTAAAATTGGCTAAGTGTGAGTTTGTGAAGAAAGGGATAAAATTCTTGGGACATGAAATAGATTCAGCTGGAATACGACCAGATCCAGAGAAAATAAAAGCCATCGCTGAATTTCCAGTTCCAAGTAACAAGAAGCAGTTGAAGTCATTCTTTGGCTTGTGCGGTTTTTACAGGAAATTTGTAGCAGATCAATCGTTCAATCCCACACTTAATAGAACTAAGGAAGAAGAATTCAACTTGGTTATGGACGGAGCAGTGTCAGCAAGCCTTCGAGAAGTTAAAGAACGAGTTAAAGAATAGTAAAATATTGTATCACCCGGATTTGATTTACCATTTTGCATGGGAACTGATAGTTCTGACTATGGGTTAGGTGTTCATTTATTTCAACTAGTGGTTAACGGGAAAGAAGAGAGCCGAACAATTGCATTTGCTAGCCGAGTGCTCAATAAGCATGAACGATCCTATGGAATAACTGAGAAAGAAGCCTTGGCTATTGTGTGGGGATTTGGAAGATTCAAATTCTACCTATGGGGCCATAAAACAATAGTGTTTACTGACCATAAGGCCTTGACATTTTTGCGTGAATGCAAACTATGAACAGCCGTTTGACGCGATGGGTTCTATTTTTGCAACAATTGATTTTGATATAAATATATTAAGGGCAGTGACAACAAAGTGTCTGATGCACTGTCACGACTGCCGTTGGGCACGAGCAACATGGATGAGAGTATCGGACCGGGAAAGGCAATTAAAATGTTTTACATGAAAGGAGTAACTCATGAAAAAGTATCAGGGAGATTTGCAAGAATATGAGGCGGGCAAAATGAAGACGAATGTTTGAAGTTGATAAAGCAAAACTTGGGAGATCCAACGAATAAAGTTGCCTAGTATTATAAAGTTTTCGATGGAATCCTATTTAGGAGAACAGATGAGTTTCGGACGATTGGAAGATATGTTGGCCAACAAAGTATGGTGACGTGATTATAGACAATGTACACTTAAGCTAAATGTACTCGTAAGTTAAAGGAAATAGTGCTGTGACATGAAAAGGAGGGTGGCACAAAGGATAGCCAGTTGTGATGTTGTCAAAGGACAAAAATTTCAACAGTAGTGATTAAAGGGTTGATGCAAAGTATATTGCGTGAAAAGGTACTGGAATTGGTAGCAGTGGATTTGTACGGACCCTTACCAAAGTTAAAGGGTAAATTTGCATACATTTTTGTAATGCTGGATGTGTTTTCGAAATTTGTACGTATTTATGCAATCAAAAAGGCCACTGGCAAGGTTTAGTGGACAGGTTGGAAAAGGATTATTTAGGAATGTGGGATATCCAAAGGCAATACTGTCGGATAATGGGAGCCAATTTACCTCGCGGAAATAGGCACATGCATGGAAACAAATGGAATAAACACATAAGGATATTGGCGTATCATCCGGCAAGTAACCCAGCAGAAACGGGTTATGAGAGCGATTGGTGGTTGTTCCGAACTTACTGCAGCAATAAGCATACTGCTTGGATAGAATATGTAGCGATTTTGAAGACGTCATAAATAGTGTGCCAGTGAAGGCACGGGTTAGAGTCCATATTTTATAATGTACAACAAGGAAGCTCCTAACTTAGTACGAGAAGTAATGAATTCCCAGTAAGTCAAGAAATCCCAAGAAGATATATTCAATCAAGAAAGGAAAGAATGAAGAAAAGATCAGAAGAGAGAAGAAATAGGCATAACCGAAGATATAAACCTGTCGAATTTAATTTGGGCGATTTGGTACAGGTGAAGACTCAGGAAAGGTCATGCGAAATAAACGCAGAGATTAGGAAGTTTTTTGATGCTTACCAGGGACCATTTAAGACATATGGGAAGCCACATAAGAATGCGTACTGGCTAGTGTATCCTAAATCTGGTATAAAATTTGGGTTAAGAAACATAATAGACTTGAAACTGTACAAAGTAAGAGAAGACAAGTGACAGTAATGTGTTATTGTGAAATCTGGTGATACTGTGTAAAATTGACTGGTAAAGATAAACTAAGAGAGACAGTGAGTGATCACTGGTATGAACCAAGGAAAAAAAATAATATGAAAACTGTATGTAAAGGAAGCAATGATTTGTGAAAAAAGATTGGACTTTCTAACAAGACAATCAATTTTGTTTAAAGGAAAAAAATGTGCTTGATGTCATAAAGTGGGGACATGTGTGAGGTCGCACTCACAAATCGTTGCCAAATTGTAAATAAATTAGCAAATAGTAGACATTCACAGCATAAGTAGTATGTATAGATATTTGGGTAATTATAAGTCTTTTATAGTAATGTAATTTTTTTGTAGTTGGCACTACTGTATTGTTGGTCGAGAAAGAATGAAAGTGATAAGACCACGCAGAGAGACCACGAAGGAATGTATTAATTGGACAATGACGACTATGTATTGTGTTGTATGAATATTTAAAGTGTTCAATAAATTGTGCAGATAAATGAAAACATTGGTGGATTTGATTTAACATTAACATCCGTTGTGCAGGAGTGTGTAATTTGAGAGCAGCTTATCAAACATTAATAATTTGCTAGGTGGTAGCACTACTGCGAGAAACAACGCTTGGGCCATGTGTTGAAGTTGGCGGGCTATCTACCTTCGACTAATTGGTAGTAATTAGTAAGGAGGACCTAGCAAACTAAATGTGTAAATTCACAGGTTTTTCACTGATTTGCCAAAAGTTATGAGATACGAAGATAAAAGTATCCAGAGTGGTAGCACAGTGGAAAAACATATAAATGTGCTGTGCAGTGTCTGGGGTTTCATTTGCACTCTTGTGAGTTGTGTGAAAGGTTTTCTAACATTATTATGACTGCATGACATAGCATAACAGGCATTAAATGTGAAATGGCACAACACATTGCAGAAATTTTCCGTCAATTCAAAATTTTTCGATCACCATGTCTCAAGTGTGCCTTGAATGTGTAATTTCCACAATTACATCCCACCTACTTGATGACCGAAACTTGAGATGTCTGAGTTGAGTGTCAGTACTGACAATCAGGCAACACAGTGTCATAAGCAGCTCCTGTCAATGCGGAATATACAACGGATGTGTCATGGCGGACAGTGCAGTGAAATTTTCTGTTGACAAGAGATGTCAGTATAAGACAAGCACAAATGCCTCTGCTAATAAAAACCATCTAATACATTGCCACTCCTAGGCTCATGAACATAAATTGGACCCCAGATACTGGAGAAAGGATATGTTGTTGACTAATCTAAGCTCCAGTTGGTAAAAGCTGATGATACGGTTTAAGTGTGGTGCATATTAGAGGTGGGCAAAGTGACTCACAGTGGTGTTCATTTGATCACTCTACGAAAAGAACTAGTTCTCTTGAACGGTTCACTAGCTCACTTATATTTGAGATTTTTTTTTTTAGGTATCACCCCTCAGAATCTGGTTACACACCCACTTTTCGATGAAAATACCCCCCTTAAATCGACTCTGATACAATTAGTAGACCTTATTTTTTTCTCTCTTTTAAAAGAATTGCTCTAATGAATAAGCATTTAAGAGTATATGGGTGCATGGCTCTGAAATGATCTATGGCAGGATAAAGAAACTGTTAACATATTGCTAATATTATTGTCAGTTGCTCTGTATGTGAGGTCCAATGCAGCAGGGAATACCTATGCCAAAGGAGCATTGCATGGAAGATTATATTGTTATTGATGTAATGAATGGATTTGGCAGACATTCCACTGGTGTCACTGCCAACAACACTGTCAGTGTGCTCCTGGCATAAATTGTTATGTGGCAGTCATATGTTGCAAGGTTTCACATTCTAGTAAAGCATATTTATGCTATGCTGCAAGCAATCTACTTGGCCACACTGACTGACCTGGGTCAACCACATGTTGCAACCACGACTGGCGCCACTTTACATGCATGCTGATCTCCACAGGCAGTCAACACAGTTCTACATGGCCGTAAAGTGACTCTAATCCACAACGTTACATCCAGCATCAAGTTTCCCTCCACCCAGTCAAACAGCCTTGGATATTGTGACCCACACTAGTGATTTAAACAAATCAATGAGCATTCTGTTGCTCGTGCCATTTAACCATGTACCTCAGACCCAGATAATGAAGTAATCTGGTTCATGAAGACTCTGGTGTAAATCTTGTAAAGTTAATGTTGTTATGCTTCAGATTCAGTGTTCTTGTATACTCCTATTTTATTATAGATATTACTGTGCATATGATTTTTTTTAAATGTTTTTGTTACAGTTCCCACTACTTGTTTATGTTAACACCAACAACAGCAAAATGTTGGAACTACTATGAACGTTTCAAATATTCTGGGACAATGGAATATTTTTGAATTTGTGTTAAGGTTTATTTTATTATTATTATTTGTGTGTGTGTGGGGGGGGGGGTGAGATTTAGGGTTAATATTGTATAGATATTGCCTAGACTGTTTTTGATACATAATATGATGTAAAATTCTGGTTGTGGAATTTTCATTAAAAAAAGTATAAAGATTCCAACAGACATTTCTAATGGGGGAAACACTTCTCCTTGAAATCATCATTGCATTCTACAAAATGCTTGTCGTAACATTCTCTGCCCTGGAGGTGCTGTACAGATAAATGTATGAAGCTCTGACTGTTACTGATACAGACTATACTACTTGAATCGGATTCCTAACTTGCCAGCTGAAAATCTGTCACCAAGCTATTAATTTAACCTGTAACAGCTAACACGTGGTAGTTTGTAGCGATAAATGAAAAAAAGTTTCTTTATTCAAAATGTATACTCTGGAAACTTTTGAAGCGTAACTGATATCAGTCGTCAATCTAAGAAAGGACTTGACATACACATCCATTACTGAAGGCTGCAGATATATTCAACAAACTCACTTAACTTCAATATTTTAGTGGTATCATGATCTAGGATTAATTAATAGTGAAATTTATCAGTATCAGAACTGAATTATTTGTTACAAAAGGTGATTTTTTTTTTTTTTTTTTTTTTTTGCTGTCTTTAGACTGGTTTGATGCAATCCTCCATCCCTTCCTATCCTGTGCTAACCTTTTCGTTTCTACATACCCCTTACAACCCACGTCCTCATATATCTGCTTCATATATTATTATTGCTACCAAAATGTTTTGATTTATATGGTATATACTTTTACTTTATAATGGATGCAGTGAAGTAATGATACCTCTTATTATGTCATTGTTATGGCAATTATTCTAGTAATTGTTATTGAAATGTTTTATTATTATTGTGGTGTTGAGTTCTACAATAGAATGGATGGAGTTAATTGAAGCTGGCATTGGCTATGTTGTCTAATGCAATAAGTCTACTTTTACTGTGACCGTGTTCACTGACAGTACACCAGTGATGTATGATGTAGACAACCAGAGACACTATGAATGAATTTAATCAATTTTCTTCATGGCTGTGACAATAGTAGTTACTCTGAATGCCACCAGCTGGCATTAGCATCAACTGAATGTAAAGGAAGCTGTGAGGGAAGTAGTTTCTAGATTGCAACCTAGTAGTACTACTAGCAAACTATTGCGGTATATTTGAAGTAACCTAGTCTGATCAGTTTGCAGGTAGTTTTAAAAGAATCCAATGAAGAGTTAAAATTTTTAAAGAAAAATATATACAACAGTGGAAGGTTAAGTAGATTTCGGAAATAATTACCAATTTCTGTTAGGATGTTATTAAGTTCCTAGTGATCAGAACAGTAGAAATTCAACTTAGAAACTCTATTGCGCAGATGTCAGCCAGGCTTTATTGTAACATAAATTGAAGAAGAAGAAAAACAATAAACACTTTTTGATTACCAGCATGTAATCAGTTTTAAAACTGATTTTTTTTTATCTATATAAATAAAAATTAAATGCTTTTCATTGGGAAGCACATCACTTGAGAATGGCTGAACCATTTTCTACAATAGTCTGAATAAGGTTTTTAGCGATAAAAAATGGAAAAGTTGCCCAGAATATTGGAAAAAAAACTGTAAGTGCCTTTTTCATGAGATTTCTGTTTGTTTGGCTTTCATGCATTCCTACACAATTCATCCAATTACAATGAAACTTTGATGAGTTGTAGTGTGTGCACCAGTGAGGGGTCTGTCGAAAGAAAGAAAGAAAAAACCTCTACCATTGCATCCTTTCAGGAAAATTTACAAGGGATATTGTTCAGTTTTTGCAAATACTTGAAGACAGAAGGAAAATGGACGAAAGTGAATGGTGATATTCCAAAAGCACATAGAATATTCTTGAACAGTAAGCTTGAATTTTTTTTAAAAAAAATTGAGTTAGTGTGTTGACACACAAATCTACAGTTTTTGTCATATCTTGATGAATCTTTAAACATGTAATGCCATAACAGGAATTATAAAAATATCTATAACTCTCCGAATGTGCGCAACTGCTTGGGCGATGAACATTATAGCAGTATTTTCAGTTGCTATTGTACCACGGGAGCCGGGCACGGGTATATGTACATGTTGGATGTGTTCAAAGACACCGGTAGTGAATAAGTTTGAATATGAACAGTAATCCGCTAGTACCGTAAAATAACTACCGAGACATTCTAATGGATACAGTCTGGAGGGAGAAGATGTGCATTGTGTGATAGTAGACAGAACTAGTACTGGATTGTAAGTGAATATAATTTTTGAACGGTAACTCTGTGGTATCTGCCAAAACAGAGAACAGAACTGTAATTTAATGACAGTTTCATGTGAATCTGTATTGAAATGTTGTAACTTCAGAGATAAGTCTGTAGTTTAAATTTGTCTGGTGGCTAGTGCTGGCAGATATGTGTTGGAAGTCAATAAAACTGTTTGATCAGTGACTAACTGCATGTGTGTATTAACTTTCATCAGTAGCGTGTGGTAGTACTTTTAGATGACCTATTTAACCTGCCATTTAGCATAAACCACTTGACTGGCAACCGGACCAACTGAGTCTGTATATGTGTGGTAGTTGGGATAGCTATAACCTTAGTATCAAATTAACCACAACTGTAATTATAGTGTCCCAATGTGTACTTTAAACAAAGAGAAAAACACTGTCTACATTTGGTTTACTGCTGCACATCCCCTTCCCCTTTAACCTATTATTCATTCCATAAGTTCTTTACATAAACCCAAAGTTTTTACCCCATATTGATGGGACTTTACTCACGCATACTATCAAACAAAGATAAAAATAGTCTATATTTGGCATTCAAAATTAAACACATCTGCCCCTTGTACATGTTTTTTATACAAATCCACAGCTTCTATCTGATTTGATGGAACCTGCAACAAGTGTTTCTGTTTTTTTTAAAAAAGAGAGAGAGAGAAAAAAAAACCACTGTAGACATTTGGATTACAAAAAACGAATCCCTCTCTACCATTAGCCACCTCAAGCAAAATTTAAACATGAAACTATTCAGAATTTTGCATATTTCTTGAAAACGGTAGAGCAAAGTGGATGTTGATGGAGGGTGTTTGTGACAATCCAATCAAACAGGATAAAACCTCAGAACTTTCATATCCAGCCCTGAAGCAATGCTGGGTAATATGAATCTGAAGCGTTATACAAGGAAAATGAATCCTGCACCACAGTTTTGCCAGCATTTGATCAGTTTGCAAAAATGCATTTTTAAAATAATAATAATAAAAATACAGAATCTGAACAGTTGTGTGTGGAGAACGATCCATGGACCACACTACTACAACCTAACTGTACACATAAAATTCATCAATGCCCGTATAACACGCCCAAACTCTTGCTGTAACTATGGTCCAGACTTCATTGCAACATAAATTAAAAAAAAAATATTAATAATAAACACTTTTCAATTGCCAGCATGTGATCAGTTTATTAAAGCTGCATTTATTAAAAAAGGGAGGGGGGGGGGATAAATCTGACCCGTTATATGTGGGGAATGAATACTGGGCCATAAAACAACCTAACTGATCACACACGATATATGGATGACCCTACAAAACACCCAATTTGTCACAGTTACTGCGGTTAATTTAACATTCTATCTGCTCTTATTACTGTGATCCAGGCTACATTATAATCTACATGGTTAGACCTAAAAAAAATTATATATTTACTTTCTATTAATAATTTCTGGCTCTCCCAACAGCGTTTTGCAGGTAAAACCAAGGAGACCATTCAAATTGTGAGTTTATTTTGGTAACAATAGAAATAAGATATCACACTGAAAAAAGTATTTTCTTCTTTTGGGTGAACCATCCATTAACGAATGTAGTAGAAGTAGCTATTGTTGGCACTATTAAGAGGTGCACAGTACTATTTGAAGCTAATAGCCTCTTGTGATTGGCCATGATGTACCAGTGCGTGTTTTACTGGCTGCACATTAATCGGACACTGGCAAGTAAATTTCGTAGTAGCCACCAAGAGAGTAGTTTACATTGCGATACAAGTCATAACTAACACAGCGCTAATGAAACCAGCTTATTTATTACTAATAATAACTAAACTACTCCTGCCTTAACAAGAACATTCTGGTCCAGGCTGCATTTCAAACTAACTGCTATGTCTGCTAATATTGACATTACAAAATCAAATGATACGGACAAATCTTAACACATTAAATGCATTGAAATTACATTTTGAATAGTGGCAAGATTTTCTATATCAAAATTCCTAACTAGTGTAGCATGGATCAAAGACCACCACAATTAATGTTTTAATACACTGCAACTGAACTAAAGCAAATGCAATAACACGATCACTGTATCACAATGTTAACTTGAACCACCATTACATTTAAAGTTTAACCACATTTATTTTACCTTGTAAAACATTTCATGTGGAAATATACTTTGTTTATCTTGTAAAACTCATTCTTCAATATTTGATGTGAATAACCTTTTTTTTTTTTTTTATCGCGTTAGCCAATTTCAAAACATTCTATATCCCAGCTTTAACTTTCTACTATTGGGCCATCAATAATAACATGTCTCATACAGTAGTGTTGTTAAATTTGCGCCGGTGGAACAGGAATGAATTCATTAGCATTTGGATCTTAATGCAAACCTGGACCATGGTGCAACGTAACGATAGCACTCGATATTGTGGCTACCCAATTTTCAAATCGTATCTATTGCTGTTACTGTGGTCCAGACTGCATTTCAAACTAAATGTAAACGGTTATTGATGAAATCATATTTTATACATATTTTTTTTTTTTGAATGCACGATTTTAATAGCAATTTCAACCATGTGAACAGAATGAAAATAAATAAATGGATGTGGGACTATCAGACTGAAGTAAGCTTCAACAGCTATTCTCATTAAATTGTGAGCATTTTCTGACCAATTTTTATAACTCAGTAAATGATTAGTAACTACAATATGGGGATTAATAAATAAGATCAAATAAAAATATTCAAATACTTTGGGGAGAAAAAATCAACTATAACATGGATTAAACAGTTAAGAAAGATTTGAAACGAAATAATACCAGTGAACAGGATGCTATGGAAAGAGAAAATTTTCAAAAGGAGATTTTGGATATGGCAGGATTCCAAGGTAGAAAGGAGAAGAAAACAGGTGCAAAATGGTCGGAAAGAGAAAGAGAAAACACAGTGCAATAATTACGGAGTATTGGAAAGGAAGAAATAAAAAAACAACAGGAGAGGAATTGAAATTGGCATATGGTCCCTACCTGGCCATAACGAACAGAAGAAGAAGAAACTACACAGCTATTAGCTATTGACTACCATACATCACGACCAATCACAAGTGGCCATTTGTCGCGAACAGTACTGCACACCTCTAAATAGTGTCAACAAAAACTACTTCTACTGCATTCATTTATGGATGGCTCATTCAAAAGAAAAAATGTTTCACGGTGTGATGTTTGATTTCTACTTCTACCGAAATGAACTCTAATTGGACTGGACCTCTCCTTGATTCTGTTTCCTTTTTATACCAAAAATAGCCCTTTCAGCCCTTAAAAGGGCTGTTCGCACAACTTTGTATTTCATTGGTCAGGAAACAAATTCCTTAGTCCCCACTCTGCACTGTCGAAGCAAGAACGTTTTCTCAGCAAGTCTATTCTTCCTTCATCAAAACGTTGTTATAACCATTTCCAAATGCCATCAATATCAAAATTACAATAACCTCTTTGATTACATACTAAATATAAAATTAGAATAACACAATTTTTAACCTACTTTTATAAACAAAAACAAAAAAAAGTATTTAATTTGTTTACAATATAATAAAACAAAGATCTATTTAATTACTCATTTTTTTTGGTTAAAACAGACTAACTCTATCATTTTTTGCCAGTCTCTGATATTTCAAAACGTCTCTGGTTATTTACATTGTACTTTGCTGGTGTACAGTAAGGTTACATGGCCACTGCAAAAATAGACTTATCGCATTGGACAACATAGATCAGGTGTGCACTACACAAGTGAATCGGCTACACGGGTGGCAGGGGCCGTGTGGAATGCACTGGGTGGTTTTTTAGGCTGAGGGAGGAAGACCCGAAACATGAAATACAGTTACGAGCAACCCGGTCAGATACAACACCGGAATGTAGGAGGAACGTAAAAGAGTCACAACAGTTAAAAGTACTCGTAATTAACTGTAGAAGCGTTTGTAACAAACAACCAGAACTCGAAAGCATTATTTGTAGCACAGAAGCGGATATCATTATCGGTACAGAAAGTTGGCTAAAACCGGAAATGAAATAAGTACCGCCGAAACTTTTAAAGACAGCATGAACGTTTTTCGTAAAGACAGATTACATTCACATGGAGGTGGGGTATTTGTAGCTGTGAGTAAATTCCTCCCATGTAATGAAATAGACGTCGATACTGTCTGTGATATCATATGGATTAAATTCAATGTTGCTGGGTCAAAACTCATCATAGGCGCCTTCTACCGTCCACCCGATTCTGACATAGCTATCGCCGAGGAATTAAGAAGAAATGTTAACAGTATAGCTAGCCGTTTTCAGGATCTGCTATGATTCTGGGAGGCAACTTCAATCTGCCTTATATCGACTGGCGAAATTATGTTCACATTACTGGTAGCAGGGATAAGGCAGCTTCTGAAGTAATTCTCGATTTATTCTCCGATAATCATCTCGAGCAGCTAGTTAATGAACCTACGCGGTGTCATAACGGTAGTGAAAACATTTTAGATTTGCTTGTTACTAACAGGCCAGAATTATTCACCGAAATTTCAACGACCAATGGAATAAGCGATCACAAAGCAGTAATTGCGACTATCAAATTAATGACCAAGCGAAAAAGGGGGAATGGACGGATTATATACAGATTCAGTAAGGCCTCAAAGGAGTGTTTTAGAACCTACCTGAGGAATAATTACCATAACTTTAAGTTAACAAAGGACACCATTGAAGAGATGTGGCATCGATTTATACATTTAGTCAGGGAAGGTATGGAAGTACATACACCGCATCGGAAAATAAATGGGGAGAATGATCCACCGTGGTACACATGCGAAGTCAAAAGACTACTCAAAAAACATAGAAGGATACACGCACGCAACAGAAGGAAGAGGTCTTGCAGCGATTTAGAAACCTTGGCTGAGTTAAGAGGACGTGTGAAGAATGTGATGCGTGAGGCCTTCAACGATTTTCATTCAAACACTCTCTCTAAGAATCTCACAGAAAACCTAAAGAAATTTTGGTCGTATGTTCGAAAAGTCAGTTGTACCAACAGCAATATTCCAGGACTAGTTCGCGAAGAGTCCGAGGTTATTGAAAGCCACGATAAAGCTAATATACTAAATACTGTATTCAAAAATTCATTTACTGACGAAAATAAGGATAGCATTCCCGTTTTCCCACGTCGTGTCGAGTTGGAGATGGAATCATTACGAATAGATACAAAGAATAGAAAGCAATTAGAGATCCTGAAGTGGGGGAAAGCACCTGGCCCAGATGGAATTCCAGTAAGAATATTTCCAGAATATGTGGCGGAAATTGGCCCATTTCTGTTTGATATATTCAGTAAATCATTAGAAGAGCGAAAAGTACCTTTCAGACTGGAAAATCGCGCAAGTAACTCCGATTTTCAAGAAAGGCGATCGAAGTGATCCTGGAAATTATCGTCCAATATCTATAACATCTGTTTGTAGTAGAGTTATGGAGCATATTATATGCTCGAACATTATGAAATTTCTAGACGATAATAATTTGCTTACAACAAATCAACACGGATTTCGGAAGAAAAGATCATGTGAAACACAGCTGGCCCTATTTACACACGACGTAATATAAGTTATCGATGCAGGTTCACAAGTAGATGCAATTTTTTTAGATTTTCAGAAAGCCTTTGACTCTGTGCCACACAACCGCCTTTTAGCGAAGCTACGAGCGTACGGTATATTGGATCAGCTTTGTGAATGGATAAAGGATTTTCTAACTGGTCGGTCACAGTATGTCGTCGTTGAAGGAGAAAGTTCTTCTAGTCTAGATGTTACATCGGGGGTACCTCAAGGAAGTGTAATAGGACCACTCCTTTCTTTAATTTTTATTAACGATCTCGGAGACAAAGTGAAAAGCCTATTTAGATTGTTTGCTGATGATGCGGTTATTTATAGAGAAGTAAGGAATTTGGCCGATTGTTTAGCAATTCAGCGTGATCTGGATGTTATTTTGGCATGGTGCGCTGAGTGGCAACTCACACTAAATTGTAAAAAGTGTATGACAATGAGCATAACTAACAAAAAGAATCCGATTGTTCAGAAATACGAGGTAAACGGTTCAGTTATTGATATGGTCGATTCTATGAAATATTTGGGAGTAACAGTACAAAGGAACATGAAATGGGACTTACATATTAATACGTTGGTAAGTAGAGCTAATTCTAGGCTGCGGTTCCTAGGTCGAATTTTGAAAAATTGTAATGAACAAACAAAGGAGATAGCATACAAATCTCTTGTGCGTCCACATTTCGATTATTGTTGTGCCATTTAGGATCCGTTTCATAAGGGGCTGATTGAGAGTAGGCCTACAGAGAAAGTACAGAGAAGAGCTGCTCTATTCATGACCGCTTGCTACAGTCCTTATGAAAGCGTTACAGAACTGATTAGTAAACTAGGCTGGGAGTCTCTGGTAGATAGACGACGCACGTTTCGTATAAACTTATTGGTAAACATGCGTACTCCCACTTTCACTTCCGAGTGTAGTGAAATACTTCGTCCACCAACCTATTTGGGTCGGAATGGCAGGAAAGATAAACTTAGAGAAATAAGGTGCCACACTGATTCTTATATGAATTCTTTTTTTCCTCGTACCATTAGGGATTGGAATGCACAACAAAGAGATTAGGTTTGGTGCTGAGCACCCTCTGCCACCCACAGTTTTGTGATTTGCAGAGTATATATGTAGATGTAGAACATAGCTGATAACATTTTATAATAAATTGTAGGTTACGATAGGGTTTAATCCTAGACTGCAATTCCGCCACTGACTGGTGTTGACGTGACGTTGTTTTGATGTATTAATCCTTACTGTGACCTCGCTATGTTCGGTCACAATAATTTAAAGCTGTACAAAATTAACATAAACTGATATCCCGAAGGTGGATCAGATGTAGGCAGTAAGCGGCCACAGATGTCCAATAACACAACCAGATGTTCAATGTTTGAGGTGAAGCTCACATTTCATCAGAGAAATATTAGAAAATATAGCTAATCTTCGCGGGTTCACTGCCAAATGATGAAATGCAAGCTTCACCTCAAATATTGAACATCTGGTTGTGTTAACGGACATCTGTGGCCCCTTACCAGCGGCCGCCTGCATCTGATCCACCTTCGGGATACCAGTTTATGTTGATATTGTACAGCTATAAATTATTGTGACCGAGCGTAACTATAACGTCACGTCAACGGCAGTCAGTGGCAGAATCACAGTCTAGGATTAAACCTACGAAAGTTTGTAAAATCGATTTATTGCCACCTACGAAAACCCCTTGTTCCCATGCCTATTGCACTGGTCACACGTTTAGCTGCATGTGCACTTGGTATATCAAGTTATGATATATAGAGTCACACAACATAGAACAGCTCTGGAGGTTTCGCAATCTCTTGAGAGAGAATGGCTCGAGCGCAAAGCCAGGGTCCCAAGAAGGAAATGTGTTATCAGTCTGAAATTTACTACACACGTTCCTAAATGCATATTATTTCATAAAACGCTGTATGTGAAGCCGTCAAATGTATGTAAAATGTAAAAAAAATTGTTTGAAATATGGCTAGATCATTACAAGTAATCACACAATACACGCACACTATTAGCTGTTGATATTTATTCCAAGTGTTCTTAAGTCTTCATTGTTGGATAAAAACTGCTTTCCACCTGCAAATTGCAGACACTTAATAAGTAGAAAATCAGTAACATTTACAATGTATCTGTGCATGGCGACATATTGGATTTCAATGCTAAGATATATTGCATGGTAGCCTACCTTCCAAGGTAAAACATGGCACTACCATAAAGGATGTTTGATACAGAGAATTAAAGTTAGTTTAAATTTTTGTTAGTAGCAGTTGTGGTTAGACTGAAATGCAGCCGGGACCAATAGTTAAGGGTACGAAACACACTGAAAAATATCAACATGTAATAATGTGGACGGTAATAACATTTACTGCATAATAACTTATCATAATCTACCCATATTTCAAACAACTTTATACATTTTTCATATGCTTGATGGCATCACATACAGCATTTTATGAAACAATATGCATTTAGGAATGTGTGTAGTAAATTTCAGACTGATAGCACATTTCCTTCTTGGGTCCCTCACTTTGCACTCGAACCGAGGTAATTTATCTCTAGGCCTACATGACAATGTAACTGATTTATAATTTAGACACTCACTGAGAGTTATGTATTCACCATAGAATTATTCTTTACGGCCACAATCCTGGTGATGTGATATGTACAATATTTTTTAAAGATGTAATAATTTGCAGAGTGCTACAACTGCAATAAGCAAATTGAACAATTTGTCAGTAACAGTCAACAAGCTCACCATCTTTCAACTGCCACTTCACAATTCCAGTACGTTGACTAATTCCAATGAAAGATCCATCCAGTGTAGATAATAGAAGCAAAGAATCGTCGGCTTCTTTTATTAAATCTGTATTGGAGGCCTACAAAACACACAAGCAAATTACATGTGTATTCAAAAATCCAAGAATAGCATAGTTTAAACATAATTCATAGGTACACACTTTCGCATAACTGCTGTCATCAGCTGCCACAAAATGAACGAGAACATAAAGTGTTATACACAAAACAACGCGATTCACACTGCGCCCTTGGTAAATCAATCCCAAAACAAGCATGCTTAACACTGTAAATCGCCGGTGACAAGGATTTTTGAATTACGTACATCAGATTAAAAACTGTCGTTTTATCACACTAAAGTCACAAAAAGGAATATCCCTCCCCTCTCTAAACACAGGCACGTGTACGTGTTTTCATTACACTCACTCCACATAACTTGAAAAGGGCGGAATGTATACATGCCATTTTTTAAGATTAAAATGCGGTTGGCGTAAACCATTCAAATCGAAGGATGAAAACTTTTTCCACCATTGTAACTAACAAACAGATTTTTGCAGCACATATCGTTAATACCTCATTACTACACATTACATTATGCATTATTTTACTTTTCAAAGACAACAAACAACAATACAGTCAGAGTATACCAACTTGGTAGCAGACACAGACACACGATAAATGTTATCGCAGTGAAACATACCCCTTATTTGTATTAATATGATGTTAGTAGGGATTAGCGACAGTGCAGAGTTAGATTCGTAGAAAGTATACTGTTGAAGTTTATATCATTTTGAAACTAATAGTTTCTAATATTCGTTATAAACAAACATTTCCTACTTGTTATTGGATTTTGCCACGGTGTCAATCCAAAGATAAAATGATTAATGTGAGATTAAGCATAACTTGACTCTGAAATACAACCATAGCAAAGGTTTTAATTCTTACAAGATGTTATTTGAGTACTTGACATTTACATGATGATTTAATACGGTCAAGTTGTTGACAGCGGTGACTGGGGTATGTTGTTGTGTTACGTCTGTTTGTTTTAGCGTTGCGATTTCAATGACTGCTTTCTAATTGCTTGTATATGCGTTTCTGACCAGATTCCTTAAGTAAAGCAAACTTTTGATTTGAAACTTGTTTTATTGTTCAAGTATTTACCTTCCTCCTATAGCGTGTATTCTTAATCGTTAAAACATTTGATACTAATGCTCTATTGAATTTTTTCGTAAACTGATGCTTTATTATAGATAGTTGTTAGTGATAAATGATGTTAAGATGTTTAACTGACTATAAAATTTGGGAGTAGTTTACATCGCGGTACACATCGTCACTACTATGGCGTACATAAAAGTACTTCATTAATTACTAAGTCCCTCGTGCGTTTCGTTACGTTTCAACCTAACCACATTCTTTGCTAATATTCCAGCAATAATAAGATCAAACTATGCATACACAACTAACACATGAAATGTATCGCAAAATACATTTTGGAAAATAACATTATAATCACAATAATCGGAATCATTTTATTCATTCACCTTTCAGTATTGAAATAGGTCTCGTCATATCATATAAACATTATAATTATATATACCTGTTAATACAATTAGATAAAGAAAACAAAGAAACTGCCGCGAGGCACTGAAAATAAGATAGGATAGGGAAAATAAACAGAAACCCGTCACTTACCACACATGAAGGCAGGAGGGCGAGACATGTAAAAACACAAAAACAAAGGAATTGCACAACATTTCGACTTTAGTCTTAATCATGTGGGAGGCGAGACATATGGCAGGGGGAAAGATGTGGTCACATCCCAACCCGCCACGTCTCTCGCCCTCCTGCCTTCATCTGTGGTAAGTGACGGGTTTCTGTTTATTTTCCCTATCCTATGTTAATACAATTAATAATATATGATTAATAATGTAAGAGAATTTAGATTATGTCAAATAATTCCTCAGTTTTACATCGATATATTTCAGTGATAAATTCCTTAGTGCAAATTTTATTTAGGGGCATTATTCTCAGATTCTTGGGTAGATGGTTGAAGAGTCTGATTACCATCATCTTAATACTATTTTTAGTTATGCTAAGTGAGCAAAATTCAGTATACAATACAATACATTCATTTTCCATTGATCCCAATATAAGAGACTGGCTCTGTGGGATGTGGAAAGTTGTCAATTTACAGATAAACAGTTGCATAACAAAATAATAAGTACACCACTAGATGTATAGTCATAGTATACATGGTACAATAAACACTTCCATTACAAAATAATTCATACACCAGAAGATGTACAGTCAATACAATACAATACATTCATTTTCCATTGATCCCAATATAAGAGACTGGCTCTGTGGGATGTGGAAAGTTGTCAATTTACAGATAAACAGTTGCATAACAAAATAATAAGTACACCACTAGATGTACAGTCATTGTATACATGGTACATTAAACACTTCCATTACAAAATAATACATACACCAGAAGATGTACAGTCATAGGTATAAAAAAAAAATTAACAAAATAATACATACACCACAAGATGTACAATAGTAACATATATGGTACTGTAAACAATTACGTCACAAACTAAATACATACACCAGGAGATGTACAGTCATAGCATACATGGTAAATTAATTATTTGAACTATATTTACACAAGATACCGGCAGTTATGTTTTAGATACCTTAGAAATAAATTCTTCGACAGAGTAGAAGTAGTTGTCAATTAAAAATTCTTTCAATTTTTTACTGAATTTGTTCTTATCATCTACTAGACATTTAATATGTGTTGGGAGAATATTGAAGATATGTATCCCTGAATATCGGACCCCTTTATGAACAAATGACAATGACTTGTAAGTCTTGTGAGGATCATTTTTACTTCTAGTGCCATAATAGTGTACTTTACTATTTGTTTCAAACAAAGTATAATTTGTGACTACAAAGGAAATTAATGTGTATATATACTCAGATGCTAATGTTAAAATCCCTAACTTATTGAACAGCTCTCTACATGAAGTTCTGTTGCTAACCCCACACATAATTCTTATTACACGCTTTTGGGCTCTGAACACTTTGTCTCTATGGGTAGAATTGCCCCAGAATATTATTCCATATGACAATAAGGAGTGAAAATAAGCAAAATAAACTAGCTGCCTCATATGGAGATCACCTAAAGCTGAAATTGTACGAATTGCAAATGTGGCTGCTCCCAATCGCTTTAGTAAGTCGGAAACATGTACTTTCCAATTTAAATTATGATCAATATACAAACCTAGAAATTTCACACTATCTACCTCTTGAATGGACTGGCCTGCAAATTTTATGTCTTTTTATGTCAGGTGTTAACCTGTGTGATGTACTGAACTGCATATACCGAGTTTTATCAAAGTTTAAAGACAAGCCATTAGCTATAAACCATTTAGTAATCAGTTCAAAGACATAATTTGAAATATATTCTGTAGATAAATCTGGAGTGATTTTAATCCTATGTTTGTGTCATCTGCAAATTGGACAAATTTTGAGTTTTTAGATCATTTATGTATATTTAGATCATTTATATATGTATTAAAAACAATAGTGGCCCCAATATAGAACCCTGAGGTACTCCGCATCTGATTAATTTCCACTCAGAAAACAGTGGACCTCTTAAGGTAGCCTTAAAATTCTCCATTGACACTTTCTGTTTTCTATTTAGAAGGTAAGAACTAAGCCATTTATTAACAATGCCATCTATACCATAATACATAAGTTTATGTATCAGAATTTTATGATCCACACAGTCTAATGCTTTAGATAAGACACAAAAAATTCCCACGGGAATTAATTTCTCATTTATTCCTTCTAAAATATTGTCAGTGATTGCAAATATAGCTTGTTCTGTTGAATGACCCTTTTGAAAACCAAATTGTGATTTAGTTAGAATATTATTATTTTTTAGATGTTCATAAACTCTATTGTACATTGCTTTCTCAAAAACTTTGGAGAAGGCTGTTAGTAAAGAAATTGGTCGGTAAGTCGATACGGCTGCCTTATCTCCCTTTTTATAGAGTGGTTTAACTACACATACTTAAGCCTTTCTGGAAAAGTACCCTCAAGTAAAGATATATTAAACAGGTAACTTGGTATATTACTTAATTCTGTGGAGCACAATTTAATGAATCTGCTGGAAATCCCATCATAACCACTTGAGTATTTGCTCTTAAGGGATTTGATAATATTTCTTATTTCTTCTGGAGTAGCTAATTTTATAGACATAGAGTTAAATTTTTCTTGGAAGCCTTTTTTTGACAAAATTAAGACTGTTTGTCACTGAGCTATTAGCAGTCAACTTATCAGCAACAGATAAAAAATGTTTATCAAAATTATCAGCAATTGAGAAATTAGATTATACTGAATTTTCTTTGACAAAAATATCATTACTTGTTTGATTACTCTTTCCTGTTTCCTTTTTTACAATGTCCCATATTGTTTTAATTTTATTTTCAGAGTCATGAATTTTATGTTTGTAGTACATACATTTAGATTCTTTAATAACCTTTTTCAGTATTTTGCAGTACTGTTTGTAATGTGTTTTTACATTAGCACTCTCACTGTTCCTAGAGGCAATATACAACTTCCTTTTATTAACGCATGATGTTCTAATGCCAATAGTTATCCAAGGCTTTTGTTCTTTTTGAGAAGCACGACACTTCAAGGGGAAGCAACTTTCAAAGAAATTTAATACAATGTTACTAAAAATGTTGTATTTTTCATCCATACCTTGGGCACTGTATACCTGTTCCCAGTTTGTGGTATTCAGGCACTCTCTAAAACAAGTCATAGCATATATGGTACATTAAAAAAAAATTCCATGACAAAATAATACATACATCACAAGATGTACACTCATAACATATATGGTACCGTAAACAATTACGTAACAAATTAAATACATACACCAGGAGATGTACAGTCATAGCATACATGGTAAATTAATTATGTGAACTATATTTATTCAAGATACTGGCAGTTATTTTTTTT
Source organism: Vandiemenella viatica (assembly GCA_031002005.1). Lineage (NCBI taxonomy): Eukaryota > Metazoa > Arthropoda > Insecta > Orthoptera > Morabidae > Vandiemenella > Vandiemenella viatica. Next base: position 37,706,420 of record CM061919.1, read on the forward strand.
AGATACCTTAGAAATAAATTCTTCAACAGAGTAGAAGGAGTTGTCAATTAAAAATTCTTTCAATTTTTTCCTGAATTTATTCTTATCATCTACTAGACATTTAATATGTGTTGGGAGCATATTAAAGATATGTATCCCTGAATATCAGACCCCTTTTTGAACAAATGACAATGACTTGTAAGTCTTGTGCAGATCATTTTTACTTCTATTGCCATAATTGTGTATTTTACTATTTGTTTCAAACAAAGTATAATTTGTGACTACAAAGGACATTAATGTGTATATATACTCGGATGCTAATGTTAAAATCCCTAACATCTTCAACAGCTCTCTACATGAAGTTCTATTGCTCACCCCACACATAATTCTTATTACATGCTTTTGGGCTTTGAACACTTTGTCTCTAGGTAGAATTGCCCCAGAATATTATTCCAAATGACAATAAGGAGTGAAAATAACCCAAATAAACTAGCTGCCTCATACGGAGATCACCTACAGCTGAAATTGTACGAATTGGAAACGTGGCTGCTCCCAATCGCTTTAGTAAGTCAGAAACATGTACTTTCCAATTTAAATTATGATCAATATTTTTTTTTGCTGTCGTCAGTTTTTAGACTGGTTTGATGCAATCCTCCATCCCTTCCTATCCTGTGCTAACCTTTTTGTTTCTACATACCCCTTTCAACCCATGTCCTCATATATCTGCTTCATATATTCTAATCTCTGTCTACCTCTACAGTTCTTACCTTCAACTGTTCCCTCCACTAACAAATTAACCAATCCAGCATGTCTCAAAATATGACCTAAAAGCCTGTCTCTTCTTCCTGTAAGCTTCTTCACCGAGCGTGGTGGTGTAACGGATAGCGTTCTGGCCTCGCATTCGGGAGGACGGCGGTTAGAATCCCCGTCCGGGCATCCAGATTTGGGTTTTCCATGGTGTCCCCAAATCACTCCAGGTGAATGCCGGGATGCTTCCTTCAAAAGGCCATGGCCGAATTCCTTCCCATTCCTTGCCCCATCCTTTCCCGTCTCTAAAGACTACGTTGTTAAAAAGGGACGTTAAACTGTTACAAAAAAAAAAAAAAAAAAAAAAAAAAGTAAGCTTCTTTTCTCCCCCATCATTTCCAAAACTCGTTCATTTCTTACTTTGTCTGTCCACTTAATTTTTAGCATTCTTCTGTAGCACCACATTTCAAATGCTTCAAGTTTATTTCTTTCCGGTATTCCTAAAGTCCATGTTTCGCTACCGTAAAGTGCTTTCCTCCACACATAGAGTTTTAAAAAGTTCTTTCTAATTCCTAGATCAATATTTGAAACTAAAAGGTTTCTCTTTTTCATGAAGGCCCTTTTAGCTAGTGCTATTCTGCTTTTAACATCCTTCCTGCTTCGGCCATCGGTTGTAATTTTGCTTCCCAAGTAACAGAACTCACTCACTTCTCCTATAGCATCCGATCCTATTTTTATATTTAATCTGCTACTACTGGTATCATTTCTGCTACATTTCATCACTTTTGTCTTACTTTGATTTATATTCAGTCCAAAATCTTCCTTTAGTATTTTGTTCATGCCATTCAATAACTTCTCAATATCCTCAGCCCTCCCTGCTAACAAGACAATGTCATCAGCAAATCGTAGCATACTGATTTTTTCTCCCTGAAAACTTATGCCGCATGGAAATTTTTCTTTGACTTTCTTCATTGCTTCTTCTACATACAAGTTGAATATTAACGGGGATAGACTACAACCTGGTCTCACACCCTTTTTAATCGATGCATGTCTCTCGTGATTCTCTACTTTTATTACAGCCACTTGATTCTTATATAGTTTATAGAGAATTCTTCTATCTCTATACTTTAGACCTGACTTCTTTAAAATTTTGAACATCTTGTCCCACCTAACATTATCAAAAGCTTTTTCTAAATCAACAAATGCCATAAAAGTATCTTTGTTTTTCTTGATCCGCCCTTCAAGTATATCAATATACAAACCGAGAAATTTCACACTCTCTACCTCTTGAATGGACTGGCCTGCAAATTTTATGTCTATATCAGGTGTTAACCTGTGTGATGTACTGAATTGCATATACTGAGTTTTATCAAAGTTTAAAGACAAGCCATTAGCTGTAAACCATTTATTAATCAGTTCAAAGACATAATTTGAAATATCTTCTGTAGATAAATCTGGAGTGTTTTTAATTCCTATGTTAGTTTCATCTGCAAATTGGACAAATTTTGAGTTTTTAGATGAAACACAGGGTAGATCATTTATATATATTAAAAACAATAGTGGCCCCAATATAGAACCCTGAGGTACTCCACATCTGATTAATTTCTACTCAGAAAACAGTGGACCTGTTAAGGCAGTCTTAAAATTCTCCATTGACACTTTCTGTTTTCTATTTAGAAGGTAAGAAACTAAGCAATTTATTAACAATGCCATCTATACCATAATACTGTAGTTTCTGTATTAGAATTTTATGATCTACAGTCAAATGCATTAGATAAGTCACAAAAAATTCCCCACAGGAATTAATTTCTCATTTATTCCTTCTAAAATATTGTCAGTGAATGCAAATATAGCTTATTCTGTCGAATGACCCTTTTGAAAACCAAATTGTGATTTAGTTAGAATATTATTATTTTTTAGATGTTCATAAACCCTATTGTACATTGCTTTCTCAAAAACATTGGAGAAGGCAGTTAGTAATCAAATTGGTCGGTAATTCGATACGGCTGCCTTATCTCCCTTTTTATAGAGTGGTTTAACTACACATACTTAAGCCTTTCTGGAAAAGTACCCTCAAGTAAAGATGTATTAAATAGATAACTTAGTATATTACTTAATTCTGTGGAGCACAATTTAATTAATCTGCTGGAAATCCCATCATAACCACTTGAGTATGGTCAGCCTGGATGTTACGTCGTTGTTTACGCATGTGCTTTTAGGGGAAACTGTTGAACTACTTAGTGAACATTTTGATCCGAAACTTGTTATTCAGACACACCCTCACGTCTACGTACTTTGTGTACCAGGGCGAATACTACTAGCAAACAGACGGCGTGGCTATGGGGTCCCCATTGTCTCCCGCAGTAGCTGACTTCTAGATGGAACATTTTGAGCATATAGCTCTTGACACGGCTCCTTTAAAGCCTAAATGTTTCTACAGGTTTGTTGACGATACGTTTCTCGTGTGGTCTCATGGAATTCCAGCATTATATGAATTCGTGAACCTTCTTAATGGGATCACCCCAACATTAAATTCACGGTAGAAATCGAAAGGAATGGATCACTTCCGTTTTTAGATGTTCTAGTGCGTCGGAAGCCTAATGGAAGGTTAGGGCACAACGTTTACAGAAAACCTACACACACCGATCGCTATCTTAATGCTCAAAGTTTTCACCATCCTTCTCAGAAACTGGGAGTGATCAATACTCTTGTCCATAGGGCAAAGGTGATGTCTGACAATGAACATTTAAGGGAGGAACTGTAACACCTGGAACGCTTATTTTGTGCCAATGGTTATAGCACTAAAGAAATCCGACGTGCAACCATCGGAAGACAAAAAAGAACCAAGACAGATGACTGAGATCAATACAAGCCGCGTGCCTTTCTACCTTTCTGTGGAGCAGTAACATCAAAAATAGCAAGATTACTCAACATACAGGGCATCCGTTCGATTTTTCGACCTCCACCAAAAATTGGACAGCTGTTGCGAACTCCGAAAGATAGTCTCAATCTTCGGGCTCCTGGAGTGTACATAATTCCATGTGAATGTGGCACTTCTTATATAGGGCAAACCTTAAGGACAATTAATGAAAGACGAAAAGAACACACCAGATATTTTAAACTTGGACAAAAAGAAAAATCTGCCTTAGCCGAACACGCCATTGACAACGGACACGAGCCGTGCTTCGACAAAACGACACGCCTTTGTTACGCAAATAACTTTTGGGACAGTGTTGTGAAGGAGGCTATTGAGATTAGACTTAGCAACAATGTTATTAATCATGATCAAGGACTCAATTTAAGCCAAGCTTGGAAGCCAGCATTTGGATTATTACAAACGAGACGGAATCGAGCCACATTAGGGCATATGGGTGACCCGATTGTGACGTCACCAAGCGAGCAGGGCCTAACTAGACCGCTCCTCCACGCGCTTTCCCCTCCATTCCCGGCTGCTGGCGCTGTATAATAGACTACCGTGCGGCAGACTTCAGTAATGTTAAGCGGGGGCATGGCAATGGAAGCAGTGCAAGCTTCTGAAACGTCGCCAGACGGCTCAATTCTGACGCGGCTTGAAACCCGAGAAGTTTTTATAAAGCATTGCCGCCGCGAAAACGTACATAATTATCTAACTTGAGTATTTGCTCTTAAGGGATTTTATAATTTTTTTTATTTCTTGAGTAGCTAATTTTATAGACATAGAGTTAAATTTTTCTTGGAAGCCTTTTTTGAGAAAATCCATAGTGTGTGTCACTGAGCTATTAGCAGTCAACTTATCAGCAACAGAGAAAAAATATTTATTAAAATTATCAGCAATTGAAAAATTAGATTCTACTGAATTTTCTTTGACAAAAATATCATTACTTGTTTGATTACTCTTTCCTGTTTCCTTTTTTGTTGTCATCAGTCTTTCGACTGGTTTGATGCAATCCTCCATCCTTTCCTATCCTGTGCTAACCTCATTTCTACATACCCCTTACAGCCCACGTCCTCAATTACCTGTTTCATATATTCAAATCTCTGTCTTCCTCTACAGTTCTTACCTTCGACTGTTCCCTCCACTAACAAGTTAACCAATCCAGCATGTCTCAAAATATGACCTACCAGCCTGTCTCTTCTTTCCGTAAGCTTCTTCCACAAACTTCTATTCTCACCCATCATTTCCAAAACTCGTTCATTTCTTACTTTGTCTGTCCACTTAATTTTCAGCATTCTTCTGTAGCACCACATTTCAAATGCTTCAATTTTCTTTCTTTCCGGTATTCCTAAAGTCCACGTTTCGCCACTATAAAGAGCTGTGCTCCACACGGAGTTTTAAAAAGTTCTTTCTAATTCCTAGATCAATATCATCATATATATTATTTCTATAAGGTATTTTTTTGTCACAAGCCTGTATCTTCCTTCATACATGACCAAAATCAATGAATGAGGTGTCATTTTAAAGCTTATAGTCCCCACTTTGGGCACATCACATTATAAGAAAGGAATTTTCGGAATTCGACCCTTAAAGGGCAAAAATGTCAATATTTCTAAAAAGCTGTTTTCTGTGTTACAAGTAATTTATCTTCCTGGATATCGATCTGAAATCGTTTAATGAAGTATCATTTTAAAGATTAAGATTTCCGCTTTGGTGACATCATATATTAAGACAGAATTTTTTCGGAATTCGACCCTTAAAGGGCAAAAGGATCAACATTTATGCAATTCGTTATTGTGTCACGAGCGATTTATCTCCCTTAATATCTAACCGATATAGATAAATGAGGCATCATATCAAAGACTAAGGTCTCCACCGTGGTAACACTATATTTTAAGAAAGGAATTTTTCGTAATTCGACCCTTAAAGGGCAAAAATATTAATTTTTCTAAAGTGCGTTTTTTGTATCTCGAGCCATTTATCTCCCTGGATATCTAACAAAAATCTATAAATGAAGTAGGATTATAAGGAGTAATATCTCAGATTTGGTGAAATCATATTTTAAGAAAGAATGTTTTTGGAATTCAACCCTTAAATGGAAAAAGTATAAATGCTTCTATAACGCATTTTTGTGTCACGTGCCATTTATCTCACTTCATATCCAACCGATATAGATAAATGAGGTATCATACTAAAGATTAAGGTCTCCGCCGTGGTAACATTATAATTTAAGATAGGATTTTTTTCGTAATTCGACCCTTAAAGGGCAAAAATGACAATTTTTCTAAAATGTGTTTTTTGTGTCTCTAGCCATTTATCTCCCTGGATATACAACCAAAATCGATAAATGAAGTAGGAGTATGAAGAGTAATGACCCAGCTTTAGTGACATCATATTCAACCTCACTTTTCACCGAATTTTTTTTCGCGAAATAGTATATATTATTTCTATAAGGTATTTTTTTGTCACAAGCCTACATCTTCCTTCATACTTAACCAAAATCAATGAATGAGGTGTCATTTTAAAGCGTATGGTCTCTACTTTCATCACATCAAATTTTAAGAAAGAAAGTTTTAGGAATTCGACCCTTAAAGGGCAAAAATGTCAATATTTCTAAAATGCTGTTTTCTGTGTTACAAGTCATTTATCTCCCTGGATACCTATCTGAAATCGAATAATGAAGTATCATTTTAAAGATTAAGATCTCCGCTTTAGTGACATCATATATTTAGTCAGAAATTTTTCGGAATTTGACCCTTAAAGGGCAAAAGGATCAATATTTATGCAATTCGCTTTTGTGTCACGAGCGATTTATCTCCCTTAATATCTAACCGATATAGATAAATGTGGTATCATATTAAAGAATAAGGTCTCCGCCATGGTAACATTATATTTTAAGAAAGGAGGTTTTCGTAATTCGACCCTTAAAGGGCAAAAATATCAATATATCTAAAATACGTTTTATGTCTATCCAGCCGTTTATCTCCCTGGATTTCTAACCAAAATCGATAAATGAAGTAGGAGTATGAAGAGTAATGACTCAGCTTTGATGTCATCTTTTTCAACCTTACTTTTCATCACATTTTTTTCGCTAAATTTTCGCACGGGTCATCTAGTTTGAAACTAAAAGGTTTCTCTTTTTCATGAAAGCTCTTTTTGCTAGTGCTATTCTGCTTTTGACATCATTCCTGCTTCGGCCATCGGTTGTAATTTTACTTCACAAGTAACAGAATTCGCTTACTTCTCCTATTGCATCCAATCCTATTTTTATATTTAACCTACTAGTATTGGTATCATTTCTGCTACATTTCATAACTTTTGTCTTGCTTTGATTTATATTCAGTCCAAAATCTTCCTTTAGTATTTTGTTCATGCCATTCAGTAACTTCTCAATATCCTCAGCCCTCTCTGCTAACACGACAATGTCATCAGCAAATCGTAGCATACTGATTTTTTCTCCCTGTAAACTTATGCCACATGGAAATTTTTCTTTGACTTTCTTCATTGCTTCTTCTACATACAAGTTGAATATTAACGGGGATATACTACAACCTTGTCTCACACCCTTTTTAACTGATGCATGTCTCTCGTGATTCTCTACTTTTATTATAACCACTTGATTCTTATATAGTTTATAGAGTATTCTTCTATCTCAATACTTTAGACCTGACTTCTTCAAAATTTTGAACATTTTGTCCCACCTAACATTATCAAAAGCTTTTTCTAAATCAACAAATGCCATAAAAGTATCTTTGTTTTTGTTGATCCGCCCTTCAAGTATTAGTCTTAAAGACAGAATTGCTTCCCTTGTACCGTGATTTTTCGTAAACCCAAACTGATCTTCACCTACTATCTCTTCTACTACCCTTTCCATCCTTCTGTATATTATTCTGCTCAATAATTTTGAAGCATGTGATGTTAGACTAATGGTGCGATAATTCTCACATTTGTCGGCTTGTGCTTTATTTGGAAGTGTGAATATGATATTTTTATTAAAATCAGTTGGAATTTCTTGTTTCATAACTTTTTGATATCAGCTTGAATAATCTTTTGATTCCTTCCTCTCCTAGAGATTTAAGAAGTTCTGCAGGGATCTCATCAATTCCAACTGCCTTATTTGCTTTCAAGTCATTCAGAGCTTTATTAAATTCTGTCCTCAAAACAGGATCTCGTAAGTCATCAATGTCAACATCATGTTCCTTTTCCATTACACTATTGTTCAAGTCATCCCCATCATAAAGTTTCTCAATGTATTCTTTCCATCGGTTAGCTCTATTTTCTGAGCTTAAAAGAGGTTTCCCATCGGCAGCTTTAATGTTCATACCACTTTTCTTCATTTCTCCAAAATTCTGTTTGATCTCTCTGTATTCAACATATACTTTACCTACGACCATTTCCTTATCTACTTCTTCACACTTTTGTTGTAGCCATTTTTCTTTTGCTATTTTGCATTTCCTATTTATTTGATTTCTAAATTGCCTGTACTGCTCTCTTCCTGCTTCATCCTGTGCATTTTTGTACCTTCTCCTCTGATCCATCAGCTCCAAAATTTCTTCTGTGATCCAAGGTTTTCGGGCAGATTGTTCCCTAAAGCCCAATGTTTCTTTACCTGCTTTTATTATCTCGGTCTTTAATGCATTCCATTCGTCCTCGGTTGAGCTCCTTTCGGAGTTACTTCTTAGACCCAAGTCTACTATTTCTGCAAATTTTTCTCTAGTGCTAGATTGTTTCAGTTTATTCACTTCCAGTCTGTTCTGCTTATACTGCTTCTTTATTCGCTTAAATTTCAGCCTGCACTCCATTATTATCAAATTATGGTCAGAGTCTATGTCTGCTCCTGGGTACGCTTTACAGTCTAGAACTTGATTCCTGAATCTCTGTTTGACCATGATATAATCTAGCTGATACCTGCCTGTGTCCCCAGGATGTTTCCACATGTAAATTCTTCTTGCATGGTTCTTAAACAGTATGTTTGCCACTACTAGCTTATATCTATCACAAAATTCTAGCAACCTGCTTCCTCATCATTTCTTTCTCTTAGACCAAAACTTCCTACAGTATTCCCCTCTTTTCCTTCTCCCACTATTGCATTCCAATCACCCATGATTATTAGATTTTCCTCCCCCTTCACATATTGAAATAATTCTTCAATTTCAGCATATATTTTTTCTATTTCTTCGTCATCTTCCTGTGATGTTGGCATATACACTTGTACTAATGTGGTTGGGACGGGCTTAGTTCCTAACCTCATCAAAATAATCCTGTCACTAAACTGTTCATAATAACTCACCCGTTTCCCTACTTTCTTGTTCATTACAAACCCTACACCAGTGACTCCATTGACAGCTTGTGTGCTAATTATCCTGTGTTCCCCAGACCAGAAATCCTGTGCATCCTTCCATTTAATCTCACTAATCCCAACAACATCTAACTTAAGTTGTTCCATCTCCCTTTTTAAGTTTTCTAACCTACCTGCCCTATTTCAGACCTCTAACATTCCACGCTCCAACTCGTAGAATGTTTCTATCCATTCTGATGACTCCTCCTTGAGCAGTCCCCACCCGGAGATCTGATTGGGTGACTATTTTACCCAGGAAGAAGCCATCATGATATATGTAATTTGAGAGGATTACATGTCCTCGGGATACCCTTTGGGTCTTTAATGCAGTGGTTTCCCGTTGCCTTCTGCATCCCCATGCCGTTGATCATTTCTTATTCATCCGCCTTTAGGGGCCGTTTCCAACCCCAAGGGCAAGAGGGTGACCTGGACCGCTCCCCGCTCTTCCGCCCTCCGCCCTCCTTTCGGAGGCCGTTGCCAAGCAGTGGGTGATTCCTTATACCGGAATCTTTTAATCGCCAGAGCCTCGTCCGTGCAAACATGGTGCACCACGTGAATGAGAGGTAGACATTTGGTTGTAAAAGGCTAGTATAGCCTCTCCCAAACCCTTAAACCCCTTCCTTTTTTACAATGTCCCATATTGTCTTAATTTTATTTTCAGAATCATGAATTTTATGTTTGTAGTACATACAATTAGATTCTTTAATAACCTTTTTCAGTATTTTGCAGTACTGTTTGTAATGTGTTTTAACATTAGCACTCTCACTGTTCCTAGAGGCAATATACAACTTCCTTTTATTAATGCATGATGTTCTAATGCCAATAGTTATCCAATGCTTTTGTTCTTTTTGAGAAGCACGACACTTCTTCAAGGGGAAGCAACTTTCAAAGAAATTTAATACAATGTTACTTAAAATGTTGTATTTTTCATCCATACCTTGAGCACTGTAAACCTGTTCCCAGTTTGTGGTATTCAGGCACTTTCTAAAACAAGTAGCTGACTCATCATTTATTACACGCTGAAGTTTAAAGACATTACTCTTAGTGCTAGTTCCTATTGAAGTGTTGATGGTTAATAACTGGGCATCGTGATCCGAAAGTGCATTGATGGATGGCTTGATGGTATAACTGAATTTGAGGTATCTAGGAAAAACATTGTCTATAGCTGAGTGACTATTATTCATTATTCTAGTTGGAAATTAACTACCTGAGTTAAATTGAGTGAAACTGACTAATGATTCTAACATGACTTTACAGGGTAAGTTATTTAGAAAATCTACCTTAAAATCACCACATACGACTATGTTGACTTCTTTTCTGCTGAAAAATGTTAATAAGAGTTCAAACTGGTTCATAAAAACAGAAAAGTTTCCCGATGGTGCTCTATATACTGTTACTATTATGAAAATTTCATTATTGACACTTAGCTGTGTAGCACAGGCTTCAAAATGTTGGTCAACACAATATTTGCTAATACTTATATCCTCAAAAACTATAACCATTTCTAACATAAGTGACAACTCCTCCTTTCTCCAAGTTCGTTCTACAATAATGAGAAGCTAAATTAAAGTCAGTTACATTTGACATAGCTATTCCTGAAGTTATATGGTGTTCAGACAAGCATAAAACATTAATTCTATTGATATCATTTAATTCGTTTATGTGGAATAGCAATTCATCCACTTTATTTGTTAACTCTCTGATATTCTAATGTAATACATTAATCCCTACACAATTTTTAATTTTGGTATCTGAAAACTTATTATTGTTTAAACTAATTTCTTTTAAAACTCTCTTCCTAATACATGATCCTAATCTAAAAAAGGAGCTGCCCTAACACCATTAACAACAGAATCTTTTCATGTGAATTTGTGGCCCCAATTAATTGTTTTGCTATGAGATCTGAAAGAACCCCCTTCCCTCTACTATTGAGGTGTAGGCCATGCCTAGTATAATCCCACCTATCAATAGCATCTACAGGTACCAAGCCCATGCCAGAGCCAATATCAGACATAAGATACCGTTCCAGTTCCAGATTCACTCGCCTCACAGCAGAGTTCATCTGTGGCCGATCATAGCGTCTCAAGACCGACATCACACTGACCCGAGTGTGGCACGTTGCTTCTGCTATTTTCTCCAGGTCATCTCTGATACTATACCTATCATTCCTGCCCAAACTATTTCCCGCTCCTCCCACTATCACTACATGATCCTCATCTGTGAAATCCTTACACAAAGAACCTATATCTTCTACTACCTGACCAAGACTAGCACTAGGTTTGAAGAAACTCATGACCTGGAAACCTGATCCTAATTTTTCCTGTACCAATGGCCCAACACCTCGTCCATGGCTACTACCTAGCAGCAAGACTTTCTTTTTTAATCCCTGCCTACCAGACTTAACTACACAGTTTTTCCTACAAGTCTGCTGCTTTTTACCTACACCTACAACTACAGAAGGCTCATCCCTGTCTAACTCTGGCAACAGGGCAAACCTATTTTGCACCCCAACAACAAAAGAATCAGAAGCCCTTCTTGTTCTAATTGCCCTTTTCCCTGTCACCAGTTCCCAACCATCTCTGTTTCCCTCCCTGCGCAGCCTATCCAACTCCTTTCTAGCCTCTATCAGTTCAGCCTGAAGGGCACTAATCCTTTCCTCCTGCTCCAATATCTTCCTACTTTTGAAACAATCTTTACAAAACCATGGGAGAGCCTCCTCAATTTCCCCAACTTCGACGCCACTACAAATCGCCCCAATGAAACCATTTCTCACACCCTTCGCAAAAAATTCCAACCCTCAAAAATCTACGGCAATGTCCACACTTTTCACTCATGATTACAAGACTAACAACAACAAAGTACACAATACGAGAAAAATTTGTTGAACTTAACCTTACAAAAAATCTGCTAAATTAATTCACAAGTAAGCTTTATCTAAATATATTTGCTCTATAACAAAAATCTGAACTTAAGCCGAGCGTTCAAAAATGTAAACAAACACAGAAAGTAAACACGGAACAGACCAAAGCACTAAATCACAAATAAATTTTTTTTGCACGAATAAAAACACTCACTAACGCTCACAGTAGTAAAATGTATTAGAGTTAATTACTATTACAACAAAAATAACTATTAACTATATTTATTTATAATTTAAATACACACGTTCGTGCGTTACGTGTTTCCGCGGTATTCCAGAGATGGTAACATCTTGCATTGTGTTGTATTTATCATTTACATCAGCATGGCTTTAGAAGAGATGTGTTTCTTTCTTAACAGAGAGTAAACATTGTTCCCCAGGTAGTGTCATAATTCCAAACTTTAAGAATAATTTCTTATAGTGTGTTCTGGGTAGGCCTACTGTTCCACATATAAGTCAAACTACTATTTTTATTTTTAAACAAAAAAAAAAAAAAAAAAAAAAAAAAAAAAAAAAAAAAAAAAAAAAAAAACAGAAAAGAAGTCAACATAGTCGTATGTGGTGATTTTAATGTAGATTTTCTAAATAACTTACCCTGTAAAGTCATGTTTGAATCATAGTCAGTTCATTCAATTTAACTCAGGTAGTTAATTTTACAACTAGAATAAGAATGTGACTCTGCTATAGACAATGTTTTTCCTAGATACCTCAAAATTCAGTTATACCATCAAGCTATCCATCAATGGACTTTCGGATCACGATGCCCAATTATTAACCATCAACACTTCAGTAGGAACTAGCTCTAAGAGTAATGTTTTAAACTTCAGCGTGTATCATAATGATGAGTCAGTTACATATTTTAGAAGCTGCCTCGATACGACAAACTGGAAACACATTTATAGTGCACAAGGTATGGATGAAAATACAACATTTTTAGTAGCGTCGTATTAATTAATTTTGAAAGTTGGTTCCCTTGAAAAGTGT
>CM061919.1:37720301-37843108 GCA_031002005.1 Vandiemenella viatica
CTAATTGCCCTTTTCCCTGTCACCCAGTTCCCAACCATCTCTGTTTCCCTCCCTGCGCAGCCTATCCAACTCCTTTCTAGCGTCTATCAGTTTAGCCTCAAGGGCACTAATCCTTACCTCCTGCTCCAATATTTTCCTACTTTTGAAACAATCTTTACAGAACCATGGGAGAGCCTACTCAATTTCCCCAACTTCAATGCCACTACAAATCGGTCCCCAATGAAACCATTTCTCACACCCTTCGCAAAAAATTCCAACCTTCAAAAATCTACGACAATGTCCACACTTTTCACTCATGATTACAAGACACTAATAACAACAAAGTACACAATGCTAGAGAGAAAATTGGTTGAACTTAATCTTACAAAACAAAAACTGCTAAATAAATTCACAAGTAAGCTTTATCTAAATATATTTATGCTCTATAGCAAAAATCTAAACTTAAGCCTAGTGTTAAAATTTGTAAACAAACGCAGAAAATAAACACGGAACAGACCAAAGCTCTAAATTACAAATAAATTTTTTTATGCACGAATAAAAACACTCGCTAACGCTCACAGTAGTAAAATGTATTAGAATTACTATTACAACAAAACCTAACTGTTAACCTATTTTTATTATAATTAAAATACAGACGTTCGTGCGTTACGTGTTTCCGCGGTATTCCAGAGATGGTAACATCTTGCATTGTGTTGTATTTATCATTTACATCAGCATGGCTTTTAGAAGAGATGTGTTTCTTTCTTAACAGAGAGTAAACATTGTTCCCCCAGGTAGTGTCATAATTCCAAACTTTAAGAATAATTTCTTATAGTGTGTTCTGGGTCGGCCTACTGTTCCACATATAAGTCACACTACTATTTTTTATTTTTAAAGACAAAAAAACACAGAAAAGAAGTCAAACATAGTCGTATGTGGTGATTTTAATGTAGATTTTCTAAATAACTTACCCTGTAAAGTCATGTTTGAATCATTAGTCAGTTCATTCAATTTAACTCAGGTAGTTAATTTTCCAACTAGAATAATGAATGTGACTCTGCTATAGACAATGTTTTCCTAGATACCTCAAAATTCAGTTATACCATCAAGCCATCCATCAATGGACTTTCGGATCACGATGCCCAATTATTAACCATCAACACTTCAGTAGGAACTAGCTCTAAGAGTAATGTTTTTTAAAACTTCAGCGTGTAATAAATGATGAGTCAGTTACTTATTTTAGAAGCTGCCTCGATACCACAAACTGGAAACACACTTACAGTGCACAAGGTATGGATGAAAAATACAACATTTTTAGTAGCGTCGTATTAAATTACTTTTGAAAGTTGGTTCCCCTTGAAAAAGTGTCGTTATTCTCATAAAGAACAAAAACCTTGGATAACTATTGGCATTAGAACATCATGCATTAATAAAAGGAAGTTGTATATTGCATCTAGGAACGGTGAGAATACTAATGTTAAAACACATTACAAACAGTACTGCAAAATACTGAAAAAGGTTATTAAAGAATCTAAATGTATGTACTACAAACATAAAATTCATGGTTCTGAAAATAAAATTAAGACTATATGGGACATTGTAAAAAAGGAAACAGGAAAAAGTAATCAATCAAGTAATGATATTTTTATCAAAGAAAATTCAGTAGAATCTAATTTTTCAATTGCTGACATATTTAATAAATATTTTTTATCTGTTGCTGATAAATTGACTGCTAATAGCTCAGTGACACACAGTATGAATTTTGTCAGAACAGGTTTCTATGAAAAATTTAACTCTGTCTGTAAATTAGCTATTCCAGAAGAAATAAGAAAAATTATCAGATCCCTTAAGAGCAAATACTCAAGTGGTTATGATGGGATTTCCAGCAGATTCATTAAATTGTGCTCCACAGAATTAAGTAATATACTAAGTTACCTGTTTAATATATCTTTACTTGAGGGTACTTTTCCAGAAAGGCTTAAGCATGCTGTAGTTAAACCACTCTATAAAAAGGGAGATAAGGCAGCCGTATCAAATTACCGACCAATTTCATTACTAACTGCCTTCTCCAATGTTTTTGAGAAAGCAATGTACAATAGAGTTTATGAACACCTTAAAAATAATAATCTTACTAAATCACAATTTGGTTTCCAAAAGGGCCATTCAACAGAATAAGCTATATTTGCATTCACTGACAATATTTTAGAAGGAATAAATGAGAAATTAATTCCTGTGGGGAATTTTTTGTGACTTATCTAATGCATTTGACTGTGTAGATCATAAAATTCTAATACAGAAACTACAGTATTATGGTATAGTTGGCATTGTTAATAAATGGCTTAGTTCTTACCTTCTAAATAGAAAACAGAAAGTATCAATGGAGAATTTTAAGGCTGCCTTAAGAAGTCCACTGTTTTCTGAGTAGAAATTAATCAGATGTGGAGTACCTCTGGGGTCCTAAATTGGGGCCACTATTGTTTTTAATATATATAAATGATCAACCCTGTGTTTCATGTAAAAACTCAAAATTTGTCCAATTTGCAGATGACACAAACATAGGAATTAAAAATACTCCAGATTTATCTACAGAATATATTTCAAATTATGTCTTTGAACTGATTAATAAATGGTTTACAGCTATTGGCTTGTCTTTAAACTTTGATAAAACTCAGTATATGCAACAGTACATCACAAAGATTAACACCAGATATAGACATAAAATTTACAGGCCAGTCTATTCAAGAGGTAGAGAGCAGGCCCGTAACTACCACCGGGGCCGCCAAGCCCGAGGGGCACCAAACTAATGGTTAAAAAATTATTTTATTTTAATATCCAATCTAACTTTAATATCTTAGACCCAGCACCTGAGTAAAAGTTAATAATAAAGAAAATCCATCAAAGTGCTAGAGGAAATGTTTTTGCGTGTCCATTTATATACTCCATACGCTTCACATGCAAAAGCAGCTCTAGAGCAGACAGCAGAATGTTGAATGTGTCATGTCGCTCCAGGTGCCTGCCAAGTGATGTGTCAAGTGCAGGTTGGCACGTGCAGTGAGCTAGTGCTATTCATGATGATTCATTCGTTTGCTAACTGCTCATCAATATGAGGGTTGCCTTTTAAGTTTTACAATTGAACAATAGGTGGTGTTAATGAGTTGTGGCACCACTGTATTTGTGAACAATGACGTTTGTTATTGTGAAGCCAGTGGCAATTTAGAAATTGACTGAGTAGGTTGTTTATAGTGAACGTTTAAAAGAAGCAAGTTTGTGCAAAAATGGAAATCACCCGTGAAGGCTCGTATCGGACTGTTAGTGTAGTTGAGAGTCGTATAGTAGAGATAGTACGCGTGTAGTTTATTAATTAGTCTCAGGGCCGGCGTTAGGGGTGGGGTGGGGGTAAGCGTGTCAAATGGTCGCCCATTTGGGAGGGCCCTAACCGATGAATTTTCCAAGGGCCCCCAACTGGTTACGTGACTGCTAAGATCTCTTACCGCGGGCCCCAAAATCCTAGCGCCGGCCCTGTTTAGTCTTACTTTGCTCTTGTTGAGATAATAGTTTATATTATGCAATGAATTTGGCACCAGCCAAGTGGAAATCAAAAAAGACAGACTCTAAAAAGAAGAAACTTGGAGGCTGCAAAAAGTTAGAAGAAGTTGTCAACATGGCTGGACAGTGGAAACCACTCGGCAGGGAAAGGTGATAAGAAAGGTATATATGGTTTGCTTTATTCAGTGTGATGTGTAATTCATGTAAAAATAGTAGTCAAACTTGAATAATTCCAATGTGTATAATTCAAATGTTTCTGTTGGTCGCTTGACATTCCTATAAAACACAATCAGTGGTGGATTAAGCACTCAAGAGGCCCCAGGTGCAATTAAAGTCCTCCAAATAGTTTCAGTACCTCTATAGTGCATATTGTTTTAGCTCCGGTGGGCTTCAGCGCAATTTAAGCCCTGCTTATATACGTATATATATTAAATGTACGTGTAATGTGCCTATATACGTATAGCTCTAAACTATAAGAGGAAATATCATATATATATATTTCTCTCTTTGACCTTCCAATATTTTTAAAATAAAATTTTACTGATTTCCTGACACACATTTTCTTTTTAGGGCCAGAGAAAACAACGAGCCAAGCTTTGGGAGGCACTTCGGAAGAAAATGAAATAGAAGTGGATTCTCCTGATATAAAAATTTCACAGAACTTATGTCCATATACGTCGAAATTAAAACAATGACAACAAATCGAATCAACAAAATTCTTTGGGCGAAGCAGTTGTGATAGACCGAACCAATGATACACCAACTTGTTTTGAAGATCTAGATTCTGCCTATTACGATGTCTTTCCTACTTTAATAGAAAATCAAGAAAAGAAATGTAGGCTGGTAGCAGTTGGTCCAATACAATCTGACGGATCATTTCCCAAGGATATCAATGAACAAGGCTGATCTTTTTCAAGTAACTATTATAGTACAAACACGAAGTCATGGTTGAAGCTTAAAAGAAGTTGGTTATGTTACTCAAAAAAATTAGATTAAGTCTATTGCCGATTGGAAGCACTTGAATATAGCAATTTCAGCATGTTTCAGAACTTATTTCAGTTTATGAAGCATCCAAAAGCCACACACAGACTTGTGTAGTTTATGGGCAGTGCCGGAAACATGGTACTTTCGAAGACGTTTCGACAAAAATTTGGAGAATGAAAGAAGATTCTGGCGAAAAGTTCTCGAAAGAATCCTAAATGTGACCTGAACACTTGCAACATATAATCTCGCATTTCGTGGATCTAGTGAAAAGTTAGAATGTAGCAGCAAAGGAAACTTTCTCTCGATAGTTTAGCTCTTGTCAAAACATGACCCAGTACTGCAAGAATTGATTCAGCGTTCGCAAGGGACTGTGAGATACCTCAGTCCTAAAATTCAGAAGGAACTTATAAACCTATTAGCCTTAGAAATCAAAAATGAAAAGACCGTTACGCTTCAAAAGTACTTTTTTATATATATATATTTATTTTAGATACCACTCAGCACATTGCTGAAGTTGATCAGTTAAGGGAAGTTTACAGGTATGTCAAAACAGTTAATGATAAGAGGGGACGATATCAAAATATGTGAAACTTTTGAATCCTTTAGAGAGGTAAAAGATCAGTCTGCCCAAGGTCTTGCAGCAGAAATACTTACTTCATTGGAAGAGAAAAACTTGGATTTGATCAAATGTGGACAAGGCTACGACGGGGCTGCAGTTATGAGTGGGGCATACCATGGATTGCAGCAGCGTATTAAAGAAAAAGCTCCACATTGTAAGCACCTTAGAATTTTGGCAAATTCTAGTTTTGCTTAGGCGGGACTTAGAAATTTCGATAATTGTAGTTTTCAACTTTAAGGAATTTTCCTGTAATCTTTCCCATAGTGACAATTCGTCATAAAAATCATGTTAAAATGTATTTATCATATCGGGATACGTTTGGTTTAAGAGATATTCCCGTTTGTTCATGTTTTGAAACACCCGATCGGAAAAGTAGAAATTCTAAGATTTGTAATACCTTTAAATCGTGTAAAGCTACAACCGAACTTTTATCACCAGCTGTATTCAGCACTGTCCCCGATATTTTGGCAATTAAATTAAGTAATTTGGTAAAGTCTAATTAGTAATTTTAATTAAGAGAAAAAATAAGCTTTTTCATTAAAAGAGATATTGATTTAAAAATTACATCGGTAGATAGCACTAATTGAGACAATTTCGCACATATAGTGGTTTCGGTAAAAAGTTTAAGCATTTGTCCGGTAATTAAGTTTTTGAAAATGGATTATTGCTGATTGTCGGGTAGAAGTCCGCAAAATCCGCCAAGATTGGTCACGTGATGAATTTAGTGTTAAGACGATAGAAACCTTTTGGAATGGTAAATTAAATTAAAATAGATAGAACTGGATGATGGAAAGTCCCTGTAAAAATCTCAAATTAAACTATCATATACTTTTGAAGATATTAATTAAAGAAAGATTTGCCAAGGTCATAGGCGCGCGCAGGGCTATAATAGTTCGTGCGGTAAGCACACGTTGTCTCATTCTTACGCCGGGAAGTGATCGAGCAACTCTGTGCATGACTTTATCAGTGATGTGTAAAATAGGAACTTAGCAAAATGTAGTCTATCTTTTCTTGCTTTCGGTTTCGTCTGGCCTGTACTTTGGTAAAAGTATATGAAGGAACATTACATTGTTTTTGTCGCTGGTCGTAACTTGCTATGCTGGTCAGTGAACTGTTTTCGACCATGTTTGGTGTCGTGTTATAGTGTAACTTTAATGACTGTTAAGAACTTGTAAATTCACTAAAGGGGTTCGGTCGGTTCAAATTTCTCTCCACAACCTGCAACCTTTTGGAAAAGTGTGTTCGATTTGCCAGCTCAACTGTTAAATGCTATTTTGAACTTTTGATTTTCTTTTAAATAAACTTGAAATTTTTGGAAAGTGAACTCTTATAATTTCATAGTTATCTAGCAACCTTTTCTTTATTTGTGGTTTAACAAATATTGTGGCGACCTCAGGTATTTAGGTTGAGTTATCCGTCTACATGGTCAAACCAAAATTATTTCATAAATTTTCTACAGAACTTTGAATCAACCACAAACTGTTAGTTGAGGCACTAAGGCTATACTACAGCCCCGGTATCAGACTTGGGTCTTACAACATGCATACATTGTGCAGTGCGCTGCACATAACCTTAATTTAGTATTAAAGGATGCCGTGTCAGGAAATAGAGTGATCTGCAAGTTTTTTGAAACCATTCAAAGTGTTTTTTTGACCATAGTATTTTTGCGCTTGCAAGATTTGAAGTCAGTGTACGAAATCGAGGTTTAGACTGATTCACTGAATTCGAAAATAACACTGAAAACTCTTAATTCAACTCGTTGGGCTGGTAGACATGAGGCAGTGTATGCACTGAAACACAGGTTTTGTAACATGTTGAAAAGCCTTACCCACCTGTTTGACTTCGAGGAAAAACAAGGAAAGAAATGAAGCACAGCAGCGAAAGAACAAACTTGAAAATTTTGATTTTGTATTGCTTTTGGTTGTGCAGTGTGAAGTTATAGAGCCTCTCAACCTCGTATCAAAATCCTTAAAATCTGAAAGCATGGACCTGTTGTATGCATATGGGTTAATGTGTAATTTATTGCTAAGGATAACCGAAATATGTGGAAAGTTTGAAGAACTTGTTTCTGAAGCAACAAATGTTTGTAGTCGATGGGGAATATACAAAGAATTTCGCCAGAACAAAATGATGAAAACACTTTGATGAATTGAGTGAAGACGAGAGATTAATAGACCCATAATCTTCTTTCCAAGTCACTGTGTTCTATCCAATGGTAGACACACTTTGTACTCAACTTGATCACCGTTTTGAAGGGAAAAACCTCTTCTTGACCTTTACCAGTTAATGCAATATGGTTTTTTATCCAATGCAAATGAAAGTGATATTCACTAAAACACAGTTTATTTCGTTAATAAGTTTCCAAATGATGCGAGTCCAGCCTTTCCTTCACAATTATGTTCAGTGGAAAATTCGTTTAAAAAAAACTGGAAAAAATGAAAAGTGTTAAGGAATTTGTTAATTATATAATAGTCGACCACAGTTCTCTTTCATCAAGCTATCCAGATATTTGCACAGCGTGCATTATGTATTTGACTGTTCCTGTGACAGTATCTAAGGCTGAACGGTCCTTTTCTAAACTTAAATCGATTAAAAATTACTTGAGAAGTACAATGGCTCAAGAAAGACCCAGTAGCTTGGGTTTCCTTTCTATTGAGAATGCCATCTCTAAAGACCTCGCTGTTAAGAGACGTTAAGCAGTTAATAATATATATATATATATATATATATAGAATGATCGAGCTCAACAAGTCAACTTTGACAAAGTAATTGATGAATTCGCGTCTTTGAAAGTTAGGAAACAAATGTTTAAGAAACAATCAAATGTAGCTAATCCTTAATCTTTTCAATCTACTCTATTTTCCAGGCATCAGTTACTGATTCCTTGTCTTTTAAGCAAAGTATGCATTTTAACTTACTTAATTTACATCTATTATAACTACTCCTTTAATCTACCTAAACTTTTATTTAGAAAAGTCATATTTTAATTTATCAATTAAAAGTTTTCCGCTAGTTTAATCTTATTAAAAATTACTGTTTAAGTTATTTTATGTTAACAACAGTGTAGTAAATATTTTACCATGTATTTTAAATGTGTGATTTTATAAATTTTTAATAAACATACACTCTTTTTTAGAAATTGTACTTTTGTAAGTATTTTGCTTTTGCATTGTTCACCTTATTCTTTTTACATCCATAAGTACTGAATATTTAGTTTCCAAAACCTGTATCATAAAAATAATATATTTAAAAATTGTTAAGTGTATAAGCTAGATAAATACTTGAATATTTGGCTTCGTGAACCTTTTGTAGCTAGTTTTGATACCATTGCATGGACCAATAGATAAAAACATTTTTTTTCGAATTGGAATAAACCCCCATGCATACAAAAAGAAAGAAATATTGAGGGGCCTCACTATGAAGCTTATAGTTACGGCCCTGGTAGAGAGTGTGAAATTTCTAGGTTTGTATATTGATCACAATTTAAATTGGAAAGTACATGTTTCTGAGTTATTAAAGCGATTGGGCGCAGCCACATTTGCAGTTCGTACAATTTCAGCTATAGGTGATTTCCATATGAGGCAGCTAGTTTATTTTGCTTATTTTCACTCCTTATTGTCATATGGAATAATATTCTGGGGCAATTCTACCCATAGAGACAAAGTGTTCAAAGCCCAAAAGCGTATAATAAGAATTATGTGTGGGGTTAGCAATAGAACTTCATGTAGAGAGCTGTTCAAGAAGTTAGGGATTTTAACATTAGCATCTGAGTATATATATACGTTAATGTCCTTTGTAGTCACAAATTATACTTCGTTTGAAACAAATAGTAAAATACACAATTATGGCACAAAAAGTAAAAATGATCTTCACAAGGATTACAAGTCATTGTCATTTGTTCAAAAAGGGGTCCGATAATCGGGGATACATATCTTCAATAAGCTCCCAACACATATTAAATGTCTAGCAGATGATAAGAATAGATTCAGGAAAAAATTGAAAGAATTTTTAATTGACAATTCCTTCTACTCTGTCAAAGAATTTATTTCTAAGGTATCTAAAAAATAACTGCCAGTAGCTTGTGTAAATGTAGTTTACATAATTAATTTACCATGTATGCTATGACTGTACATCTCCTGGTGTATGTATTTATTTTGTTACGCAATTGTTTACGGTACCATGTATGCTATGACTGTACATCTTGTGGTGTATGTATTATTTTGTTATGGAATTGTTTAATGTACCTTGTATGCTATGACTGTAATCTACTGGTGTACTTATTATTTTTTTATGAAACTGTTTATCTGTAAATTGACAACTTTCCACATCCCACAGAGCCAGTCTCTTATATTGGGATCAATGGAAAATGAATGTATTGTATTGTATGGGCTATTTCCCAAAAGGATCACTTTAGGTACCTTTAAGTTTTCTATTCATGAAGATTTGTTTAGTCTTTATTTGAATTCAATTCAATATGCCTCTGCCATTTTAAATTTGATTTATAATTATTACCAAGAATTTCACAGAGTTACGGGTGAAGTTGCTTTTGAAGGCTTTAATCAGCTGCATTTTTTCCTAAGTTAAAAGATAGCTTTTTGGCATTACACCGATCTATAAGCAGATTTATCTTTAATGAGAATAACTCATTATTCAAAGTTATAGTAGAGCTTACTTTTATGCATAGATCAAAAGCATTCTTATAACATGTGGAATTTCCAATGTCAATCAATAGTAGGCAATATGTCATTGATATAAAGAATAAATAGTAGTGGACCAAGTATGGATTCCTGGGGAACACCAATCCTACTTTCCTAACATTGTTGAATTAGACCGCTTGTTACCTATTACTTAAATATGATTTAATTAACTTGACTGCCTTATCCTCAAAACTAAGTGTTTGTCTAAAATTTTGTCAGATGCCTTGGACAGATCAAAAAACTTCCAGCCAACTTTTTATTTTCAAGATCCTCAAGACAGTCCTCCATAGACCAATTTTCCCTAAAACCAAACTGACTCAATAATGTGCTATTACAACATTATTTAGACAGATTTTTTTTTTTAGTAATGGCTGCTCAAAACTGAAGATTTGGAATTTTAAGATATTTTAACGAGTTGCTGTGTGAAGAAGTTTCATCATGGCCTAGAAATAAACTTCAGAGTAGTCCTACCCTATGAGAGGGTTAATTGGCATAGTTAACGAGAAGATCCAACTTCTTTTTTAACTCTGTGAACAAAATTCTTAAAATTTCAAAACAAAATAATTTTTCCCATTTAAAATGTAATTTTTGGGCTTATTTTTAATTAATTTGTGCCTATTTTTTTAATGTTATGATAAAGGTCTTTTCATAGCTTCAAAACAAAAGTAATTTCAACTCTCTGGTTACATCCAATGAAACACCTAAAGTATTGCACGATTTTCAAAATGTATGGATTTTGTCTATTTCATAACTCCAATATCTACTGTAACTTTTCAAAAAAAAAAAAAAAATCGGTCAGTCAACTGACACCCCCTGTCTAATTAAAATGGGTTAGGTGTTATGTGAGATTGAGACCTGGTTTCCAGAATGTGCTGGTAGACCAATTCCCTGCTGCAGAATTGGTATCGAGAAGTGGAATTGGGGAGTACTCTAATGCCTAGGTGAACTGATACATGAGATGGTATGTGGTACAAGGGGCATGGCATACAACAGTGTTTTTGCCTGTGGTTGGTTTATAATAGGTAAATGTATATTGCACATTTTTCAACGAGGCCTGTTACTACAGAAGGAACCATAGGATAACTTAGGATCATTAGAGCATTAATATTTGTGCATAAGTATATTCTTCTTGGTTAGGTGGTTAGCTGAAGATGACACGGGGGTGTGGTAGGAAGGATTATGGAGAAAATTTGACGCATATCAGGAAAAGACCTGAAGAAGTCATAGCCAAGATGAAGAATCTGGTTTGGTGATTCCAGCCTAGGAGGGAACTGGGTGTGAAAAACAGGGTTAGGTTTATTTTTGGTTGTGTGTTGGAGTGATGGACAGTTTTTAACTCAGGATATCTGTTTGCAGACCCATTCCGGAGGGTAATAATTGTGTATAAGTGATCTCCTTACTCCAGGTCTAAAAAAATTTGTAACTTACATAACTATTTCATGGTCAGCCATTAGAGTCCTCCCTGATTCCACTTACCAATCCAAATTTTGCTGGTTGGAATTGGTTTACAAGTGCATTATGGAGACTAGACACCCTGGGTAATATCTTGATATACCGTTGCAACCACTTACTACCTCGAGATGTAAATACTTCTGGACGGAGAGAGTATAATGTCACTTCATTGCTGATGGTGGCGTATACGTTCCACGCACAGCTTTAAATGTCACTAACGGGACCTTCCACATCAAGTAGTCCATCACTGATAAGTCTCATATCGTGAAATCATTAATTTTGCACCAGTAGTACAGGAATAAATTAATTAGCGATGAGGTTTTGATGCAGACTGGACCACACTGAAACGTAACTATAAAACATCTTATTACAGATACCTAATTTCTCCATTGTATCTTTCACTGTTACTGTCATTTACATCTTAATGCAACATGGACCATAGTGAAATGTAACCATCACACACGATACCCAAACCGAGTGGTGGGTGAACGGTTAACATTCTGGCCTCGCATTCAGGAGGACACCAATTCGAATCCCCGTCCGGGCATTAAGATTTGGGTTTTCCTTGGTTTCCCCAAATCACTCCAGGCGAATGCCGGGATGCTTCCTTGACAAAGGCCATGGCCAAATTCCTTCATGTTCCTTGTCCCCAGTCCCATCCCGCCTCTAATGACCTTAGTCTTCGATGAGGCGTAAAAGCCGTAAGTAAAAAAAAAAAAAGATAGCCAATTCCAAATTGTATCTCTGTTACTATGGTCCAGGCTGCATTACAACCTAAATGAAAACAGTTATTAACAGGAAAAAAAAATTATAAATATTTTATTTCGTATGAATGATTTTAATAGCAATTTCAGCCACCCGTGTAAATGTAGAATGGAATCAAATACAAATCAATGGAATTGTGACTAATAACATAAATGTTACAGGAACCGACATTATGAAACATTACTAATGAGTGATATCAATTATCAGTTTGGGATGTTGTTGTTATTTTAATAATAATATTAATTGTGCAAGTAATAATTTTCTTTAACTTTTCAGTCCGTAATTTTTTTATTATTACTGTTGGTTACACTCAATGGGCTAACGTGTATTCACAAATCGATCGAAGGCTGAACACATCTTACTCAAAATTTCAGCTTTGCTAAAATGACGTAGGTCTGGGGGCTCTGGGATCTTGAGCTATAAGTGGTTGCAGCAGTACTGCTATCTAGTTATTACCTGACACTCCCAGACCTCAATCTTGGATAATACCTACCTGTCTCACCCTGTTATACCTATCGCTTGCTAATATAATTACTTTTTGACCATACTATACTGGGTGCCAATACAGATTAAAGATCATTTTGCTTAATTTTCAGTTTACACAGCTGCCAAATGCATGTGACATTACATGCGGAATTATGCAGGTTGGTTGAATGAATTTAAGCTTACAGTATTTTATTTTGAATGGAATGGACGTATTTTATAACCGATGAGTTTAATGACAAGTAAAAATGAAACTTGTCCGGTAAAATTTACCACAAAGAAACATTATTTTCTACAACAACTAACTCAGTAGGGAGCAAGTGAGATTTTTGTGTCACCCACTGGGTTTCGAGAAGAATGAAGTACACTGTCTAGATTACCATAACAGTACGGAAGTTTCTGTCAAGGTTACACTCCCCCCTGGAAACTTGTTGACATGGGCTACAGCTGTCCCATAGATGCTTGCATGAACTTGGGTACATGATTCCATTTCCTTGAAAAAGGGCATGGCCTTAATACTGTGTGTGTGTGTTTTGTGAATTACAAAATTTTTGTTGTTGTTGATCTCCCTTCAACTTTGGTGAGTGGTGGGTGAAGTTTAACTTTTTTTTGCTATAAAAATATTGCCTCACAGTGTTTCTTCCTACTCTAGTGTTACTAATATTCTGTTCATGTATTCATTGTGCTGTGTGTTTGTAGGTGTTGCCAGTAGTGAGAAAGAAGGAAATAAATTCAGCTTATATAACATGGAACCACAGAAACGTGCTACAGGTACAGAAAAATAAATGTTGATGTTTAATTTTCCCATTTCTGTCTGTATAATTTGTTTGTGTTAATTTCCTTTATCTTTTTTCAGGTTTGCTCTCATTTTCTGTTCAGATGTTACATATATCTCTAACTATATCCTTCTTAGCATTTAACTAACATTTCCTTAAACAGGAACATATAAACTATGAATGGACGGCAAGGAAATGTGGGTAAAATAAAGTTAGGAATGTTGAAGGGTATGTATAAATACCTTGCAGAAAATTTTGGACCTTTTACCATTATGAGATAATTAATAGTAATTGTTATTGTTGGTAGGAAAATCAATAACAACATCTGTTCCATCATTTGCTATTCGTTTCCATGCAGAAGATGAGGAGTTAGAGGAAATTTTCCCTTCTGAAGAAACGGACGATGATGCAGAAAAAGAAGGTACTTTGTAGGCAAATTTTTGTAACATTTAATTTGATTCTATCCCTAATATAGTATGCTAGGTAAAACAGTTTTTATCAAAACTGATGCCTCTTCTATACTATAAAATTCTTTTCTTTATTAAAAAAAAAATCATTGATTCATGGATAGGATAAACCATCATTAGTGCTGAAAATAATTTATGCTGTCAATTTTGAAAACCAGCTGAGAGTGGTATTGCTACTAGACATATAAACCTGAATTTCTCAGTCAAACCAGAAGGATGGTTTCCACAATCACAAATTTAAGCAGAGAAAACATAAACATAAGTTACTTAATGGTAGTAAAAGTTGATAGAGAAGACAAAAAAATGGAAATGTCCTGCCACCGGCATTTCTCAGTATTTACACTAACCGACAGCCTCAATCCTTAACTACATACTAAAATGGAGCATCTAAGTAAATGGTATAACTACTATGAACTCAATAAGCTGAAACTGAATATAACTAAAAATCAGATATTCACCTTTCATCTATGAAATAGAGATGCCAATGAGAAACTAAAAGTTGCAGGGGAAAGAGTAGAACTAGATTACTGTTTCAGTCCAAAAAATTTCAAAAGTTGACTGGATTGCTCCTCACAAAAAGTACTGCTTGAACACAATGAGCAAAATTTCAGACTGCAACAATATTCTGCTGAAATTCACTGGAAACATAAGGAGTGTATGTGCCACACTCCTCCGAACATCAACTTTTGGACTGTGCTGTCCTGTTTGATACAAGTCAATGGCAAACGAGATGTATAATCATAAAATATATTTCCCCCAATTTCACACTGGAAGTAGTGTTATTATTGGAGGAACCAGAGTTACTAACTATCCTATGACCCATCTTGCATACTCTACCACCAATCAAAACTATCTGCCATTAAGAGTCCAACACCTAGAGGGGACACCTGCAAAGTCTGGTTGGGCTCCCCCTCCACTTAGCACTCGTGTATCCAAGGCTACCCTCATAACATTTCAAAAGACAATGTTAGGGTCACTTGCATGAATATACTATATATATATCACCATCTAATGCCCATTACCAATATGGTGCGATTGGGTGGTCCACTAGCAGTTTCAAGGGTAAAGACCATGCTAATAGCTCAAGATCCCAGAGCCCCCAGACCTACGTCATTTTAGCAAAGCTGAAATTTTGAGGACGAGTAGAGTAATATGTAGTTAAGAACGTATGCGTACTCGCCAGCATGGAAGCTGGGGCCCCTTCAGAGGTAGCGGGTACAAAAGGTCCAAATAATCTTGCTAACCTACGTTATAGTATGAAAGCTGATTTTTATATGTGTTTTACAGAATATTGTTAAAAATCAACATTCATCACTGCCTCTTGAAGAAAGCAGGATTGTAAGCACATCCTGTTATAGTGTGAAATCCTGGTAAGCTACACAAAGATTGTCTCAAGTGCTCATAGATCTTGGTCAAATCAGTATATCTTTGCTTGTTTCTAGTTCCTGTTAGTATCCAGATGTGAGAATTATCATATTTGAGGTGATACATATTACCCAGCATTATCACTGCAACATCAGCATCAGAACATCTGATTGTCAGCTTCTTCATGCTCTGGACTCAACAAACTTTCATCGATACTAGTCACAACTGTGTCATTACTGACACTATAATGACATTGCCTGAAATCAATTTTAATCAGTTTATTGTAATGAATGGTGCCATCTCGTCAGTGGCCCGGTGTAAAATAAAAAAAATTTAATTTAATTTAATTGCAATGGAGCACAGGCTCCGGTGGCAATTTCCCTACACACCTATCTTCCCCCTATCCTGCACCTACCTAAATTTTCCCTCTACAAATTTTATCTTTAAATTCTTTCAAAGTTTTCGGTAAATTATTCATCATTTCTCTTGGTAACTCATTCCAATCCCTGACACCCTTAACTAAAAAAGAGAATCTTCCCACACCCTTGTGCCTGAAATCGAGTGCCAGCTTGTGGTCATGGTCTTCTTTTCCCTTCCATGCACTACTTTTCATACCTATTGCAATATCTTTCCATGCCTCATCGCCAGTATATGCCCTGTACACTCCCATGACCCTCCTCATCCTCCTCCTGTCTTGCAATGAATCCCATTCCAGCTCTTTATCATATCTGTCACTGATTGCATTCTGCGATAATTTCCAGAAACAAATCTAGCAGCCCTTTTTTGCACCCTCTCCAACTCCTGTATTTGATACGTAAAATGAGGG
The DNA here is from genome assembly GCA_031002005.1 of Vandiemenella viatica. Taxonomy (NCBI): domain Eukaryota; kingdom Metazoa; phylum Arthropoda; class Insecta; order Orthoptera; family Morabidae; genus Vandiemenella; species Vandiemenella viatica. Next base: position 37,736,261 of record CM061919.1, read on the forward strand.
TCCCATACTACACTACCATATTCGAGCAATGGTCTGACCAAAGTTTTGTAACCCAATTCCTTGACTTCTCTCGTACATCCCCTCATCACTCTCTCCAACAAGTGCAGAACTTTGAAACCTTTTCCTACCACCTGACCTATGTGTCCTGCACAGTTAAGTTTGTTATCAAAAGTAATTCCAAGATATTTACATTTCACGTCTTCAGCAAGCAATTCTTTCCCCACCTTATATTCATAATTAACCTTTTGTTTTTTATTTGTGTATCTAATAAGCTGACTCTTCTTTGCATTTATTTTCATTCCATGTTTACCAACCCAATTAGATATCCTGTCCAGATCACCCTGCAACTGTTTACAATCCTCTATCGTTTTGATTCTTTTTTACAGCATTATGTCATTTGCAAACAATCTAATTTCAGATAGTAAACAATCAACACAATTATTCATTAGAATAATGAATAGCAATGGTCCCAATACGCTACCCTGTGGCACACCCATTTTTACTTCCACTTCTTTTGATACTACATTTCATACCCTAACTTTCTGTTTTCTACCTTTTAAAAATTCTTCTACCCAGCAAATGACTTTCTTATGCACTTCAATGGTTTTTACCTTATTTACTACCAGTTTATGGCTTACTCTGTCAAACGCCTTTGAAAGATCTAGTTCTACACTATCAATTTGGCCTCCCTTGTCCATTTCATCTGAAGTATCTTGCATATATCCCACCAACTGAGATTCGCATGAATATCCTTGCCTGAAACCATGTTGCCTGCTTGAAAACCACTTACGTTCCTCACATATATTTCTGATGTGGTTGCATATCTATCTTTCCATTAATTTACCTACCACTGATGTCAAACTGATTGGCCAGTAATTCTCAAATCTATTTCTCACCCCTCCCTTATGTACCAGTATTAGTATTGCACTTTTCCAGTCCTGTGGTAAGCAGCAAGTGTCTAGACTCAATTTAAATAATATTTTAAGATAAGGTACAATGTCACATCGGGCTATCTTTAAGATATCTGTAGTAATATTATCTTCACCAGCCCATTTATTTATTTTTTTCAGCTTTCTTATTTCCTTCATGATTTCCTCAGGATGGATATCAAATTTTTTACTATCGTCATTTCTAATTGTGTTGTTAAGCACGTTCTCCGAATTAGACCCTCCTGTTTCTGATTAATTGTCCCTAATGCTTTCACTGAACCAGTTACTTAAAATCTCTGCCTTTTTCAAATCGTCAGTAACTTCTTCTCTATCCTTATCTATAAGTGTCTCTACACCCTCCCTTCCCCTCAGTTTCCTGATATAGCCATAGAAATTTCTAGATGCATCAGTCAATGGCCCTCCTGCACTGACAATACTCTTCATAAACCCATCTTTAGCCATTTTCTTTGCTGTTATTAAGTCCTTGTTTAGTTGTTTTAAATATTCCCTACTACCCTGCTGTCTCTTAACTTCGTTATGTTCTTTTCTTACCAACCTCTTTAACCTCCTCACTTCCCTATTATAGTACATAGGTTCTCTACTTCTCTTTATTTTCTGCTTTGGAATAAATTTTTTTTCCCCCTTTCTTATTATATCCTTGAACTCTTCCCACCTTGACTCTACTGTACCTGAGCCTTCCTTCCATTTGCTGAATTGTTCTCTGAAATATCTCTTCAAATTTGAAACCTGTGCCTTTTTATAATTGTACCTATTTCCCCCTTCAATTTTGGCTGCTGGTTTACTGAATCCTCTAATATCCATCAGAACTGCTTCATGATCACTTATTCCTTCATTTACTTGATACCTCAAAAGGTTTTCATTGGGCTTAATTAGAAAAATCTACAAATTCCTGTTTAAGGAGTGAATTTTTCAACTCTTTTCCCAAAATCAGTAGGTCGAACTTGATCGGGTCCAGTAGTCTATTAGTAAAATCAAGTTGAGTACATCCATTTCAGAGATATCTTTCATAATCCTTGATGGAAGGAGTAAAATACTGATCGAAAATAATGTCAGTTCTTGTCGCATTTAATTGTGTTACCATTTGTAACATTTTTTTTTGTAAATATTTCCAAATGTTTTAGGAATATCTTCAATTGTATGTAGCACAAAAAAACCATAAATTATTGAAACATCTATGTACGGCGGTGGATGATGTTCAACGTCTCTGTCTATAGATTCCATCAAATCAGATTTTGTGTTTTGCAAATAGCACCATCAAAATGACACGTGGATAAAGGTACTGAAGTTAGAGGATAAGATAAAATTTTTGGAATGTCGACTTTATTATCAAAAATACGTCCAAATAAATCTCCTTGAATATGCACTTCATGTACTTTATCACGAACTTTTGTTTTTGAATAATCTTGAGAAAAGTTTTGTAATGGTGTCTTTTTTATACTCTTCTCAAACCTATCAATATCTGATTCACATTCTGCAATGAACATTTTACGGTTTGTATATCAATTTTCTTCAATGTTAAGGAGAATTTTTCAACTGTATCATATGCTGCTTTACTAGATGAAATATTTACTAACAGATTTTTAGGCATTCCTGTGTTGAATGGGTTAATAAATTGATCAAATGTATCAACAAATTTTTCTAATTGCCTGATGCTATTTTTAATATTACGATTGTTTAAGTGTGCTGTAACATCTTGTTCTTTTTGCAAATCTAACTCTCCATAAACATAACCTATTAATTGGGTGCACAGACTTCTGCGGTCGTTGTCGATGTTATCTTTGTTGTCCGGGTTAAACCGCGTAAATTTATCAAAACCTAAAATTTCGGCCATCATTTTGCAGCCTTCTTCAGAGGACTGTCAAGGCTGGGATCGCTGTCGCCTATATATAGCTCCCGGAAAGTGCGCTAAGCGTTTGGAGTGACGTCACTAAAGCTACCGCCGCCAGCATGGCCTGTCCAATGGGGGCTTGCGTCCCGCATTTTCCTAAGCAAGCATGACCATATTTGGTTAAGATGTAGCCCGCCGTCCGCATTCCTATTATCTGGTCTTTTTAATTTCCAGCGCTTCTCTGATACGCCTGGGCCACCATCTGCTTTCATGAACAAGTACACTAGTGTCACTAAATAAAATTGCGTGCCCACTGTCGGCCGAATGTTGTGGTACAGCTGATTTGCTGACGTCGTTATTTTTAAGATGTCTTATGTGTTCACACAACCTTTTCTTGACCGTCCGACCAGTCTCGCCAATATACACTTACACACAGCTACAGGGTATTTGGTACACGCCTGCTGCCTCCAGTGTCTTTAACCTTAATGAGCACATCAGAGATCTTCCTAGGCGCTCTGTATATTGGGCGGATATTTTTCTTCTTTAGAAGACGGCCAATTTTATCTGTCACGCCCTGAACGTATGGTAATACTGCCGTGGGTCCGTCTGTTTGTCTTCTGGCTTCAACTTCTGGTGCTGGATCACAAGGTAATGCTTGAGGTTTAAGCCTTGTGATGGCCTTATATATAACGTTGGAGGTGGTTTGGAAGTTGATAAAATCCTCGCTGTTTCGCTGCGGATCTCGTGAGCATCATCTGGTGAAAGAGAAGAAATGGAAGATTCCACCGCGGCGATGACTTTATCCACTGGTAAATTGGCTGGAGTGATAGCAAAATTGAGTCCTTTGGCAAGAACTGAGTTTGTCTCAGCGTCTATTGTCTCGTTTGTGAGGTTGACCACACATCTTTTTAACAGATTCTCCTCTAATTTTGGGTGTTGCTTTTCCTCTAGCTTGGAGAATTTAACCACTTGTCTATTCTTAGTTATTTAAACTTCATTATGGGCCTGATTCCACGATAATTTGTCCAGCAAGTCCCAGTAATCAACATTTAAAGTGTTGCTAAGGAACAAGTGGAGACTAAGAATTCTTACTTCTATAGCTGCCAGTTCACTCCGCATGTGGTGAATGCATTCACGAAGAAGTGCCTTGCTGCTTCTCTTCAAAATTTGCCGAGCGGTAGCCGTCTTGATGTGGTGCCTGATGTTCAGAAAGCCTGGAATGATGTCTTTATCTCTGCAGCGGCACAGGAAAGCTAGATGAAACAGCCTGTTATTTCTCTTCTGTCGGAGCGATCCGAATTGCCTGGTAAGTTTGAAGAATGTTTGAGAATTCAATTTCTTCTCTTTCACCAGATTATGCTAACGAGATCCGCAGCGAAACGGCGAGGATTTTATCAATTTCCAAATCACCTCCGCAGAATCTCACTCGGGGGGAACGATATGTCTTGTGTCGATTGGAGGAAAGAGAAGACATTGTGGTGTTACCCGCTGACAAAGGAAATTCTTCAGTGGTTATGTATGTGGAAGAATATCACCAAAAGGTAGAGGCGCTACTGCAAGATGGAACGTATGGAAAGCTGCCAACAAACTCTCTCCAGAAAATTCGGCGTAACGTTGCAACAAAAATACGGGAAGCAACCTCAATAGAACAGGAGGTCAAAAGAAAATTAACTGCGTCGAATCATCTGACGCCACGACTGTACTGCCTTCCCAAAATACACAAGGACGGGGTGCCGTTACGGCCAGTTGTCAGCGCATTTCAGTCTCCGACATGTCCCCTGGCAAGATATCTGGCGGATAAGTTAAAGATTCTGACTAACTCTACTTTTACTATTCGGAATTCTTCTGACTTTATAAATAGCATCAAGGACAGACGTCTGGAAGAGGACGACATACTAGTAAGCTTCGACGTCATGTCACTGTTTACAAACTTGCCAATTGACGAAACCATCAGCATCATCAGGGAACGACTAGAAAATCTTCGTCTGCCAGAAGAATGGGCTTCACTAACTGAATTCTGCCTTAGGACTACTTTCTTACCTTAGGATGAAATCTCCCAGCAGAATGAAGGAGCAGCAATGGGTTGCCCAGTCTCCTATCGTGGCCGATGTGTATATGGAGGTATTTGAGGCTAAGGTGGTCCATAATTACAATCTAAAACCTTCTCTATGGCTGCGTTACGTGGACGACACCTTTATAATCTGGCCACATGGGCGAGAATCGCACCAGGCCTTCTTCCAACACTTAAACAGTGCCCACGACAAAATTAAGTTTACCATGGAAGTTGAGGTGGACAAACAACTTCCCTTAATGTTCGTGATAGTGAGGCGGAAGGAAGATGGATCCCTGGGCCACAGAGTTTATCGCAAGCCCACGCATACAAATCACTATTTACACGCAGCCTCTCACCAGCATCCAGCAGTGAAACGCGGAATTTTAAAAACTTTAAGTTTTCGTGCTTCCACAGTAAGTGACGATGCGAGCATAGCCGCTGAAAAACAAATTTTGAAGGAGACATTTCTGGCCAACGGCTACAGCCTTAACGTTATTAATAAGGCCATCGCAAGGCTTGAACATCAAGCACTACCTTGTGATCCAGCACCAGAAGTTGAAGCCAGAAGACAAACAGACAGACCCATGGCAGTATTACCATACGTTCAGGGCATGACAGATAAAATCGGCCGTCTTCTAAAGAAGAAAAATATCCGCCCAATATACAGAGCGCCTAGGAAGATCTCTGATGTGCTCATTAAGGTTAAAGACAGGAGGGAGAAACTGGAGGCAGTAGGCGTGTACCAAATACCCTGTAGCTGTGTGTAAGTGTATATTGGTGAGACTGGTCGGACGGTCAAGAAAAGGTTGTGTGAACACATAAGACATCTTAAAAATAACGACGTCAGCAAATCAGCTGTACCACAACATTCGGCCGACAGTGGGCACGCAATTTTATTTAGTGACACTAGTGTACTTGTTCATGAAAGCAGATGGTGGCCCAGGCGTATCAGAGAAGCGCTGGAAATTAAAAAGACCAGATAATAGGAATGCGGACGGCGGGCTACATCTTAACCAAATATGGTCATGCTTGCTTAGGAAAATGCGGGACGCAAGCCCCCATTGGACAGGCCATGCTGGCGGCGGTAGCTTTAGTGACGTCCCTCCAAACGGTTAGCGCACTTTCCGGGAGCTATATATAGGCGACAGCGATCCCAGCCTTGACAGTCCTCTGAAGAAGGCCGCAAAATGATGGCCGAAATGTTAGGTTTTGATAAATTTACGCGGTTTAACCCGGACAACCAAGATAACATAACTTATTAATGTTGACCTTAAATCATGGCTTCGGGTCAATTATTGCCGTGCTGAAATGGAATTTGTTAATTGCCTGAAAGATTGAAATTTTTTTAAATTTTGCTGATTGATGATATATTTTTAAACACTGCAAATATTTTTTTTTATTGCACTCACTCGTGATCTCAACTTAAAAACAGAAGCATGCCCAGAACGTTACACCCATATATACTCACAGGGTGCATCATGTATATAAGAGACAAAGATATCTCACTCGCACTCATGCACATGAATACTGCCCATGCACTCGTATTTAGAACGGAACATTTATCGTGTCTGGGAGGAACTTTAACCCATCAGTTTGGTCTGGCTGCTTACAAAATGTTTTGAAATAGTACCCTGAGCAACATATATAACATTTAGGCTTGCTACTATGACGTAGTTTACCTCCTTTTTTTACGGCCTTTAAAGCATCTGGCTGAAGTAATGGGCCACGGGAAGTGTCTGTCAATAATGAATGTTGGTTTTTAACAATATTCTGTAAAACTTATATAAAAACCAGCTTTCATACTGTAAAGTAGGTTAGCAAGATTATTTGGACCTTTTGTACCCGCCACCTCTGAAAGGGCCCCACTTCCACACTGGCGAGTACGCATACATCCTTAACTACATATTACTATATATCCTCAAAATTTTAGCTTTGCTAAAATGACGTATGTCTGGGAGCTCTGGGATCTTGGATTATAAGGGCTTGTCTTGGGTTCTAGGTCCCAATAAGTCTCCACACCTCAAGCAACTCCCCTACACAGATACCACATGGGACAAGCCAAGTATTCTCGTGTCTCCGCCCTCCCCATCCTCCCAAAGCAGTAACGCTTGTCCTCTTGTTAACAATTCTTCCCATGCAGCGTTTAAAGAGTAACTGCTGTATCACTTATGTAATCTCTATGTCCCACATATAATGCATTGTGACAAGCATCTTGTAGCATAGACATATTTGAAATACCGCTGTGTTGATCTTAATAGTTAAATTTCCTGTGGGTCCATGCGGGTACTGAGGAGGACCCCACATGCACATCGGCAAATTTTATGTGGGTCCATGTGAGTACCGAGGATTACCCCAAATGCATGTAGGCATCTGGAAGTTGGTTAAGAATGTCCGGGAAACTGACAAATGTGGTGTGTGAAAATCAGCTCCAAACAGTCTTCCTGGAGCTGCCATCTTGATCAGACACATTATGCGTCTGTGGGAGTTTGACCTGTTTTTTATTATCGTTGTACCATTCTTATTTATAATCATATATACAAGCTACATGCATGTGAGAGTTAAATAGAATAGATGGTGTGAGACGGTTTGGCTAAGGATTCTGCAACCTCGGAAATATATGGAAGTCTGGTGAACCTTGTGATTGCGACTGGTGTGGGCGAATTAAACTTTCAATTGTTAACTCAAAACTTATTTTTGTTGTTCTCCTTTTTTTTATGATTGTCATTGACACAGTAAAGTGTGTTGAATGGCAGAATCACTGGCGACCGTGTCAGCAGAGTTCATTTTTTCAAACATTTATAGTAAAATACGTTAAATCCCACTATCCATGAGCATTAGTGTGCATGGATCTTGAGTGAAATGCAACATGGCGACCTGTTCAACCATTCCAGAAAACCTGAACCAATATAGGCATTTCTAAAAATGCTGTTGGAATTGACATTCAATTCTTCGTGATTAGTATTGGAAAGTATTTAGTGATTACATTTTTTTTCCCCCAAACTCATATTTTAGACAACATATCTGAGATTACTATAAAGAGCCCCAGGATTTAGTTCTTATATTTTGGGTGGATATGAAAGAAAGAAAAAACAATTAAATTTCGATTACCTTGTGCTTTTCATCATACTAGATGGATGGCAAAAGCTACAAGTTGCTTGAAAATATTTGTATTCCAAGATGAATTCACTTTGGCTCAGCAGGAATTACAAGGATGGAGGGATATTTGTATACTAGCTGTCACTCATGACTTCGTACTGATGGATTTACAGGGTGGCCACAAACCGGGATTATCGGGAATTATCAGGGAATTTAATGCAACCGGAAAATTTCATGGAAATATCAGGGTATTCAGGTAATTTCGAAAATAATCAGGGAATTCAATTGCAACTACTCGGAATTTAGATATTTTTTTAAGATCGTCTTGAATTTATTTTACTGATGAAATTTCTCATTAGATATTTCAACTTGCATACATTTAACATGAATTAGACAACGACAGTGTAAACAGCACGCTAGAACTCTCGACGAGTACCTTCGACTAGCGCCAAAAAGCCGCCACTGATGTTGTGTCACTCGCGAGCAACCACGCGAGAAGACCGGCGAGTGTACCACGTGCTCCTGCATTGTTATCTCGACTCGCACAAGCTCTCGTGAAAGTGACATTAGAATCCTCGAACTATATGGTATGTAGCTATAGATAGCCCTCTGGTCAGTTGAGTTTGCTATTTAAGTGGCAATCGCTTTATTTGTCATGTAAAATCGTTTTTTAGTTTATTATAAAATGGTAAGTTTTTCTTAATTTTTATGATTATGTGGAAGAAAGGTTGTTATTTGTTAAGTTATTAATTTATTTTAATCCTAAAATTTCTCATTAAACATTTCAGCTTATATATTTTTAACCTGAAATAGCCGATAAAAGGGTATAAATAATTATTTTACTGATCATCTTGGTATTTTTTTTCTCGCAATGTTAATTACCATTATCTGTGTTCGATCGTCTAAGTTTTTTCTAATGTTGATTCGATGCGACAGTTCAAACAGCGTATTAGCGCTCGCAACTTGTGTCTTTGACTAGCACCAAACACCCGCCACAGAAGCGAGCCACACTCGCGAGCAACTACGTGAGAAGACCAATGCGAACGTACCGTGTGTTCAAGCAGTACTATCTCGATTCAAATAAGCTCCTGCGAAAGTGTAAATGAGGCCTAAGAATAACCGAGACACATCTCGTGCGATCACATATAATTTTAAAGTGCAAGTGTTTTTTAAATACGGTATCGTTGGTTTTAGTTCATTATCAAATGGAAGTTTTTCTTAATTTTTATGATTAAATCAAATTTTTCTACTGCTATTTTTTAAATTAATAATTATTTTTGAACACTCATTGGGTAGATGATGATTGCATTTTGGATGTTATTACTATTGTTGACTATTTATGTATGTAATTTCATTATTAAAATATCAATTTTTAAAATTTTCAGGCTAATAAATTCAACATGATAACACGCTTTCAAAATGATTCTAAAAATGCAAAATGCAGACTTTAATTAATATTGATAAAACAGCTATCAAAAGTCATGCTAAATGAAACATACTAACAAACTTAAGAATTGCAAAACTGTCTATCCTTTTCAAAGTCTCTTAAGTCAGTCGCAACAAACTAGTAATGAGATAACTAAACATGGTTTGTCTGAGAAATTTACTGTTTCTAATCCTATTACGACTCAGGAAAAGAACAAATTCCAGCTCCACAAAATACACTCTGCTCCTTTCTTCTCAAAGAAGAAGTAAGCTGTGCAGTAATACTTTGATGTGTTCAGCTACTGATGACTCACAAGTCAAGATGTACAGCTGGAAGTGACGTAGAGTATTTAAAAAAATGTTCAACGATAATCAAATAGCCAGAGGAATGGAATTGCAGTGAACTAAAATATTATAAAAGTAGACTGATAGAATCTATAACTTTTTGTAATCATTTTGCTATAGGATTTAATGAGTCACTCAACAAGGTTTGTCAAGAAACTCAAATGGATTTGGAGTACTGTAAAGAATGAAGTTTGTGCACAATACTTAACATCTGCTTGTCACACAAGAGCTTCAGATCTTCTTCTGTCCTTCAAGGAAATGCTTCTACTCCTTATAAGCCTTAAAAGTTTAAAAATGTCAATAGATGGACCAAATGTTAATCACAAATTTTTCGGAGAATTGAAAACTGAGCTACAGAAAACTAGATAATAATTGAAACTTTTGTACTTGACATGGACAGTTGTGGTCTTCATAACTTCCATGGAGGATTTAAATGTGGAATTGAGGCCACTAAATGGAATATTGTTCTGTTTTTTATGGTCAATTTATTATCTGTTTAAAGACATACTGTCACACCACGCTCAGTTAACAGAGTATTCAGGAGCAACTCTTTATGCTAAAAATGTTTTGTGCAGCCCATTAGATAGAAAATTACACTTGTCTGCTTATGATCGAAATTATACCTAATCTTAAAAAAATGGTGGAGGGTTTTACTGCATGATAAAAAGAACCGACTAGCACCAGTTACAAAATTATAACTGAGACTCTTTCAGATCCTTTCCTGCCAGCAAAACTAGAATTTTTTTCGGTCATTACTAGCTGAATCACAACCATTCCTACAAGAATATCAAACTGATGCTCCTATAGCACCATTTCTTCACAGCTCTTTAGTGATAGTTCTCCATAGGATAATGCAAAGATTTACCAAAGCAGATGTACTGAAGTCTGTTGACTCATTATCAAGTATAGACTTAACTGATGCAAACAATTTGATTTTGTACAGTAAAATTGACATGGGATTTGGTACTAAAAAGATATCAAAAATTTAAAAAAATATCACCGATCTCATGATTTTACAGTTGCAGAAAGATGGTGCACCTGCTTTGAAAGCTTTTGCAGGGAAATTGTTGATACAATCACTTACTTTATAAACTTACCAAAAGCAGTCTCGTGTTTTGATCCTAGTCTTGCACATTTTTCTGAAGTCAGAAGTAGGAGACTATAAGCCTACTCACTTTTTTTGAATGAAAATAATTGAATCAGTGCTAATGAGGCTGATGAAATTAATCAATATTTCAACAATTTATGTTCTCAATGTTCAGCATTGCAAATTCTTAAAAATTATTCACGAACAAGTAAACGCCTAGATCATTTTTGGGATGAATTAATTCTTGGACACGCTAAGCCAGTCAATAGTAAAACTTTTAAAGATTGTCATGGTTTTATCTTGTGGCAATGCTAATATTGAGAGAGGTTTTTCAGTAAATTCTGACCATTTAGTTTATAATATGAAATATGAAACTTTAATTGCTCAGCGATTAATGTATGACTGTCTTAAGTGAAACAAATGGGGATGTTGCAACTCTTGATGTTCCAAAATCTTTAGTTCATTCTTACCATAACTCACGTTCGAAATTTATCTCAAGAAATTGAATGCTGAAAAAAGAAAGATAAAATAACTGAATCAGAAGATATGAAAAGAAAACATGTAGCTAATGTAAAAAACATTTGGCATCAAATAAAAAGTTAAACTTCTAGCTGAGATTCAAGTTATTGATAAGCAATTTAAACATCTTAAATGATTTTTACATACCAAATACTAACAGTTTAATTTGTACTAATTTATCATTAGCTTGTTTCTGTTTTACTAATTTTAAATTACTTTTCGTAAGATCATTAAATTAGTTGTAAAATACCATCTATGACATTGTATTAAAAATTAAATAAATTGATATTCAAATAAACATAATTAGAAATGTCTTTTTAATTTTTGTGAGTTTTGTAACAGTTTTTCCAATTAAAATGTAATCAAAGCTTAAAATATTATAATTATGTGAATAAAATTTCTAAATCAGGGAAAAGTATGACAAACTTTCCTGGAAAACCTGGAAATATCAGGGAATTTTTAAATCATTTCTTTGTGGCCACCCTGATTTAGAATTTTATCGCTAGAACTGGATATTGAAACCTGGAAACTGACTGCAAGAGAAACAAAGCCTGAGTGACCAACATATTGTTACAGGTATCCACTTGACTGTTGTTCAGATAGTTTTCAAAATTTTGTGACAAAATTTGTTGTTTATCTCGAATAAATAAATAAATAAGTAAATAAAAAGTATCCTGCACCCTTTCTAATGATGTATTTCCTTGTCAAATTTAATTGAGGCTGGTTTAGCGATTTAGTCGTGAAATTGTAACAAATGGGTAGAGAGGCAGAGTTACTTTCACATTAATATTAGTGTAGATATACTGTAATAATATATCTGAGATGCTCCTTTAGCTGTAAAGTGTCATCCCAGGACTTTTAAAGACCTCTGCTTTTACAAAGTAGTAAATAAAAAAAGTTTCTCAAGCAACTGTGTAAATAATTTGTGGTTACTTGCTATATTTTCTTGATGAAACAGTGGCTATGGTATTTTTTGATGTTACCATTCCTGCTTAAGTTGAAGTTTATTTATTTATTTCATGTCAAAAACTTTTACAATTGTTAGAAGCACAAAGAATATTAACAATAACAGCACAAAACAGAAAGATAGAAAGGGATAGCAATTGGCATCAAGGAATTCATGTTACTGATGACTTGTACAGCATTGTCACTGGCGTTAAGAAGGTCCCATAAAGCGCATGCTCATGGGAACTGTGTGCAGTTGTTTAAATGCTGTATAGTCTGTCCTGTTCCACATTCAAACATAGTATAGGGATCTTTGAGATAATGGCATCTTGCTAAATTATCCTTTGTCCTATCTTCAATACTTTCAGCCTGTTTAGCACTCTTCTTGTCTTCCAGTCAAGAGTGCCACCTGGTGGTAGTGCCTCTTCAGTAGGTACCCTTTGATTTACATGAGTCACTCTTGCTCACCACAAATTGAGCCAGGCAACTTTCGGCATAACATCTAATGCAGCTGTTGTTCTGAGAAAGATTTTCCTAGATTTGAAGCTTTGTGTATCGAGTTGATGCCTGAATAATGGATTAGCAGCATTTTGATTAACCTTACTTCTTTCCACCTTGACAACTACACCCCATCTTATATCATGGGGAGTGATTTCTGCAAGGCCATGTATTTTTTCAGTTGTGGCTCTGAAGCAACCTGTAAGAATTCTGTAGGTTTCATGCAGCATAATGTTTACTTGAAGTTAAAGTAAAAATGGCAAATCATTTCAAGATAATGAATCGGATAATTTTGACTGCAAGCATATTAACATGGACCCTGAGAAAATAACAGAATTAACACACAAGAAGTTACATAATCATTACGTATATAAAAATCTCGCGTCACGATGTTTGTCCGAGATGAACTACGGAACTACTTAACTGATTTTGACGAAATTTGGCTTACTGTGTGTAATTTGGTCCAACTTAAAAGATAGGATAGTTTTTATCTCGATTATTGACCTTAATATTTATTATTGCGAATTAAATGTTCGTTCAATGTTTGTCATAAGACAATGGTTTGTAATTATTTGTAAGTGCCGAAAGTTTGAGTGTTCTGGTGGCTCAGTGGTTAAGGCGTTTGACTGGAAATTTAAAGGTTCCTGGTTCGAATCTCTGGGCCGGCGGGGATTTTTATACGCATTTAACTCGGCCTTCATCTCCAGCACAGGGGTGGAATGCACAACCAATAGAAACCTGTCACCAGGTCATCACGACCGCACGAAATTATTTTTATAGTTCCATAGGTTTCTGAAAGATGGCGATGTATTAATTTATCGACACAACACTTGGTTATTTGGGTTGGGTTACCATCCAGTAGATGGCGTTGTGTTTCGATTTATTTATATTACAGTCTATTCCACGTCATATGTGTTTATGTATGACATAACCCTGTTTCGTGAATTTTTCGTGTAGTATCATTCTCATAATTGTGCTGTGAATTGTGTTGTGTATCGTTTGTATGTTATTATATTTAACGACAAAGTAATTACACACATGAATATAACATTGAAGAAAACGTTACGATAAATTAAGTATTTGCTGCTTGCTTCTCATTTTTCTTCTTTTCGTCATGGCCAGCTAGGGACCACGTGTCAATTTCAATTCTTCCCCTGTTATTTTTTTCTTTCTTCCTCTCCATTGTTGCACTGTGTTTTCTCTTTCTCTCTTCAGACCATTTTGCACCTGTTTTCTTCTCCTCTCTACCTTGGAATCCTGCCATATTCGAAATCTGCTTTCGAAAATATTTTCTTTCCATACTGTATTATTTTGTTTCAAATCTTTCTTAACCCCATGAATCCCAAAAAAATATTTTAATATCTTTTTTGTTAGCCTGGTGTCATCCATGTAATAGATGTGTCAAAAAGATATCATTCTCCTTTTTTCTCACTGATTGTTATTTTTTCAATGTTATGATATATTTCCTCATTAGTTCTTATCTTACATTATACGGTATTTTTAAATGGACCCAAAATTTTCCCTCTAATTCTCCCTTTAAATACTCCAAGGTTATCCAATTTCTAATTTAATAGCGAGAGGTCTGGTGGCTCAGTGGTTAATGTGTCTGACTGAAGATCGAAAGGTCCCCGGTTCGAATCGCTGTCTCGGCGGGGATTTTCATAGGCATTTAACCTGTTTCTCACCTCTGGTACAGCTTGCTGTGTAATGTGAAGTACGCCAGAATGCTTCCGTGGTCGGGATTCCATGTAAAACTGTAGGTCTTCTATACCTGGCAGAGTTGCCGGTTTAGGTTAAGGCGGCGACGACAGTGGTGGAATGCGCAGCTGACAGAAGCCCATTACGACTACACGGAATTATAATTATTATTATTTATTATCAGGCATTTACTTGCATAGAGGCATTCCGGTTTCAGCACTGTATTATATTGTCTTATTTTAAGGCTTTTTAGAAAGGCACTTTTTGTTGTATTTCAACTATTTTTATTTTATTTGTTGCAATTATAAATTTCAGTGAAATGCCTCCAAAAAAAATTAACCTCAACAATGCGTGTAGCAGAGAGGCACGACACAAACGTGTTGAGAGGGCACATCAATCAGCAGAAAAAATCGCGGCAAATAACGAATCTCAAAGAATCAGGACAGCAGAGCGTCGTATGCGAGAATCTCAAGAACAGCTTGATGAACGTCTGCGACAGAATATATCGAAAACAAGCGCGGCACAAGAACAGCACATCACTACATTTAGAGAAAGAGAATGAGAGAGACAGTAAATCAGCCGTGCATTAACACGTGTATCATTTGTTCGTCTTGCGTTCGAATATGCAACAGACATTGATTACTCTGCACATTCCAAAATTGCAATCGGTGCAATGGACAAAGTATGACAATATTGTCAGGCGTTGAAATTCCGCAATGATGCAGCCCGCATGTGTTGGGCATCAGGAAAAGTTGTCTAATAATGTCCCGAAGTTTCTCCAAATCTATTTTATGGGAAGTTGTGAAGAACGCGTGACAACTCGGTGCTGGTATAAAGGACAACTATCAAATTGTCATCAAAGCTGACAAATTACCATCAGGAGAACACACTGGCAGGTTCAACGCGCCAACTGTAGATGAAATTGCTGTTATTATAGTTGGAGAGCCAGTTGACAATAGAGCGATTAAAATCACACGTCGAGATAGCACTGTTATAATTTTGGATCTACACCGTTCGTATGACGCACTCCAGTATCCACTGATATTCTGGCAAGGGCAGGGTGAATATCACATCAACATCAAACATTGTGATTCAGTTACTGGTAAATTTAATATTCAACTATTTAATTCCTTATTTTATTAATACAGTAGACCCGCGGTATTCCGAACAGAGGCCGGATTATTGCGGGCTCGCTATATTAATTTCTTCTAATTTTTTTTTTACTATTTAATTTATTATTTTATCAGGTAATGAAACAAATAAGAAAGTGACTTCAGTGAAGTACTACGCCCACCGGTTGATGATTAGATGTAATCAGGAGAACTATATCCTTCGATATCATCAATTGTACCATCAATACGCCGTGGATATGTACGCTAAGATTGAAAACAAATGTTTGCTATTTATTCGATACAACCAGGCTAAATTATGATCAGAGGAATACATCCACTCACAGATGCTATTATCGGCAATATAGATGAAAATTTAAATGCCAATGATATCGGTAATGCATTTATTTTACCTTCAAGCTACATTGGCAGTCCACGGAACATGCAGAAATATATACAAGATGTGATGACTTACATACGTCATTATGGTCGTCCAGATTTTTTTGTTACATTTACATGTAATCCGAATTGGGAGGAAATACAAACTTTGCTATTATCAGGCCAACAATCAATGCATCATCATGATATCACGGAACGTGTGTTCAAACAAAAATTAAAATCATTGATTGATTTAACCATAAAACATTCGGTTTTCGGTAACACATGTTGCTATCTGGATTCGATATAGTGGCAAAAGTGAGGTTTGCTTCATTCTCACATTTTGATTTGGCTTGAAGTTAAAATCCGTCCAGAAGAAATTGATCAAATACGAGGGGGGATCAAATATAAATGGGATTGTTGTTCCTGAACATCAACAATTGGCAGTACTGGCCCCGCGCTTCTGCTATGCTTAGGCGGGACCATTAGGAGAGGGGGGAGCGTGCTGTTAGATAACTGCCATTTAGTCAGTAATGCTCACGATGTCGGAGCAACAGGTGAACCCCTCCACTGCGCAACGCATTATTATAAAATTTCTTGCTCTTGGAGTTACAGCGGCGGAAATTTGCCAGAGATTAACTGCACAGTTCGGTGATCAAACACTGTCAAGGACGCATGTGTTTTTCTGGCATAAAAAGTTCAAGGAAGGACGAGAATGTGTGGAAAATCAGCAACACGATCGCTGTCCCCGGACCAGCGTTACAGACGAAACATTCGTGCGGTTAAAGACATTATTGACGTCGATCGACGCCTGAGAGTGTCAGAAATTGCAGAACAAGTCAGAATCAGTTATGGGAGCTGTCAAGCAATCATCACAAAACACTTACAGTTCCGCAAAGTGGGTTCCAGATGGGCACCTCACCTTTTGACCGAAAATCTGAAGTTGAGAGTTTTGGAAGTCTGTCAGAAGCTTACAGCAAGGTTTGCGGAAGAAGGTGATGCATTTTTAGTCAGATTGTCACCTGCGATGAAACATGGCTTCACCACTACACTCCTGAATCCAAAGAAGCCAGTAAGGAGTGGAGGAGGAAATGGGAGGCAGCACCAGTGGAAGCCAAGACTCGACTGTTAGCTGGCAAGGTTCTTTCAACCATTTTTTTCGACCAGCGAGGCATTTTGCTGATTGATTTTTTGCATGAGTGATGCAAAATCAATGCTGCTTACTACTGCGAGCTGTCGAACAATGCGAGAGTTGCATATCGCCGCAAAAGAAGAGACCAACCGATTCGACAGGTCATTATCCTCCATAACAATGCGCGACCCCATACTGCATCTCTAACTGTCTCTAAGCTACAGGAAATGCACTGGACTACACTTGATCACCCTCCTTACAGTGCGGACTTATCAACCTGTGATTTTCATTTGTTCGGACCTCTTAAAGAAGCTCTAGGAGGGCAACGATTCGAAGATGACTAGAGTGTGGAAGACTTCATGCGCAACTGGCTAGTGACACGACCCTCTTCTTCTTATGATGAGGGCATCAAAAAGCTGCCCATACGATGGGAAAAATGTATTTCCAAAGCAGGAAACTATGTGGAAAAATATATTGTAATTACCTTGTGTTTTCCAATAAATGAATTTAAATAACAAATAAAATTCCGTTTATATTTGATCCCCCCTCGTAATTTCAGCCGAAATTCAGGACCCTATAATTGATCAAGAATTGTTTGATATTGTTACCAATCACATGATCCACGGACCATGCGGTGTTTTTAAGATGACATCGCCATGCATGGAAGATGTAAGAAGTGTTTCCCAAAGGAATATACGAATGATATACGATGGATATCGATGGTTATCCGTTGTATCGCCACAGAAACGCTGAGAATGGTGGCCACACATTTATGATGCAAATGTCAAATTCCAGAAACCAAGTTGAAATTAACAATCGGTGGGTGGCACATACTCACTATTGCTTTCAAAAACGTATAAGGCTCATATTAATGTCGAGTTTTGTAGTTCTGTAAAATCCATTAAGTACATTTGCAAATACGTTAATAAAGGCAGTGATTTGGCTGTATTTGAAGTAAAAAATGTAAATAAAAATGACGAAATAACACTATACCAGATAATAGATACATCAGCAGCAATGAAGCTATCTCACATATTTTTAGTTTTCCCATACATGAAACTGAAAAAACATTGTGGTTTAGAATAACATTGATCCAACGTACTATGACTACTGAGTCACAGCAACGGGTGACCAAGTCAGCTGGTTATATGTAAAATTAACATCCATTTTTTAAAATGGTTTAAATTCTCATTTGATTTTATTGCTCATGATCCTACAATCTGAAATTCTTTTTATGGTTATCAAATTTTCCATGTTGCTAAAAGAAAGTATCAAAAATATTGAACTTTTTGTAAGCAAATTTACAGTAGGTAATAAAAGCTTGTACTGCTTAAAATAATTGTTTTAAGCCTTATTTCAATGTTTAAAAATATTTTAAATTCAAAACTGAATAACAAAATGAAATTTTCAAATGGTCATGTTTATTGCAATTTTTACTTTCCTTGTGGAAATTGTTAGGGTTGAATATTTTTTCTGAAATCTTGTGAGTTACTTACTAACCAAAAAGAAATATGGATGAGATATATAGAAATATGATCTATTTATTTATTTGTTTATTTATCTTATGGCCATAGCACATAATCAATAATAAAATATACAATTGTTTCACACTAATAAAATGTAACATTAAATAATAGATAAAATTCAACATGGTACAGCCAATGTAAAGATTCATTTGAAATATCTATGAAGTCTTTCGGTGATCGCCTGAATGCTCGAAGTGGGCAATCAAAGATCGTGTGACAGATTGTTTGTTCTTCCTCACCACAATCTCAATTCGGTGAATCCCTCATTCCCCATATGTAAAGAGATAGAGCAGATCTTAAATGGCCAGACTTAACTCTGTTAAGAGCTGCCCATGACTTGTGGGGAAGGTAGAGTCCTTTTAGTGCTAGTTGATTGTCAAACAGGGAGTGCCATTCTGGTGGGGCTGAGGCTATCCACTCCAATCTCCATGCCTCTGTCCCATTAAAATTGTTAAATATAATCTGTTTTGCAGTTTTTATGTTTGGACTTCTTGATTTAAGTCTCTATAGAAATATGATTCTTATTTTTTGTGTATCTGAAAAGGACAGTCCTATTACACACACAAATCTAGCAATAGCAAAGCATTGCTGGATAAGCTAGTGTTTGTGTTTGTTTTAATTTTCATTGAGTTTGAATTTTATTGCTAACCTGTTAGCTGTCTGCCTCCACTAATGTCATCTTCTAGCATTGGCATAGTTCAAGACCTGTTTCTCTTTTTGCCAGATATGTTTACACTTATATCATGAAACTAAGGAAAATGGTAGCAGCTTCTAGGTGATATAAATAATAATAATGGAAAAGGAAATTAACTTACCACATACCAAAGTTGACGGCTGCAATGAGAGAAAACATGAAGGCAGACAAATGTGCAATATTTCAGTAACAACCTTCTTCAAATAGTAGAGAAACAGGCCATTAGGTTCGAGATATATCCGCAAACAGAATGTCACCCAATGACAATGGGTGATGTTCTGTGTGCACACAGGTCCAGAAACTAATGGCCAGTTTCTCTACTACTTGAAGGTCATTACCGAAATATTGTATATTTGTCTGCCTTCGTGTTTTCTTTCATCCCTGCTGTCAACTTTGGTATGTGGTGGGTTAATTTCTCTTTCCTTTATTACTACTTGTGATATATAAGTAGCATGAGTTTTGAAGCTCCACATAATGAAGTCAATGTGTGATAGTATTGATATATTTGAAGCATTTTTATTCAAAACTGACTTCTGTACTTCATGAATTTCTTGAAAATGGATTTTTGTGAACACTTTCATTAATGAGTTTCTAATTTGGACCTTGTTTATTATGAGATTACATTTAAACTTAAATGACTGGTATCAGTAAACTAATTGTGTGGATATTTGATGCTGTATCTAGACACCTAAATACTCTGCTAAAGGCAGCAGTTCTTAAAATATGCATTATTAAGTTCGGCCATCAAATCCATGTTTAATTTTATTGCAAATTGGTATTATGGAGATAGTTTACACAATTATTTATTTAAATGATCTTTAATCCATTATAATTTGTCAGTTGTATTATCACTTATCATAACACAGGAAATAATTTGTCATTTTTCACCATTTTACAGAGGAGTTGGACAATGTGTCTATGCTATCAACTGCAGCAGTTTCCTCAGCTGTTACTGCCAATTCAGCGACTACCTCATCCACAGCGGCAAATGCTGCTGTGGGTAATACAACAGTTACTGCATCTTCATCCAGAGACCCATCTCCCATGAAGGAGTATCTGAAGGGTCTTGGAAAGAGGTCGACTAGTGTAGATGTAGGTGTCTTAGATGCATCACCTGGAACTAGCAGTGATACTTGGAGAATTTTCCACGAGTTAAAGGGCAAGATTACTAAAACTGTTGAAGAAAAACTGAGTGAAATGAAGAGTGATCGCAAATCTGGTTCATTATCATTTAGTGATATTGGTAGGGGAAGTAAATTAATTGCAAAAAGTAAAGATAACTCCAGCATAAGTGACTCTGAGGACATTTCTGAAGCATCTTCCAAAGCTTCAGAGCAGAAAGACAGTTGTCAGAAAGTTGAGCCATCTCAAAAGAAAACTCTAGGAGAAATGTTATCGAAGAAAAATTCCAGTTCTGTTGAAGAAAAAGATACTGAAGTTGCAGACCATAAATGTGAAATTCTAAAAGATGTTTTTCCTGAGGATGGCTGTAGTACACCAGTTGTCTGTGAAATAGACAGTGTTCCAGAAATAATGACACCAAAGAAATTTTCTTTCCATTCAAGATTTAAAACTAACATTTCAGGTTTGCGACATAGGCATAGTTTGTCTCCAGATAAGCCTAAGTTGATTAGTAGTGTTACTATGTCATCACTTTCTTCAACCAAAGATGATGAGAGAGCTGATGTTCCAATAGAGACTGAAGTAGAATCTGGTGTGGAAGCTTCAGAAGATGTAACTCTACCTGTTCAGGAAACAATAATTGATCCAGAGATTATGACAATAGATTACAGAACGTCTGTTCCGTCCACACATCCTAAAAGAGAAAATAATAGGAGAGATGTACCTTATAATTATATGTTAATTCGAAAATTAACACCCTGGAGATATTACATAGCTTTACTGTTTGCTGTCATTTGCTGTTATTATATCCCAGTTCCATCATTTGTTTGGGGTGTTGTTTGTGGAATGACTTCTATGTATTTGTTCCTTTATGCTTCTGAACTTTATAAACATTTGTTTATATCTGATGAAGCTCTGGTATCAGGTAGTAATGCGAGTACTATTGGTTCTTCAGTTCATTCTTCCATACCTATATTGTCAATTCCAGCAGCAAAGGAATACCAGCCACTTACAAAGTATGCAGTAAGTAGCTTTCAGTTATCTCAATCTTTGAACTTAGAGTTAATGATGTGCCAAAACTATCATTTTAAAATAAAAAAATAGAATATAGCAAGAAACAACTATTTTTCAGTTAAGACAGCAGGACACCGCTAGATAAAATAATTTTTTAGTGTAAATCTCGTATCAGCAGAACATCCTTAGTATCATGAACTTCTGATTTCTATTCCAATGGACCAGATGTGGCAATAAAAAAGCATAATTCATAATCTCCTGTTGTCAAATCACTATGTTACGTACTTGTCGATACGCCTTAGGTTGAACCAGTCCTGTCTGCAGGAATGTGTTTTTTGTTTTGTTTTTTTTTGTTGAAGAATCTCTTTCTATGATTATTTCAGACTTTATGAAATTGGTTTCTCTTATTTAAATTTAGCTACCATGATCTGTGGACCAAAGGCTTGTTACTTTATCCTTATCGTTTCTTCTTTTTTTCTATCTTTTTAAGTTCTACAAATTATACAAGCCAGTTTCATTATTCATTATTTCTGTTGTAAATTACATTTTATTTAAACTGTGCGACAGAAAGTTAGCTGTTGGCTACTGATCAGAATTTTAACCCACGTTTAATTGTAGGTAAATTCCAAAGATTGCACAATCTGCAGAAAACTGCAAAAACACTTCGTTTTTTAATATTATTGCTTTGGTACCTTAATCTTTCATAAAGTAATCTCTCTCTCTCTCTCTCTCTCTCTCTCTCACACACACACACACACACTCACACACACACACAAGTAGCTCAAACTTGCTTCAACAATATACACTGATCAGCCACGGCACGGATAACAGCGGCGACGCATCTTAGCATGGAAGCAATGATGCCTTGGTGGGTCGCAGGAGGGAGTTGGCGCCACATCTGCACACACAAGTCACCTAATTCCTGTAAATTCTGGGGAAGGGGGTGATGTCCTCTGACGCCATGTACAATCACATACCAGATGTGTTTGATCAGGTACAGATCTGGCAAGTTGGATGGCCAGCACATCAATTACAATTCGCCACTGTGTTCCTCAAACCACTCTATCACACTCCTATCCTTGTGACATGGTGCATTATCTTGTTGAAAAATACCACTGCCATTGGGAAACATGGTCGTGGGGTATACGTGTTCTGAAACCAGTGTACGATACTTATTGGCTGTCATGGTGCATTGTATGAGAGCTCCACTGGACCCCTGGATGTCCACGTGAATGTTCCCCAGATCATTATTGAGCTGCTGCAAACTTGTCTCTTTCCCAGAGTAGATGTTTCAAGAAACTGTTTCTCTGCACCCTCCCATCGGCATGATGAAGAAGGTATCAGGATTCATCAGACCATGCAATGCACTGCTGCTGTGCCAATGACAATGGCGACACGCCCATTTCAGTCGTAGTTGGCGATGTCATTATGTTAACATTGGCACATGCATGGGTCATCGGTTGCAGATGCCCATCGTTAGGAGAGTTTGGTGCACGTGTGTTCACACATTTGTACTCTGCCCAGCATTAAAGTCTGAAATCCACAGTTCGCCACCTGTCCTGTTTTACCAGTCTGCCCAGCCTACGACATCAGTCCACATCTGATTTGCACGACGTTTGTGGTGAAACAACTCAAATAACCTGGGCTCGAAGTGCTGTTGTAGTAGAGACAACATATCAGACAGCTCACCATCAAATACTGTTGATGCAGGCGAAGTTCTTTAACAATGTTAGTAAATTCCGCCAAGTTTTTCCAATGGTGAGAACATTTTCCCACAATTGGTGATAACAGCCTGGTCTGGTATCAAGCCAGATAATAAGTGCCTGATTCCAATAGTACACACTATTAGCCATAATGGTGTTCCTTGTTTATGGATTTTAGGCAATCTGTAAAGTCTGGGTGGAACAGCTGCTTGAGGTTGTAACTGTTTACTAGTGTCTTCCAGTAGACCCAAACATTTTATAAGAGCTGTCATTTTCTTTGCTACCGCATTCGTTGGAGCCTTCGACACGTTTCAGTAAGACGCATCCACCAGAAGCTCTTCCACTTCTTGCTGATAATCTGCCACTGGACCACTGAAGCATTCCCCTTGTCTGCTGGTAGGACAATAATATTTTGGTTGTGACGCAATGACCAAAGTGCTTTACACTCAGCAGCTATGGTGTTGGGCAGAGGCGGTTTGGCCTTGCATGAGATTCTGCTGGTTTCTTACCTTATCTCTTAAGCAGCCCCCACAGGCAAAGCACGAGTGGCTAGCTCAATGACTGTGATAGTTTCCCTGTATGGAATGGTCTTGTGTACTGGCACAAAATTTAGCCCCTTAGATAGCACCAAAATGGTGGCAGTGTCTAATTCACCACTGCTCATATTAATTACTGCCCTATCAGGTTCAGAAGAGGCGTTAACATTGCTGGCAAACCGGGCAAATTTCCCGCATTGCTGTGCAGTCACAGAGCGTTAAAATCTTTGGCTTGCAGTGACTGTGACTATCTACCCACTCCCACGTGTCCATGGTACAGATAGTTAGACAGAAACATGTGGCAAGCAAGGAGGGACTAAGAAACAGAGTCTAACTCATGTCTGGTGTACTGAATCCTCTCCTTCACAAGAGACAAACTCGCTCTCCGTACAATTTTCTTCACTGCAAAAGACTCAATCAGGTGACGAATCTCAGCAAAACAAGGTACAATGTTTTGGTCCCAGCATCGCTGGAGGAAGGTGAGAGCTAATTTCTTCATGGAAGATTTTGAACAGAAAGCATTGAAAAGTGCTCCCATGAAGCCCAGTGCCTTTTATCGATACATGGATGATACATTTGTTGTTTGGCCCCAGGGTAGATACCTAGATAGGTTTCCTGTTCCCCGCAGGGGCCTGGTACGCAAGTGCCAGGTACGGGTTTGGCGAACCCGCGGTGCCCGAGCTGGAAACTTGTGAGCGCCGCAAGTTTCCCACACCGTAAACTCCTACCATGCTTCAACGACCACCGTAGGGCGTGGCGGTGGAACGTTGTGTGCCTAGGAGAACGGGGATCTTGGCTTCATTGCCCGGATCGCGAGGAAGGTACAAACCTCTATAAAAAACCCCTCAACCCCAAGGTCGGATACGTGCCGAGGAGGTGCATGGGTGAGAGGCAGATCACTCGCTAACGTACAACCTCAGGGGCACCTGTGCACCCCTGTTGTACTAGCGCTTTTCTTTAAAATGTTTTTGCTCGTGGGATCAAAACGAAGCTCACAAACAAAAACAAAACCCCTGCGGTCCGGGTGTGCCGCAGGTAAATAAAAATACACCCAATACAAAGAAGCGGGCCAGGGTTGATAGCCCTCCCACTTCGGAAGACCATAGCAACAGGAAAGTGTGTTCCATAGCGAACGCTTTCATTGTAATGCAGAGGGTAGAGGGGACATTTGAAAAGGTGTCCCCTTTTTATATTAACAAAGGACTTGAAGGATTGGTCGGTACGTTGAGATCGGTAAAAAAGCTGAGGAACGGGACGCTGCTGCTGGAAACAACCACCAGTAGGCAGGCATCCCAGCTCCTTAACTGTGAGAAGCTCGGGGAGTTCGCCGTTAAAAGCGAACTCCACAAATCCCTGAATTCTTCGAAAGGCGTCGTCACCTGCCGTGATATCATGGATTTAGGAACCGAGGAACTCGTTAAGGAGTGGGAGGATCAGCAAGTGGTCGAGGTGCGTCAGATTACATGGAGGGTAAATGGCAGTCTTGAAAAGACTGCCACCTTCGTCCTGACGTTTGACACTCCAGTGTTGCCCAAGTGTATTAAGGCTGGCTACATTAACTTGAACGTCCGTCCGTATGTTCCGGACCCAATGCGCTGCTTCCAGTGCCAGAGGTTCGGACATACGACGGCGTCATGCAAGGGCAACCCCACCTGTGATAGATGCGGCAAGGGGGCACACGAACCGGGTGCCACTTGCACGCGTCCACAGGTGTGCGTCAACTGCTCCGGGGCGCATCCTGCCTGGAGTAGGGAGTGTCAAGTGTATCTTGAGGAGCGCAAGATACAGGAGTTAAAGACCAAAGAGCGGATACCGTACGGAGAAGCAAAGAAGAAGGCGAAATCGCTTGCCGCTCCAATTTTTGGAAGTAGCTTTGCTCAAATGGTCTCGACTCCCGTCAGGAAAGAAAGTGTTGCTACGCAGACATCCTTTGCAGACATGGGCACAAGCACTACGTGCTCATGTCAGTGCAAATGTGGTACAAAATCCACGAAGGTCATGACACCCAAGACCGCGGATGTCGCTAGCAACACATCTGCAACCTCGACCAGTCCAGCAGCAGTAACTAAGTCTCCACCAGCATCAAATGTAGCACCTCCAATACCACCACGTAATGTTGAAATGGTAGCAATACCACTTGCTACCAGTGTAAACCGAGGTGATCAGAAGATCCGAGGTATTAAGTTTAGACAGACGGATCCGACCCAGTTTGTCAAGTCCCCCTCTTCTTCTCCTCCCAGACTGCCCAGCGGTGGGGAGAGTAAGGGGAAGAAGCAGAGGAAGAAGAAGAAAAAGGATAAGGAGGATTTTGAGGAGTCCTCGGGGTCGGAGATGTCTGTCTCCGCTTCCGGGCAGGAAGAAACGGAGATGCTGGTGGACGAGTCTGGTCCCGTTCCTCGGCATGATGTGACCGATGACCCACCCGACCCGGGGCGGGTGAGGTTAAATAGGTAAGAATGGCTCCCATACTTCAGTGGAATTGTTAACGGTTTTCAGGCTCACAAAGAGGAAGTCCAACTCTTAGCACGGTCTGATCCTTTGTGTCTCTGTCTGCAAGAGACACATTTCAGACCGCTACACCAGCCAGTGCTAAGAGGATATGACATATTCTGAAAGGACGATATCAGGGGTGATCGAGCTAAGGGAGGAGTGGCTGTGTTGGTCCGAAACACTTTCCACTCCGAACCTATTGCTCTCACCTCTGATCTACAAGCAGTTGCGGTGAAAATACACGGTCCAATCCAACTGACCGTATGCTCTGTCTATCTGCCACCCAGTGTGTCAGTCGGCTACGACGACCTGGTTGGCATTAATACGACAACTCACTCGGCCCTTTCTCCTTTTGGGAGATTTCAACGCGCACAGTGCGTTGTGGGGTTCCACCACCGATTGCCCCAGGGGCCGAGTGGTTGGTAGATTTATAGAGCAGGAGGAAATTTGTATCCTGAATACAGGGCAAATGACTCATTTCACCACTGCTACCGGTACGTCTTCTGCCATTGACCTTTCCTTGTGTTCCCCCTCAATTGCGGACTCCGTGCAGTGGGGAGTGGATTCGCGACCTACATGGTAGCGACCACTTCCCTATTTGGATGCACGTCGAGTGTGAACGAGGAAGAGGAAATAACCGACGCAAATGGAACGTCAGTCGTGCAGATTGGCAGCTCTACTGCCGTGCTGTACAACTGCAACCCTGTGGCAGTATACAGGAGAAGGTGAATCACTTGACAGAAGTGATTCACCGTGCAGCTGACGTTTCCATGCCGAAGAGCTCCGGAACGCTGCGAAGGACGCCCGTCCCCTGGTGGAACGATGAATGTCGTTCCGCCATTCCAGGGTCGCCGACGGGCGTTGCGTCGTTTTAGGTTGTGCCCAACATCTGACAACCTAGCAGCGTTCCGTATTGCCAGAGCTAAGGTGCGTCGAGTTATTAAGGAGAGCAAGAAGAGGTCATGGCAGAACTTTGTGAGCACAATAAATCGTTCCACACCTTCGTCGAAAGTATGGGAGTCCATTCGCCGTATATCTGGAAGGTACTCCCGCCCACCAGTATCTGGGTTACTGGATCACGGACGGATAATTACTGACGAACGAAGCATAGCGCAGCTGATGGCGGAGAACTTCGCCGCCATCACTTCGTCCGCTAACTTCGACCCTCGGTTTCAGCGACAGTAAGAGTCGCTGCCGAGAGGCGCCCGTTGTGCTTCGATTCGTCGAATACAGAGGCCTACAACTGCCCATTTACATCTTGGGAGCTGGAGTCAGCGTTGAACAGCGCAAATGACACTGCTCCAGGGCCTGATCTGATCCAGTACCAGATGCTGAGGCATCTCAGTAAGGATGCTAAAAGGTACCTTCTAGATATTTTTAACTGACATTTGGACCGGAGGACACTTCCCCGACTCGTGGAAAGAAGCAACACTTATTCCTATTTTAAAGCCTGGCAAGGACAAATTGTTGCCAGGTAGCTATCGTAGTATCGCCCTTACAAGCTGCGTGGGTAAGACACTGGAGAGGATGGTTAACCGCCGCCTCGTCTGGTGTCTGGAATCCCAAAACCTTCTGAGCCGCTTTCAGTGTGGATTCAGGAAGTTCCGTTCCACCTTGGACAACCTGATCCTCCTGGAGGCAGGCAATACAGGATGCGTTCATCCGCAGCCAACACCTTGTGGGTGTTTTTTTCGACCTTGAAAAGGCCTACGATACTACCTGGCGGCATGTGATTTTAAAACAGTTACATGAATGGGGTTTTAGGGGAAACCTACCCCGTTTTTTAAAATCATTTTTATGTGGTCGTTGCTTCCGGTACCGATGTCGGTGGTGAAGTGTCTGATCTTTTTATTCAGGAAAACGGTGTCCCTCAGGGGTCAGTTTTAAGCGTTAAGCTTTTTGCCATTGCTATTAATAGCATAGCAGGCCATTATAAGGAGTCCCCTACGGTACTCCTTATATGTGGACGACTTTTTAATTTTTATTGTATCGTCCAGCCTGAGAAGCGCTGAGCGGCAGTTGCAACTCACGCTGAACAGGCTGGATGAATGGTCAGTGCACACCGGTTTTCGTTTCTCCGCTGAGAAAACCCGGTGTGTACTTTTTACTCGCAGCAGAAGTCTTTTACCAGAGCCTCACCTTACCCTGAGGAACACCGTTTTAAGTTTTAGTGATACTGTTAGATTTCTGGGCCTCATTTTTGACACAAGGCTTAACTGGCTTGCGCATCTAAAAGATGTGAGAGCCAGGGCCTTAAAAGCTCTTAATCTTTTAAAATGTCTGTGTGGCAGGTACATGGGGCGCTGACCGCTCCTGCCTGCTACAATTTTACAGAGCCTTTGTACGGTCACGGTTGGAATACGGCTGTATTGTCTACGGTTCGGCACGGGACAGCTATCTGCGTATCTTGGATAGTGTCCACCATGCTGGAATTCGGCTCGCCACAGGTGCATATCGCACCAGCCCTATTGTCAGCATTTGTGCTGACTCGGGAGAGCCGCCGCTTAACATCCGTCGGCAACTCCTCATGGTGCGACACTACCTGCACCTTGCCATAACACCTGGCAGTCCCGTGCACGACATAGTGCTCCATCCCAACTACGAGCGGCTCTATACCAACCGGCATAGAGCCACTAAACCGTTCAGCTACCATACAAAGGCTATTTTAGAACAATATGGATTCGAGCTTCCTTCTTTTTATCACCAGGGTTGGAGTAAATCTCCTCCCTGGCTTTTAAAGAGGCCCAGAACAATTTTAGAATTATCGCGGCACAAGAAGATGTGTACCGCAGATAATGTTTTTATTAGAATTTTTGGAGATGTTTTAAACCAGTATCACACGTTTACCCCGGTGTATACGGATGGGTCTAAGCAGGCTAACGGAGTTGGTTGCTCCGTAGTGTTCCCTCGAGCGACTTACACATTCAAATTGGACGGCAGGTGCAGCGTTTACACTGCCGAATCCTATGCCGTGTTGAAGTCGCTCCAGCATATGAAAGTAATGCACAATAAGTTGTTCATCATATGCTGTGATTCCCTCAGCTGTATTCAGGCCATAGGAAATATGTATCCAGCAGATCGTCTAGTCCAGGACATCCAGGACGCCCTCCTTTCCCTTCAATCTCGTGGAAAGGAGGTATTATTCTGCTGGGTACCGGGCCATGTGGGAATCAGAGGGAACGAGGCAGCTGATCAAGCTGCCAAGTTGGCCTGTGACAAGGTCAGAACCAACTTTGAACCGGTCCCAAAGTCAGACCTTGCCTCAGCGGTGAAGAGATTTATCTTTGATATTTGGCAGAGTCAGTGGCTGGAAGTCGAGCATAATAAGCTCCGGCTGGTCAAACCGACCGTTCAGCCGTGGAGCAGCTCCTTCCAGCGGGCGAGGAGGGATGAGGTTCTCCTTACTCGCCTCCGTATAGGGCACTGTCCTCTGACACATGGTTTCCTTCTCCGCCGAGAGGACCCTCCGGAGTGTGATGCATGTGGCGTACCTTTTAATAGACTGTGTACATTTTAATAGACTGTGTACTGTTTTTAGACTTAAGGGCAGACGTTGGCTTGGCCAACGATCTGACCCTTATTTTAAACAACGAGACCAGCAACGTGGCGAGTGTTTTAAAAATTTGTGTTTTGGCCGGTCTAGTGCCTAAAACTTTAGGCAGATCGGCCTAGTTTTAAGATGGATGGGTGGCCTCTTTACAGCCACCCATGCATGTCCATAGTTATAATTTTTTATATTGTTATGATTCAGGTCTCGCTGGCCACTATACAGCCAGCGAGACTTGTGTTTTTAATTCTCCTTTTAATATTTGTGGCCCCTTTACAGCCATTGAGGTGCTGTACGGTTTAAAGTACCGGTGGCCCTTTTAATGCCACGTGTGATATGATTTATTTTATTTGCTGTCTGCATGGCCGACCCCTTTACAGTCGACCATGCAGACGGTATTTTAGTACATTTAAAAGCCACAGTAAATGCTGGTTATTGATAGGGCGCTAATGACCCCGACGTCGACGCGCCCTAAAACACCAAAAACAACAACAGGTTTCCTGTTCACCTGAACAGTATCAACACAAACATCCAGTTCATGATGGAGGTGGAAAAGGAAGGCCACCTGCCCTTTTTGTACAGAAAATAATCCGTTGGAACATTAGGACACACCATCTATAGAAATGCAACACACACGGACCTGTACCTAAACGCGCGCAGTCCTCACCATCCGGCGCAGCGCAAGACAGTACTCACTACTCTTGTCCACAGAGCAAACGGGCAGTGTGTGATACGGACAGCCTACCTGGTGAGTTAAAACATCTATGTGATACCTTCAGACAGAATGGGTATAGTGAATATCAAATGGCATTCCAGTAAGTAAAATACAGGCCATGATCACTTAGCCTTCTTCCTGTACTCTGGCTCCACAACATCATGGGTTGGAAGGGTTCTAGAAAGAAATGACATTAAAACCATTTTCCTACCCCCTCCAAACTTAAGGAACATTTTGTGCTTTCCAAACAATAAACTTGCCCTTCGTACACCAGCAGTTTAGTACATCCCGTGTGAATGTGGAAAGATGTACATCAGCCAGACAGTACTGTTTGTTAAACAACGTTGTTTGGAACATGTCCGACATGTTTGCCTGGGGCAAAAGGACAAATCTGCGGTGGCAGAACATATTTTGGAAGGAGGACATGGATTCGATTCTGAATCAAGTTAAGTCGCTGGCACATGCAAGAGTTTTCTGGGGCAGCATCATTACAGAAAGCATTTAAAATTTGCCTCACATCTGATCTGGTTAACTGGGACTGTGGTTTCCACCTAAGTGATGCATGGATACCTGTTGTTGAGGCTGCTCAGTGTTTAGTGCTCCACGGGTGTCTGATGAAGTCTGAGATGCTGCTACGCAACTTCTGTCTTTGTCATGCCAGTCTTTAAACAACATGCTCAAGGCAAACTTCAAGGCTTATAACTAGACCTGAAGATGGCGATGGAGACCTATGTTGCCAAAATATTTTGTATCAATAATAATATTACTAGTTTTGTTTCCAGAGAAATGTTTATAAATAAACAACACCGAGAAAACCTGAATTCATTTATACTTGCATGATATTGTTACGTTTATTGAATTGGTGGAGAGTAAACCATGTTTGTGAGATGAAACAGCCGACTGTTTCAGAGTAGAAAAACTAAAGTCGTGGAAAGAGATGTAAACATTTTTTAAAGATGATTTCGAAGTGAAAGGAAAAAAGAATATCTGAATGTTGGTAAGTTATACATTTATTATTAGTAACTAGAGGAGTTCCCAGCGTTGCCTGGTATAGTTGGCGTAGATTTGCCCGTGCCCTATTTTTATTCCCACAATGAGAAACATTTCTATTAAGTTTCATAAAATTTGCACAACTTTTTTTTGAAATTAAAGCAAACCTAGTTTCATCTGCCCCCTACCAAGAAACAGATGGCTTGAAGTTTATTTGAATTTACACTATTTTCATTCATCTGAAAAGAATCATTTGTATCAAGATTCATTAATTTGGTTAAGAAATTGCATTACTACATTACTGAACAACATTATATTGTTAGAAACTCGCATTTGATTAGATTTACTTCTTGCTCGAATTGCCAGATACTTTAACTCCGCGGATTAAGCTTTTTATACAAATATCAAAAGTGAATCCAGAATAATATTATTGTAAACAGAAGACTAATGCTGATGGCCAAAGACGTTGTCCAAATCATGCTTAAAGAAAATCTTTTTTTTTTTTTTTTTTGTTTACAACTATATATGGCGTTTAAAAATTGAATATCCCAAATTAAAGGAAAGAATACTTCAAGTTTTGTTTAGTGTCCAAAATAGTTATTATTGTAAAGTTATTTTATTGCTTTTATTAAAGGCTATGGTCAGAGACATTGTAGTTGTTTGTTTAGTGTGAAGTATGCAACATCTAATCCTTGAATCTTTGGGATTTGTCATCATACGTTCAGAATTTCATCTAATGCTCCTGCGTTATTTAACGTTGAAACATAAAACATGCCAAACAACTGATTTGAGATTCTAAGCTTTAAAAGGGTGAAAACCCCATCGAAATCTGCTCCGTAGTTTCCGAGTTTTTATAAGATCAATATAGATAGATAACAATGCAAAGTTCATTTTGTTGATTTGCCACAGCAATGTGCCCTCAGTGCTGATATAGTATCTTTGAGTTGATACCATAAATAATAGCTCAACCAGACCAGTAAAGCATAAGTAATTTGCTTGTGCTATTATTTGTGGTATCAACTCAAAGATACTTTGTCAGTCCTGAGGGCTCATTGCCTTGGCAAGTTGACAAAATAGTGTTAACTGCATTGTTATTACTAATAATAAATGTATTGCTTATTAACTTCGTCATTCTTTATTTCCTTTCACTTTGAAATGTTCTTTCAAAAATGTATACAATCTTTTCACTCCTTCAATTTGTGCTTATTCCCAATCTGTAAGTGTCATTTAAATCGGTAAAAGTTGCTCCTGCAGCAAGATACTTAAAAAGCAAAAGAAATATAACAAATTGACAGTTCTTTGTGTCCTGTTAATTGATTCTATTTGGTTCAATTCCAGTTGCAGCCATACATTTTGTATAATATCATCATATATATTATTTCTGTAAGGTATTTTTATGTCACAAGCCTGTATCTTCCTTCATACTTAACCGAACTCAATTAATGAGGTGTCATTCTAAAGCTTATGGTCTCCACTTTGGTCACATCATATTTTAAGAAAGGAAGTTTTCGGAATTTGACCCTTAATGGGCAAAAATATCAATATGTCTAAAATGCTTTTTTCTGTGTTACGGGTCATTTATCTCCCTGGATAGCTATCTGAAATCATTTAATGAAGTATCATTTTAAAGATTAAGATCTCTGCTTTATTGACGTCATATACTAAGACAGAAATTTTTCGGAATTCGACCCTTAAAGGACAAACGTGTCAATATTATTGCAGTGCGTTTTTGTGTAGTGAGGCCTTTATCTCACTTTGTATCTAACCGATACAGATAACTCAGGTATCATATTAAAGACTAAGGTCTCCGCTGTGGTAACATTATATGTTAAGAAAGAAATTTTTCATTATTCGACCCTTAAAGGGCAAAAATGTCAATTTTTATAAAATGCGTTTTTTGTGTCTCGAGCCATTTATCTCCCTTGACATCTAACCAAACTCGATAAATGAAGTAGGATTATGATGAGTAATGTCTTAGCTTTGTGACATCATATTTTAAGAATGTTTTTGGAATTCAAACCTTAAAGGGAAAAAGTATAAATTTTTCTACAACGCATTTTTGTGTCACGAGCCATTTATCTCCCTTAAAGTATAACCGATAGAGATAAAAGAGGCTCTAGTGACCTCACAGTCTAGTCACCAGTAATGTTATAGTCAAGGTGGCATACGTAGATTTGTTTATTCCTGTAACCTAACAGCAGCAATTATTGAAGTTTTCCATATTACTTGTTTAATATATTGTGCCTGTTGGCTATTGGAATTTCAACATTTTGGAAAACTTGCTTACCTCTGCTTTCATATCCCTCCATGCCAAACATTAACTGCCAGTCAGTAAGTTTCAACTGACAATAATTGTGTGTTATAAACTTTTACAAAGTCTTTCAGTTATAATTGATGTTACTGTATTAGGTATCTATAGTTCGCTTTCTACTTATCATATTTCTTCTCCTTTTTATTTGCAATTTGGTTTTATCATAAGAGTATTTATCATGTGTAACTTTGTTTCATGCATTATCCCATTCTCGTCATTGTGTACATTATGTGTCCTTTTTATACATAAAGGATCACGAATGTAGGCATATCTTATGGATGTATATATTTGCCATCCACCTGTAAGGAAATATGCTTATCCTTTTGATTTAATATACTATCTTGTCTTCCTTTCACTGATTGTTAATTATTACAACTTGAATCTCGTTCAAGTACTTCTTTATTAGTAGCATCTACTTTCATCAAACTCTGATAATCATTAAATCTCCACATAACACTTTGTAATAAATGTTGTGCTCAGCTGATTACATTTCTTTATAAAATTTTACCATGTTACATATAATTCACCATGGTTAAATCCCCACCATAGAGACGGAACCTTCATCTTGACTAGATGTGGCAAACTCAATGCAGCATACCAACTGTCATAAAACCAATCCAACAAGTGCATTTCAATTGATGCAAAAATACTTTCTTTAGTATACAGCTATTTGCCCTCTGTTCTTATATGCTGTAGTGGCTTTATTTATGAACAGCAAAAGCACCATGGTTAGTTTTGAAAACATTAAAAGATGTATCCTGATGACAATTTGTGGGCCAAGAGTGCTCCTAGACGGAACCTTCCAACTGAAAACAAAATTCAAATTGTAGAACATGTTGGAAATAGCTAACACTAGCATGCATCACAAGCAGCTGAAGTTTTAATTTAATTTAATTTAATTTAATTGCAATGGAGCACAGGCTCCGGTGGCAATTTCCCTACACACCCATCTTCCCCAATATCCTGCACCTACCTACATTTGCCCTCTACAAATTTTATCTTTAAATTCCTTCAAAGTTTTCGGTAAATTATTCATCATTTCTCTTGGTAACTCGTTCCAATCCCTGACACCCTTACCTAAAAAAGAGAATCTTCCCACACCCTTGTGCCTGAAATCGAGTGCCAGCTTGTGGTCATGGTCATCTTTTCCCTTCCATGCACTACTTTTCGTACCTATTGCAATATCTTTCCATGCCTCATCGCCAGTATATGCCCTGTACACTCCCATGACCCTCCTCATCCTCCTCCTGTCTGAGAATGAACAACAGCTTTACCTAGATCTAATAAGTTATAAGAAACAGCTTGTGGCTCAATGAGGCACAAAAAAGGACTTGGATTCTGCTGGGATTTCTGATACTGATGCTGCAAATTGCTCTAAATTTGCAGTATGGTTGATTCTTGATTCCCGCCACCAAAAGTCGCTAAATATTGGAAACCCATCTCACAAGAGGGAAAGGAAAAATTATTAGTTGGGTTTGAGATGTATTTGGAACCAGAGTGAGCATCCAAAAAGAAATAGTAATAAGCACTAACTACAACTTTATTAACCTGGCATAAATTTAAAAAAAAAAAATTAAACTTGGCAGAAAGTGCTAACGAACATTCTACTTACAGGCCAAACTGTTTGAAATTAATCTTGAGGAGTTTTTGTGTAATGCACTTGCTACCTTATCAAATTATCTTGTCACCTCTAGTGCTGAAAGAAGTACCTCTGCTTGGAAAACTTGAGTAAGAAAACCTTCACCAATGTGCAGTGCCCAGTGAAAATTTCCATCTGTGATTTTGCTCATTCAGCAACTAATCTTCTAAGTCGCCCTCTCCTTTTGGATGTTGACGGTCCACATAGCTAGCTCTGGGCATGAAACTGCAGCATGGAAAGCCTCTTCTGATGTGCAGTTGTACCATCTCCGAATGTCCTTCAGCCATGAATTCCTTCTCCTTCCAACAGATCTTCTCCCCTGTATCTTCTCTTCAGTGATAAGTTGCAATAACTGGTACCGTTTGCCTCTCACAATATGTCCTAGTTATTCCATTTTCCTTTGCATTATAGTGAGCAGAAGTTCTTTTTGTTTCTCCATCCGATGAAGTACTTCTTGTTTGAGATTTTCAGCACCCAAGATATATGTTGTGAATTGTCTCACCAAAGTACTGTGAACTGCATGGTTACTTTGCTTACAGATGGCTCCAAAAAACAAGCAAGTGACATCAGACAATGTGATACCTGCTTGAAAAGATTGTACTTGGGTTCAACTTCTCTGGGTAAATTGAAAGTGAACTTGTTATCGAGATGCAGCATACTGCCATTGCTTGAGGCAAAATACCATGTAGTTACTGGAGATATGCAGTTGCTTTATGAATTTAAAAAAAAAAAGAATATTTCATGACCGGCTACCACCACATTAATTAACCATCAAAATGGACTGCTTATTTGTTCATTACATATAGCAGGGATGGCCAACTTGATTAGACCCAAAATCTACTGTTTACTGACGAATCCCTGTGCGATCTACCAATTACATACTTCTTGAAACTTTAAATGAAACAATATAGTTCAGTACACAATTATGTAGTATTTTTAATTTTATTAAGAAAGAAAACAAAACTGAAAATTATTCTTAGTTGCTACTTATTTATAATAGCAAAATCAGGTTTTTAGTTGGAAATTGCCATCCTTAAACAATCAAATGTGTGAGCGTTCATCAAGTGAGAACAGTGTTTAATGCTGATTTACATAAATATGTTGAACCAAAACATGAATTTAGTTGTTCAACACATTTCTTCAAATTTGGATATTTCTCATTGGAAACCAATGCCCAGAAATATAGACCTGAGGATGACCTTTTTTTTTTTTTTTAGAAAAATGTCACAGCGCATAGTAATAATTTCTTTTTGAAATATCTTGTGGTCCATTTGATATGTATCTGGAAATTTTTTTAGCCATTTTATAGATATCACTATGATCAATCGAGTTATTAAACGGATAACTGATGAATTCCACCAATTTCTCAATTTTTTTGAAATCGCTAAAGTCTGGGAGAGGCTATACTAGCCTTTTCCAACCAAATGTCAACCTCTCCTTCACATGGTGCACCCTGTTTGCACGGACAAGGCTCTGGCGACTGAAAGATTCCCGGTATAAGGAATCACCCACTGCTTGCCAACGGCCTCCGAAATGAGGGCGGGGAGCGGTTCAGGGCACCCTCTTGCCCTTGGGGTTGGAAACGGCCCCTAAAGGCGGATGAATCAAAAATGATCAACGGCATGGGGATGCAGAAGGCAACGGGAAACCACTGCATTAAAGACCCAAAGGGTATCCCGAGGACATGTAATCCTCTCAAATTACAAATATCATGATGGCTTCTTCCTGGGTAAAATATTCTGGAGGTAAAATAGTCCCCCAATCGGATCTCCGGGTGGGGACTGCTCAGGGAGGAGTCATCAGAATAGATAGAAACATTCTACGAGTCGGAGCGTGGAATGTTAGAAGTCTGAATAGGGCAGGTAGGTTAGAAAACTTAAAAAGGGAGATGGAACAACTTAAGTTAGATGTTGTTGGGATTAGTGAGATTAAATGGAAGGATGCACAGGATTTCTGGTGTGGGGAACACAGGATAATTAGCAAACAAGCTGTCAGTGGAGTCACTGGTGTAGGGTTTGTAATGAACAAGAAAGTAGGGAAACGGGTGAGTTATTATGAACAGGTTAGTGACAGGATTATTTTGATGAGGTTAGGAACTAAGCCCGTCCCAACCACATTAGTACAAATGTATATGCCAACATCACAGGAAGATGACGAAGAAATAGAAAAAATATACCCTAAAATTGAAGAATTAATTCAATATGTGAAGGGGGAGGAAAATCTAATAATCATGGGTGATTGGAATGCAATAGTGGGAGAAGGAAAATATTGGAATTACTCATATCAGAAGTCTTTTTCCTAAATCCTCATCTTACCTTGAGGAACACAATTTTAAGTTATGGTGAAAGTATGTGGTTTTGGGCCTCATTTTTGACAGTAAGTTAAGTTAGCTCCAGCATCTGAAAGATGTGAAAGCCAGAGCCTTAACAGATCTGAAAGTTTTACAATGTCTGTGTGACAGGTCATGGACACTGACCACTCCTACCTGCTACAATTTTATAGAGCATTTCTGCAGTCGCAGTTGGAGTATGGTTGCACTGTATACAGTTTGGCACAGGACAGTTGTTGGATAGTGTCCACCATGCAGTAATTCGGTTTGCAGCAGATGCCGACCACTCCAGGCTGCTATGCAGTATTTGTGCCGAGTTTGGCCGGCTGCCACCTTCTGTCTGCCGGCATTTCCTCATGGAACGACAGTATATGCATATTGCCACAACTCTTGGCACTCCTGTGTACTATGTAGTTATTCATCCTAACTTTGATCGGCTTTACACCAATTGCCAAAGAGCAGCCAAACCATTCAGCTACTGTACAAGGGTCATTTAAGAATAATATGTGTTTGAAATGCCCTCTTTTTATCACCAGGGTTGGAGTAAATATCCCCCCTGGTTTTTAAAGATGTCCGGAATGATTTTAGAACCGTCATGGTTCAGCAAGCTGTTTACTGTTGATGTTTATGTCAGAATTCTTAACGATGTTTTAAACCAGCATCACGTTTTTACCCTGGTATATACGGATGGATCAAAGTAGGGTATGGAGTAGGTTACTCCTTAGTGTTCCCTTGAGTGACTTACACATACAAGCTGAATAGCATGTGCAGCATATACACGGCATAGTGTTACACTTTGTTAGAGTCGCTGTAGCATACGAAAGTAAGTTGCGGCGGTATGAAGTATATCATATGCTGTGATTCCCTCAGCTGCATTCAGGCTTTAGGGAGGATGTATCCAGCAAATCATCTTGTCCATGATATACAGGACACCCTCCGCTCCCTCCAATCTTTTGAAAAGGAGTTTTTATTCTCCTGGGTACTGGGCAATGTGGGAATCGGGAAATGAGGTAGCTGACGAAGCTGCCAAGTTGACCTGCGACAAAAATTGACTTTTATCATGTTTGCAATGTCAGACCTTGCATTGGCGGTGTAAAGATTTGTTTTTGATATTTGGCTGGAGGTAGAGCATAATAAGCTCCGACTTGTCAAACCGAAACGTTCAGCCGTGGAACAGCTCCTTCAAGCATGCGAGGAGGGATGAGGTTCTCCTTACTCGCCTCTGTATAAGGCACTGTCCTACAGCACATAGTTTCCTTCTTTACCAGGAGGACTTACCAGAATGTAATGCTTGTGGCATACCTTTGATGGTGTGCCACATTTTAACTGATTATGTTTTATTTTTTCGATTTAAGGTCAGATGTTGGCCTAGCCAACGATCTGTCCCTTATTTTAAATGAGATAAGCAACGTAGTCAGTGTTAAAAAATTTTGTGTATTGACCGGTCTGGTGCCTAAAATTTTAGGCAGATCAGCCTAGTTTTAAGATGGATGGGTGGCCTCTTTACAGCCACCTCTCTGTGTACAGTGTTTTATTAGTTTTAAAATCTTGGTCCCCTTGGCCACTATACAGTCAGTGAGACATTTAGTTTTTTTAATTAGTTTTTAAACCTGGTTGCCCAACCAGAAACTGTAAAGTTTTAGGTTCCAATAGCCGCCTTACAGCCACTAATTTTTTTTAGAGTTATTTTATTTTGCTGTCTGTATAGCTAAAACTTTACAGTTGACCATGCAGACAGTTATTTAGTTAATTTTTATGCCACGTTGTAAGCCAGTTATCACTAATGACCACTGTCAACACACTTTAAAGCTGATAACAACAACAACAACACAACACCACTTCCTAACTTACAACCTCAGGGGCACCTGCCACACCTGTTGTATTGAGCCTGTTGGCGTGATTCAGAGGCTTTATGCCAGCCAATGTTTAGATTGTCTAGACTCTTTGGACACAGATTATTTAAGAAGTCCAAAGAATTGTGAAGTGGGCAAGGGTCCAGAGCTCTTCTCTTCAGAATACAGGAGTATCAAGTAATGGAAAAAATTATTGTATGAACAATGCCTTCAAGAAGGAGGGATCTTTCAAAAAGGTCTGTCATCATAAAGGTCTAGAGGGTCTTGCAGGGACCCACAAATCTGTGAAAATCTGTGGGACAATGCTACTGAAAACAGCAAGCAGCCTGCTCTACCCCTAAATCTGAGAAGCACGTGGAGTTCGCCATAAAATGCAAACGCCATACTACTTTAAACAATAGGAAGTACATTATAATCTGCTCCAATTTAATCAGTTGAGAGACCAAGGAACTACTTAAGGAGTGAAACAGTGTGTTGTGGGTGAACTGTAAACGTTCTGACCTCGCATTTGGGAGGACGCGGGTTCTAATTCCTGTCCATTCATCCAGATTTGGGTTTTCCATGGTTTCCCCAAATCACTCCAGGTGAATGAAGGGATGCTTCCTTCAAAAGATCATTGCTGAATTTCTTCCCAATCTTTGTCCCCAGTCCCTTCCCATCTCTAATGACCTCAATGTCGACGAGGCATAAAGCCATTAGTTAAAAAAAAAAAATAACAATAATAATTAAGGAGTGAAAATCACATAAAGTGATTGATGTTCCTCAAATCACACAGAGGGTAAATGGCAGTACAGAAAATACAGCCACCTTTGTGCTGATATTTGACACTCTTACATAACCAACATGTATAAAAGCAGATTTTACTAAGTTAAATGTTCACCCTTATGTGCCAGACCCAATGAGCTGGTTTAAATGCCAGTGATTCGAACATACGACGGCAACCTGTACAGGCAACCTCATCTGTAAGAAATTTGGCTCTTGAGCCAGATAGTGTAAACTGCTTCGGGTCGCATCCAGCCTGGAACAAGGAGTGTTGGGTGTATCAAGAAGAAAAGAAGATACAAGACTTGAAGATGAAGAACTGTACCATGAAGTCAAAAAAACGGTATAAGGCCCTCACAACACATGTTTTTACAACTACCCTCACGAAGTTGACTTCAACTCCTGTCAGGAATGAGTCTGTCTGTTGCAGACAAGAGCACAAGTAAAATGTTCTTATGTTAAAGCAAATATTGTGCAAATCCTGTAAAGGTCATAACACCTACTACTGCGAACGTCAGTAGCAACACATCTGCAACACTGACCACTCCAGCAACAGGTTCACGAGATCCAGCAGCAGCAGCTCAGCCATTGATTTCAACTTCAGCAACTGCAGGACCATCTGCCACAGCAACACCAGATGCACCTGCAGAGGATATAATAGCAGCACCATCAACAGATGGATGGAAACAGTGCAGTAAATTTGGGGACTTTGTATTTTTGCCTTCCTCTTCTCCACTTAGAACATCAACTGGCATTGAAAAGAGAAGAAAAAGGCCTCGGACGAGTAAAAACACATATACCACCAAGAACCTTAAAGAAACGGAAATGTCTTCAGAAGACAAAGACGGGGAAACACTGTTGGTCCTGTTCCACAGCAATCATCAAACAAGGACCTACCCAAACCAGATTGGGTAAAGATCAAGAGATTGGTGGCTCTCATATTACAATGGAACATAAATGGGTTTCAAGCTCACATAGAAGTAATACAAAGCATGGTATACACCCTTGTGTATCTACTTACCACAGATGGCCTTCTGACCATCACACCACCCAGTGAAAAGAGGGTATGACATACATAGAAAGGGAGATTCCTAGGGTGATCGAGCAAAGGGGGGAGTGGCTGTGTTTGCCCGAAACACTGTTCATTTCAAACCTGTTGCTCCCACCTGTGATCTACAAGCAATGGCAGTCAGATTACATGGTTCCATTAAACTGACCGTATGCTCTATTTATCTGCCACCAAGTGCGCCTGTCAATAACGATGATCCGTAAAACATCTTGCAGCAGCTTACTCTGTTATTCATCCTTCTAGGAGACTTCAATAAGCATACTGTGCTGTGGGATTCTAACACCGATTGCCCTAGAGGTTGAGTATTTGGTATATTAATAGAGCAAGATGAAATATGCATTCTTAATACTGGTCAAATGACGCATTTCACTACTGCTTCCGGATTGTCCTCTGCCATTGATCTTTTATTGCCGATTCCATGCAGTGGGAGGTGGATCATGACTTTCTTGGAGATGACCACTTCCCTATATGGCTGCATGTAGAGTATGAATGTGAAGGAGCAATAACCAATCCAAATAGAATGTTAGCAAAGCCAACTGGCAGCTTTGCTGCCATTCTATTGTTCTCCAAAAGCTTGACATCACAGAGTACAATGTGAATCACTTCACAGATCTTCTATTCCGAGAGTCTCAGGAGCCCTGTGAACAAAGTGCATTGCCCGATGGAACAACAAATGTTGTTCCACTGTTTAGGATCACTGAAGGGCATTGTTTTACGTTGTATCCTCCACCTGACAACTTAGCAGCATTCCATATTTCAACAGCTAAGGCACATCGTGTAATTAAGGAGAGCATGAGAACATCATGGCAGAACTTTGTGAGCACAGTTAACCATTCCATTCCATTGGGAGTCTATCCGTTGTGTATGGAAGGTACTCCTGATAATCGGTATTTGGATTAATGGATCAGAAGCGTGTAGTCACTTATGAACAAAGCTTAGCACAGCTGATGGCAGAGTCCTTCCCTGACATCACTTTGTCTGCTAATTTGGACATTTGGGAAGTTTTTACACAGCACTGCTGCCTCGAAAATTTACATAGTTATATAATAACATGTTTACATCATGGGAGCTTCAGTTGGCCTTAAACAGTGCCAAAGACACCATGCAAGAGCCTGACCTGCTCTGGCACCAGATACTGAGGCAACTTACTAAAGATGCTATAGAGTACCTTCTAAATATTTTAACAAAATCTGGGCTGGAGAACATTTTTCTGATTTGGGAAAGAAGGATTGCTAATCCCTGTTTTAAAATCTGGGAAGGACAAGTTGTTGTTAGGTAACTATCATAGTATCTCCCTGACAAGCTGCATGGGGAAGACACTAGAGAGGATGGCAAACCACCACTTTATCTAGTTCCTTGAATCCCAAAAATCTGCTGAGCCACTTTCATAGTGGATTCAGTAAGTTCCATCCCACCTAGGATAAACTGGTCCTACTGGAAACGGCAATACAGTACACATTCTTCTACATCCAACACCTTGTCGGCATCTTTTTTTTAATCAACAGGGCCTGTAATATTACCTGGCAGCATGGCATTTTAGAACAGTTATATGAATGGGGATTTTTTTTTTTGTTTATTACTTTGCTATGTATTGGTTACAAAATTCAGAGATGTATGGTACTAGGTATCAAGGTATCAATGCCAGGTACAAGATACAAGGCATAGAATCAAAGTTTGGTGCAAATACAAAGATTTAAGATACAGACTTCTTGGATGTGAGATACGAAGATACATGCTTCTGTTAAATTCGTCATTCACAATGTTCACTTCTTGTGGGCTTGCAGCGTGGTCGTTCGGTGACTTTTGTTTTCTTCGGCAGCTGTCTTCTCCTGCGCTCTTCCGGGTTGGGGGGTTAAATCAGTCCTATTTTTTACTCATTTTTATCAGAACATTGCTTCCGGTACTGAGTTGGTAGTGATGTGTCAAATCATTTTATTAAAGAAAACAGTGTTCCTCAAGGGTCCATTTTAAGCTTGACCCTTTTTGCTGTTACTATTAACAGTATTTTGTCAGTAATAAGATATCCAATTTGATACTCATTATACTTGGACAATTTTACTATTTTTTATTTTTTTTTTATTTTCATCATGTAGTCTGAGAGGCAGTTGCATCTCATTGTAAACAGGCTGGATGAATGGTCAGTACACATTGGTTTTCGTTTCTCTGTCAAGAAAACTTGGTGTGTACTTTTTAGTACATCTTATAGTCTTTTAGCAGTACCTCACCTTACCCTGAGGAACACAGTTTTAAGTTTTAGTGAATCTGTTTGGTTTCTTGGCCTCATCTTTTACAGTAAGTTAAGTTGGCTGCTTCA
Source organism: Vandiemenella viatica (assembly GCA_031002005.1). Classification (NCBI taxonomy): domain Eukaryota; kingdom Metazoa; phylum Arthropoda; class Insecta; order Orthoptera; family Morabidae; genus Vandiemenella; species Vandiemenella viatica. Next base: position 37,779,938 of record CM061919.1, read on the forward strand.
TCTTAAAGATATGAAGGCCAGAGCCCTTAAAAGGCTCTGAACATTTCAAAAAGTCTATGTTCATTAGGAATCATGTACCCAGCAAACCGTTTGATCCAGGACATATGGGTCCCCTTTGATCCATCCTATGTTGGGGAAGATAGGTGCATTTTTGCTGGGAACCTTACCGGTAGGAATCGGGGAATGAGTTAGACAATGAAGCTACCAAGTTAGCTTGTGACGAGGTCAAAATTGACTTTGATCTAGTCTAAGGCAGACTTTGCCTTGGCAGCAAAAAGAAATGTCTTTGAATGGCAGAGGCAGTGGATGGAAAATAGCATAATAAGCTCTGGCTGGTCATACTGATCATTCAGCCATGGAGCAGCTTCATCCAGTGGTTGAGAATGGAAGAATTTCTTCTTTTTCACATCCATATAGGTTACTGTCCCTTGACAAAGTTTTCTTCTCTGTCAGGAGAACCCACCGAAATATGATGCAAGTGCCATACCTCTGACAGTGCACCACATTTTAACTGATTGTTTGTTATTTTTAGATTTAAGATCAGACGTCCTAACCAGCAATCTGTCCCTTATTTTAAACAATGATAATAGCAATGTGGTTGAATTGTATAGCAGGGGGAGAGGTGACACTCCCACATGATGCGTCCCAGTTGGCGGATAGGAGTTCCTCACCGGTTTACTGGCGGACTTGAGCGAAATAATATAGCTCTCGCGGGCCAAACACACCACGGTCAACGGCCTCAATAGCGGAAGAGGAATAGGATTGTTCCCAACGGCATAAAGGGCGGAAGAACCACATGTTCTCGAACTAACCCCTCCAGTCCTAAAAAAAAAACTGGGCTTCAGTCCAAACAATTTGATTCTCAAGTACAATGAAGTATGGCAGAAATCAACATATTACCCCAGGTGGTAGCCAATCCACTGCTGTCAGGGACAGTACAACCAGACTTCGGATTCTGGGATGTCTGGTATGAAACGCAAACAGTGTATCGGAGACCTCTAGCCAACTTCGCCCTAAAACCAAAACTTTTTCTGCAACACTGAACATAAACACACTCTTGTGAGCAGTAAAGTTACATGAACTACAAGAAATCGTAGACAAACAAAAAAATTCTGATACTAGCACTTCAAGAAACAAGACTAACAGATGAAAATGCAATGGACTTTGTCAATTACAGGCTCTTCAAAAGTAAGACTAACAAACGAATCCTGAAAAATACTCCACATCTAGGAGTAACTTTTGCAATTAATAAAAATATTCTGAACTCTGTAACGAATGTGAAATCCGTAAATAACAGACTAATGATGATCTCCTTCAAATGTGCAAACAAAACATACACACTAATCAGTGCGCACATGCCAATCAACAAGGATAATAAAACAGATCGTGGAAAGGTAGATCAATGCTGGGAAACACTAGAAGAAACGATATACAACATCCCACAAAGCCACATCAAAATCTTAGTAGGAGACTTGAATGCACAACTAGGAAGAGAAAGAAGATACAGAAAATCAATTGGGAAATACCTGGCTCACAAATGGACCAACCAAAATGGACAGAGATTAGCTGAACTCTGCAGTAGATTCAATCTAAAAATCATGTCAACAAATTTTAAAAAGAAACCATCAAAACAGATGACATGGCGAGCAGCAAACTCACTCTTAGGCGAGTTCCAAATCGTCATGTAGCCATCTCATATCCAAACCACAAAGAAATTTTGAATGTCCAGGTTAGAAGAGGTGCAAACATAGATTCTGACCATTACTTGACAATAATTAAATTGAAGTTGAGACCACAAAGGATAATCAATATGAAACCATAAATTCCCAAATTCGTTGCAGGCAAAATTCAACCTTCATTTACAGAAGAACTGGACAGAAAGAAATCAGAAAATTGGCATCAACTCAAAACCAAACTGATTGAAACAGCACAAAAACTAATCCCACAGCAAAATGCAGAAAACACCCTTGGTGGAACGAGCAATGTGAACAAGCAATCAAAGGACGACATCAGATGTACATGAAATGGTACAACAGAAAAACAGGTGACAACTACAAAGAATACATGAAAAGTAGGAAGGAAATGGCAAAATTAATCAGACAAACTAAAAGGAAATATGAAAAAGGGCAACTGCTCGAAATTGAGAAAGACTTCCAGAAAAACAATACACGCAATTTCTACAGAACTTTCGAAAGAAAACTCGCAGGATATCAACCACAAAGCCTCTGCTTTAAAAAAAGAGGACAGGCAACCGGCATTAAAGAATAAAGAAAACTGTTCAGTGCTCACAGAGTATTTTGAAAAACTCTTAAATTGTCCCGAACCAATGCAACAATTTGCACCACAAGAACCTAAAGAACAAAATCCAAATTCATCACCACCGGGGTAAAATGGGTGACCTTTTTTTTTTTTTTTTGCTCTACGAAATCTGCAAACTAGTGGAGCGACAATGGGCAGATTCTTGGCTTCGAGGCCTGGGGGCCCCTGCAGCCGGTGATCAGGGTCCCCCATCAGCCGGCGGGCCTGGGTATATTTCACCCACTTAACCCCCCCTAACGCCGGCCCTGGCTGGTGCAGAGCTTCTAAAATCAGCAGGATCAAAAACTATAAAAGAGATCGCAAAAATGATCCAAGACATTTGGCAAACAGAAAAAAGTCCAGAAGATTGGAAAAATGAATTAATCCACCCTTTACACAAAAATGGAGACAGAGCAAGTGTTAATAATTACAGGGGAATCTCACTGCAGTCAGTGCCTTACAAAATTTTCTCCCAGTGTCTCCTCGATAGGGCTCAACAACTACTAGAACCAAGGAACGGAGAATATCAACCAGGATTTAGACCAAGTAGGTCTTGCACAGAACAAAATACTCAACCTGAAACTTATCCTCGGACATCAAAGAATCTGTAGCAACCGTTTAGTCTGCACATTTGTCGATTTTAAAAAAAGCATATGACTCAGTTGATTGAGAGTCATTATTCTAAATATTGAAAGAACGAGGCTTAGACCCCAGAACTCTTGCTTTAATACAACAAACACTAACAGATACAAATTCCAAAATAAAGTTTTTTTGGGAAATATCAGAACCCTTCATTATTAAAACAGGAGTAAGACAAGCAGACAGACTTTCTCAGTTACTGTTCATCTGCGTCCTTGAAAAAGTTTTACAGGAATGGTGGAAACAAAAATCAGTCCTTGGAATTGACCAGCCAATTATATTAGGCAGAGGAAAATTAAAGATAGATTGCCCAGCATTTGCAGACAACTTAGCAATCTTAACCCATGACATTGCAATAGCCCAAAAACAGATCAAACTTTTGAAAGAAGTAGCAGAGAAAGTGGATCTAAAGGTTTAATTTGAGAAAACAGAATTTATGACCTGCAATAAAGAAACACCAACATACATGGAGACAAAATATGGAAAAATCAAACGAGTCTCATGCTTCAAGTATCTCGGCGAAACAATCCTAGAGAATGGAACTGAAGCAAAAGCTAACGAAATTAGATGCCAAAAGATGGAAACAGTGTATCACCTAACACAAAACATCTACAATAAAAAAAATGCATCTCCAAGCACACAAAACTGAGACATTACTATACAGTTATTAAATCAGAATGTCTTTATGGATCAGAAACACTTATTTTGAAAAAAAAAAAAAAAAAAGATATAGAAAACATTGAGAAAGAAGAATGCAAAATTATAAGGATACTCATAGGAGACCAGTACAGACCCAAAAGTTATCAGGAAATTTTACAATACGCAGACATTCACAGTGATATTAGAAAACGCTGACTAAAATTTTATGGACACATCAAAAGAATGAACCCTAACAGACTGACAAGACAAATAGCTGAATTCTATGAAAACCAAAGTAAATTAACATCAGATACAATGAAATGGGTCGAAGAAATCGAGAAAGACCTCAAATTAGCAGGAATTGTTCCAGAAGATATTGAAAACAGAGACATATTTAAATCCAAAATTCACAAGTGGCAAGTTGACCGGGAGGTAAAATTTAAGAAAAGACCAGGAACAACATGGTCAGATGAGAGAAAAGAAGCCCACAGCAAGCGTATGAAGGAAATATGGGAAATAAGGAAAGCGAACAAACGCTTCTGAATACTTTGCGTAGTCCTAATGGGCTTATCCGCAAATAATAAATAATAATAACAATAAACAATCAAATGAAATACATTAAGTAGTGAAAGGGAATAACAAAACTAGGATAGGGAAATGAGGATGTGGGGCTTGAACACACAGAAAAGATAAAAACACACTTGATAAATTAATTTTCGGTTCTATGGGAGATGGTTGTTGGGGAGACTGACCCACAATGGTGGGGGTAAATTCAAATTGAGGACAGGTAGAGGGGTGGTGATTCAAAACTAATACCTGAGCATAGATAAATGTAAAAAAAAAAAAAAAAAAATTCTGGTGGCAAGAAGAGCAAAATGATATGATAAAATAAAATCTAAATATAAATAAGAAAAAGATATTAAAAATTAAACCAAAGATCTATGAAGTCAAACATCAGCTCAGGTTAGTGGTGGTTCAATTTAGGTTGTGGGGATGGAGACAAAGAGAGCATAAGGGGTGGGAGGAAAGAGTTAATACAAAAAATAAAATAAAAAATATAATGACACGATATTATCTAAGTTGAGACCAGATTGCCTTGTGCCCAGTTTCTACAGATAGGCAAGTTCCCACCTTCCGAGTTCAGAAGAGCTGCTGCTATTTGGGAGGACTGTGAAATAAGAGTTGAAATTATTCATGTCATGGGAGATGGCATGGACAGCTATTGGGTGCTTTAGGTTCTGCTTGAATACCATCTGTCTGTGGCCATTTATTCTTATGGAAAACTGATATGAAGCCACACAGTGTTTGTATGTTAACTGGTATATTACGTGAGAGGTTTCGCAGGTGGCATGTCCTATGATTGGAAAGCTTTCCCAAGTGACAGGTTGTGTGAAAGTGGTGGTGGGCTGATGTATGTTGCACATCTTGCAGCAGGGTTTATTGTATGGGAAAGAGCCTTAGGTCTGACTGTTGGGACGAGGAAGACTAGGTTTGTGGACTAGGCGTTCACTGAGGTAAGGTGGTCTGCCGAAACAAGTTCTAGGAGGGGCAGGGAGGATTTTAGGAAGAACGGATCTCATTTCAGGGCAGGTTTGCAGGAAATCATAGCCCTACCAGAGGATTCTGTTAATGGATTCGAGGCCTGGGTATTATTATGTGACTGAGACTGGATTGTGGTTGGTTTCGGCAGTTTCAGATGTGTGTTGGACTGAGTAGGTTGTAATGTTGCCCGTGAAAGCAGTTTGTTAACCAAAGCTGGTGGATAGTTGCGAGATATCAATGATTCTGAAATGTTGTTTGCATAACGCATGGGGGTCAGTTGGTTGGAGCATATACGACTACCCGGAATACCAAGACTATAGGGGTGGAAATGTTTGCTGTGGTACGGGTAGCAACTGTCAAAATGGAGATACTGTTGAGGGATGGTGAGTTTGATGTAGACTGAGGAGTTGAGGTAGCCTTTGGAGAGGAACAAATCCACATCCAAGAATGTGGGCCCGGTCCTGGGGTAGGTCCATGTGAATTTCAGCATATTAAAGGTATTAAGATGGTTCAGGAAATTTGAAAGGTCATTTTCACTGTGGTTCCAAATAATTAAGATATCATTTACAAATCTAACCCCGTCCGGGCATCCAGATTTGGGTTTTCCATGGTTTCCCAAATCACTCCAGGCAAATTCCAGGATGCTTCCTTAAAAAAGGCCATGGCCGAATTCCTTCCCATTCCTTGCCCCCATCCTTTCCCGTCTCTAAAGATCTCCCTGTTGAGAGACCTAAAGCAGTTTAAAAAAAAAATACAAATCTAAACCAAATGTGGGGTTTGTGTAAGAGTCTTTTCTGGCGGAAGTTCAACAGAAAATCGACAGACTGTTGGTCTGGTCAGACAGCTCTCTTCGGACCTATGCTGTTATAATAAACAAATATTGCACAACATATATTATTATTCATGCTGGACTGCTGCTGTTACAAATGCTGGAAAAAACACAGAGATCTACTCACTCGACTCGCTTGAATCATCTCAAGAAACAATTGGGGCCCCTACTTATAGAGCAAAGTTATTTTAAGCTCTAAATGGGGTTGGTAATTACTGGAGTTGATAAAAACCCTGTCTGATGCTGCCTCACAAAACTACTAAAGGTTATTTGATCTAATTAGTATTAGATTCCACAAATGACTTGTCTCAAAGGATTACATAAGGAATGGGTTCACATGAAATGAAATTTGAATTTATTCACAAAGGCAAACTGGTTGTCATTATAAGTTCACAAATACATAATCAACACCTATGCTTGCAGTTGACTGGGTCTTTGGTTCGGACGTTAGTCTCAGGGTCGCTTTTGGGACTTTTGTGATGCTGCAGACATCTCGGGTGACATTACTCAATATCGGCCAGTCGGTGGAATGCACTGTCTCCACAGTGGTGAACTGTGTTGGCAAACAAAGCCTAGGCTAATTCACGGAGCTGATACGCACAGCCAACTCCAGATCCAACTCAGCTGGAAAGTATGACCTCTCACTTTGGCACTCAGAAACCATTTCTTCTATTCCACCTGCACAGACCCCAGGGAATCTTTCTTTCCCTCACTGTGTGGCCTCTGATACACACACATACACACACACACAAATTGGAGTAGTAGACATAATTCAAAAAATTTGCTGGCTTTGCCACATCCTGTCATTTACGGTGAGCTTTCCAAAAAAATCATCCTTCTGGAAGTCATTCAGCCTCCAGTTTCAATCACTTAGCTCAGCACAAGTCACCTCAAGTAAAATGATAATCCTCAGGTGATACGGCTAGGCCAAATTTGTAACTCTTACACAATCCACGTCCTGTGCTTGACTGACCATTAGAGAACTGAAACCACATGGCACCAGCAGCATGACCAGCCATAATATAGACACTGGGTTTGCCCTGTCTTCAATCAAAATACGTGTCTGCTGAAACATTTGAACATCAAGTGTAGCCTGTGTGCTGTGGCCTTTACACTCCTTTTGGATTTTGTTTTCACTGTTGTTGTTGTTGATGCCTGCAATAATGAAGATATAAAAGCAGTATAGTATCTCAGTGATTGAGTTATAAAAAGGTTACAGCTCTTATTCTGTCCTCTACCTTGCTTTGTGTGTAAATGCTCCTTGGATAATATTCCATAGAATAAGAAAAGTAAAACCATCATGTAGTCAAGTTGGAGGTTGAAGAGTATAATAATAATATTTGATTAAATTGCAATTGAGCACAGGCTCCGGTGGCAATTTCCCTACACACCCATCTTCCCCCTTTCCTGCATCCAGCTACGTTTGCCCTCTACAAGTTTTAACTTCACATTCTTTCAACAATTTTGGTAAATTATTCATCATTTCTACAACATTTTACGCTTTTAGCAGGCGTCGTATTAATTAAATATTCCACTTACTTTTTTGGGGGATCGCACTGCTTTAATTGATGGTTCAGTACCAATGTTTCAGCGCCCATCCTGGTGCCTTCATCAGGGTTTTCAGACTTGAAATGGTGTGGTTTTCACACAACTCCGTCGCTGAGCTAACTGGGATTATAGCTACAAAGAAACACGAAGTCCAATAACTACACAAATATACGATCTGACAAGAAGAAGACTAAAAATACAACAAGACCTTAAATTGAGATTGCTATGATATTATAATGTTGTAAATGCCAGTGAAGAATAATAAAAATATTAACAAAAACATAAATTTTCTTAAAAACTAAAATTTAATCCAACACTAGAGTCTAAACATGTATAACCTTCGATAAATTTGTCAGAGTTACGACACCGGTTGAAAGCATGGCTGACAGTGGAGGCAAGTGAGTTCAATAATGAGGAGCGTTGTGTAATAACTCAGAAGCAGGCTTGGAGTCACAGGGTGGCAGGAACCAGCAAACTTTCAGATGATGAATAAAAAATAAAGCAAAAGATGTATTGCACAGTATATGCATTTGAATATTGTTGCAATAACTGTATTAAATGGTTATTTTGAATTTAACTGGATGTGTAATTTTGGATTGCATAATTCTGACCATGTATTGTTGTTTTCTAGTAATGGTATTTGAATCGTTACTTTGGTGATGCGATTGTTTCTTGGGTTAAGTTATTAGAGAATTTAAACAAGTAACAGTTTTAGACAATATCTTATGTTCAGAATGGAAAGGATATGCAAAATGATTACAAACTAATATTAACTAACTAGTGTTTGATACAGTGTTTACAGTTGGAATGTGATGGAAGCCGATTCCTCATGTGCACGCACATACGCGCATACTTGTTATACTTGTTCAGACACACACACACACACACAGAGAGAGAGAGAGAGAGAGAGAGAGAATGATTGTCAGTGCTATGACACTGGTTGTTTAGACATCTGGCTGATGATGAAATCTATTACAGTGTAGGCAAGTGAGTTAAATTATGAGGAGTGTTGTGTAATAACTCATAGGCAGGCTTGGATTCACTAGGTGGCAGGAACCAGAAAACTTTCAGATAGTGAATAAAAATAAAAATATAAGGAAATGAAGCACAATTATCATGGATCTTAAAGTATTTTCATTATAAGTGTATTATCTGACTTTCCATCAAATGATACTTTTTTTCGAAACCACTAATTTAATTACTTTATGAGAACCAAAAACTTCAAAAATGTCACTACAGTTTTCTAGTAAACTTTAGCGTATTACTATAAATTTTAAAAGAATTTTCAGCTCAATAATTTTGGAAATATAAGGGAGAGGAGTTCTTTTGGTTTTTCATCTAAATCTGCAAATAATGAAGTGAAGAAGAAAATCCTAACATTTTTGGAGCCAGCAGGTCGACAGTTTTCATTTGGTAGCCTACTAGGGTTTTTGGAACAAAATTTTTCTACAGCCCCCTCTAAATCCCATAGTAATTACTTTTAACCCCCTCCCTCTTGATTTTTCAAAATTTATCATTATAGTCATGATAAGGTTATAAAGAACTAAAGTAATGTACAGTTACAAATTTTTAATCTAGTGTTTAAAAGTTATTGTAACAGATTGAAAGACAGATGTATCAATCTACAATCTTTAAGAATTATTTAATTAGTGAACTTTAAGTTTTAAATGTTCCCTAATGATGGCTGTATTTAATGAAAGTTCAGGTTTATTGTCTTGCTGATGATATTCCTTGACGCAGTAAATATGTATTCAAGGATAAGTTGTCGATGTACACACTTTGGCAATAAATTTGGCCGCCGCTGAAATATTATATCACTCTTATTTTGCACAATCTGACATCAATGTCATCCTAAGAAACAGTATCGCAATACTGGCTTGCATTATTGTTTCCTGGGATGACATTGATGTCGTATTTTACAAAATGAGAGTAATAAAAGTTTTCAGCGGCGGCCAAATTTATTGTCAAAGTGTGTACACTAAAACCAATCAACATCAATAGTAAGGTGAGAAGTTCTCAACCTAACACAGATATGGAATTGCTTTCAGTAAATATATTATGATGTTAATACACATGTCATAATAATAAAATTATTTCAATATGATCTGTGAAGTAACTTCTTTATTCTAATTTTTAAAGTAGATATTGTATATCTCATTGAAATGGATAAAAGGGAATATCGTGCCCTCATATGATTGCTTATTTTGGACAGCTAGAACAATGGTAATTCATCTAAGATTGATAAAGGTTTATAAGCAATCCATTAGCCTGAATTTAAATCAGTAATTTATCCCTTCCAAATGATCCTTATGAAGGTGGCGAAAACTGTAAAAAAATGTGAAAACCTTGATGATGCACAATATGATATTGGACAATTGATGATTAAAGGTGTATGACATAGCTGAGGCCATAGAAATATCAGTATATTTTATATCAAGAATTAACCACGAAAAAGTTTCGTGTATAATTTTTTAAATATTGTTTTCTCTAGAGTGTTCAGACTATTCTAAAAAGTATTCTGCCATTTTTTTTACACTGGCTTGTTACTATGGGTAAAGTTTAGGTCCACCACTGCAGTCCAAAATAAAACCATTTCCAGATCTAAAAAAAAAGTTAATGGTTGGATATTTCTATGAGAAAGGGGTTGATAGGTGATTAGGGAAATTGCTGCCAGAGCAGGGATTCCAACACAATTAAATTAAATCAAATTCTCAGACATCCTGGGACTTTACTTTTGGATGCCATCAGATAAATATTGGACAAACTGCATTGGACTTAAGACGAATAGATTAAAGAAAAAGCACTCTTTTACTCATAGTCTTAGAATTTTTCACCTAGTCCTCATTATTTGTTCTATAACTAACTGCCCATTTATTAATAAATTTGGTTGTGGTTATTTATGTCTGCATAGTGGCCCAAAGCATGAATATTGCCTTAAATGTTGTACAATATATGTTAATAATGTCAGTTTATATTGATTCATTAAATTAAATTTTATAATCACTAGGGTTGGCTGAATGAGTACTCTGGAGTTTATGATCCCAATACATACCACATCATAGATACACATACTGTGTATGTCAGGTTGGAAGGATCTACGCTGCGTATATCACATCCACGTGCTCGGATCCCGAAACATGCGATGTGGAATGAGCGCCGACATCGTCTCCGTTTCAGCCATCAACGAATCTATAGTATTGTGGGCTGTGAGATAAAGCTGCTCCCAGATGGACTGATCAGAAAGAGGTATATTTTAATTGTGTAATTAAGTAGAACATGTAAGGTATGTTTGAAACAATTGGTCAATTTAAGTGCCGCTACAGTTCTGCATTAGCATTCTTTCTTTTAAATGACTGTTGTGAGTATAAACATAATTTGTACTTGCTACATAATAATAATTTAACAGCTACTTCCCTTCATTGCTCTATTAGCACATTTTCAGTCTGTTCTTTAATAGCTGCAGTCTTCTATACCTTCCTACCTTTGTTTTTTTTATATATATAAAAAAAATTATACTAGAAGTGTCAGTTATCTTCTATTGCTCTCTGAAGTCCTTTTTTTTCTGTTTGTATATTTATCTACAGTAACCAAACATATCCTAAATCTCCTTGCAGACACATATTTCAGATGCAGGTTGCACTATTCAATAATTATTAATTATGGGAATAATAAGTGAGAATTTATCATTCGAGCCTGACGTTTGTAAGAACACATGTTGATATCCAGTCCAACACTTCAAGTTTTGATTTTCCATGATCTCCCAAATTAACTCCATCCGCATTCTGGGATGGCTTTTTCAAAATTCCTTCCTATTTTTTGTCCCCATCATTTCCAAGCCCTTCCCTCTTGATCTTTTGAGGCAGCAGGCTTGTCTCCCCTTGAAATGTGTTACTTCAATTTTTAATATGGCATTTTATTAAGTGTTATAATGGAAAGACACTTGACAAAGGAAGAGGAGGATCTTTGGAACAATGGTTGGTTGAATGGAGAGAGTTGATTATGGCGGGACTTGAAAAATAGCAGAAGTAATCAGTGAATCTAATTTATAAGGAAATTTAAATGTTATTAAAGTGAAATTTAATGATTAATGAATTAAGCAGTAAAACAATTTGTAAAACACAGAATACTGGAACAATTCATATTTTGTGGAAGCTTATCGAAATAAACTATGTATACTTTGAAAACTGGCAACTGTGAAAAGAACTAGAATCTTCAATCTTTGGATAAAGTGAAATTCAGTCGGAACAAAATGGTAATCATATTTAAAATTAAATTGAATCAAAATGGTGTGTGGTTAGTAAAGACAGAAGACAGTGTGATTAACAAAAATTAGCAAAGACTAGGTAATTGATAAAAGTTGAAGGATAAATTCTTCTGTGAATATTTAACTTGCTTCTTAATTTTTTTTTTTTTTTTTTTTTTTTTTTTGCGTTTATAAATTAAAAGAATTTTGCTTATAAGTAAAACAAGGATAATACCGTAGTAGCAATAATTTTTGCCTTTCTTAAATTGTTAAAGTGATTTAGAATAAGTCTGTATTTATGTGGTTTTGTATGTGAAGTGCTCACATTAGGAGCAGCATTGTAAAATGCCTTCATTGTGTACAATGACATTTCTTGGAGTAATATCTGTAAATAAAGGAAGAGTCGATTTTACCATTTATTCGGGTCGAAATTATTTTGTCTTGAATATGGAAGGTTTCATAGTTTGATGATTTGGGAATGGTCAGAGAAAAAAATCAAATAAACAACTGGTTTTCTGAATTTGGAATCATTAAATATATATAACAGTCCATTGTCAACCAGCTTCCCTCCCACATCAAAGACACCCGACACTTCCTCTCTCGACTGGCTACAGTACCCACAACTCTTCCCCCAGACTCCTTCCTAGTGACAGTTGATGTGACCTACTTATACACAAATATTCCCCACTGCCATGGGCTCAGTGCCATGGAGCACTCTCTAGACCAGTGTCCACCCAATAGCTTACCCACCAGATCTTTCTTGATCACCCTGGCCATACTAATACTAAATAACTACTTTTTTCATTTGATGGGAAAATTTATCACCAAGATAGCGGCACTGCCATGGGCACTCGTATGGCGCCCTCATAGGCTAACCTCTACCTAAGCTGCCTAGAGCAATCATTCATAGTTGAAGCCCATCGGAAACCTCTCTTGTGGGTCAGATTCATTGATGATATTTTCATAATCTGGACCCTTGGGGAAGACAACCTACTCAGTTTCCTCAATAAACTTAATACCGTCAGCTCACAAACAGGTTTCACATGCCACATCACAACCCACTCAACCTATCAACAATCCACAACCCTCTAAAATCCACCATAGCCCTGTTTTGATCACCCATTACTTCCCAGGCTTGGAATCCGTTAACCGAGTCTTGAGACAAGGTTACGACTTCCTTCGAGCCTGACCTGAGATGAGAAACCTCCTTCCTAAAATCCTCCCTCACCCACCCAGAACCTGCTTCAGCAGACCTCCAAACCTCAACCAACTCTTGGTCCATAAATACCGTGCTCCCCAGGCTACATGACAGCCCCAAGGTTCATTTCCTTGCAACAGATCCCGTTGCAAATTATGCAGTATGCACCCACCTTCCACCACCATCACAGGAATCGCCACTTGTGTATCCTTCCACCTTATATACTAACTCACTTGTAACCATTGCCCAGCCTCTTACATTGGACTCACAACAAATCCACTGGTCATTAGAATGAATGGACACAGACAATCGGTACACACCCAGAACCTTGACCACCCTGTATCTTCTCATGGCAGCACACATGATACCAACATTTTCAACACATGTTTCTCAGTCCTCTCAAATAAAAGCAGTATTTCGGAACTTAGAAGGTGGGAACTGGCTTATCAGTACCAACTGGGTACCAGACAACCACCATGTCTGAATTTAAGATGGCACCAATTTCCACCCATCCCCCTTACCTCCATCTTCTCCCATAGAACCACTGCTTACCAGTACCTGTCTTTATTGATTGTAACTTCGAATTTTGCTTATTCTTAATTTTAAATTTCCGAATATTTTATATTTCAGCTGTTTGCACATATGTCAATTACTTACTAGGAATTTAGGACCATTAACTGAGATCTACTGCACTTCTGCGATGGGTCCCTATGTACAGTTTTACTTTCTACTTTCTATTCATTATCATTTTCCAGCCTATGCTTTTCTACCCCCACCCTCACTTCCTGCCCCCCCCCCCACCATGAGCTACCGGCATTGTAGCTTACACAGTTGGCTGCCAGCATGCAGCCTTCTTTCTCACTCCTACTAATGAAGAGCCATGGGGCTCGAAAATTATATTCTATGTGTGTTCGTGTGTGTGTGTTTTTTTTTTTTTTTTATTTACCAACGCCGCAGGAATCCTCTTCTATGGTAAGCGGTGGTTTTTATCCTATCCTAATGTTTAATATATATATATATATATATAGTAACAATTAAATCAAGACGCTAAGTTGCGGAAAGGAATCAAATAATGATAGGGAAATGAGCCACCACTTACCTTTAGATTATGGATGTGGAGCGCGAACACACAGAAAATACACAAACACAAATAATAAAGTAATTTTCGGGGTAAACCCTTTGTCAACAGGAGAACATTATGAGAGGTGGGCGCAGCTGGAGACTGCCTCACAGAAAAAGGACAGGTAAAATACACCCAACATTCACCAAAGTTGAAGGGAGGAGGGCAGTAGCAACACAAAACAACACACAAACAAAGAAAATACAATATATTGGGTGAAAGCCCCTTATCAAGTTAACATAGGTAGGTGGTTGGACTTGCGTAAGACTTGTAAGAAGTATCAGGAAAGTCATGGAACAATATTTTGACAAGCTACTAAATGGACCTAATGGGATAGATGTTGAAGAAACAAGTCGGGGGATGATAAATGAAGACACTCCAATAACTTGATCAGAAGTCAAGCAAGCTCTCCATAAAATAAAAAGTGGCAAGTCAGCAGGAGCCGATGAAGTTACAGCTGACATGATAATATAACCGCGAGTATAAGAAAGATTAAAATGGTTGAAATTAATAATAATAGTAATAATAAATAAATAAAAATAAAATTGAAAAATTTTGAAAAATATATGAATCTATTGTGATAGGTGTATAGGGGTGAGGATGGAAGATATTAATAGAAATTAAGGCAACCCTACTACTGGTGAAACCTACCCAATAATAGATCATGCCACTTGTACAACCACCCATCTCATATATCAGTTCACCTGCCTCCACTGTCCAAGTTCCTACATTGGCCTGACCTAAAACTCATCCATCAGAATGAATGGTCACAGACAAACAGTTTACTCCCAAAACCTGGACCTCCCTGTTGCTCACCATGCCAGTACTCACAACACCTGCGACCTTAATAACTGCTTCACAGTTAGAGCCATTAGAGTACTTCCAGACACTACATCCCAATCTGCACTCCACATGTGGGAATTACCATATCAACACATCCTGCAGACTAGATATCCTCCAGGCCTTAATTTCCGTTAATATCTTCCATCCTCACCTATACACCCATCATGATAGATTCATATATTTTTCAACTTTATTTTTATTTATTTATTTTTATTGCTATTATTATTTTTTCAACCATTTTAATTTTATACTCGCGGTTATATTATTGTTGCTCCCCCCCCACCACCACCTCCGACGGTATATTGCATTATATGAGTGGCTGCGTTGAATGCAAGTCTTGCCCAAGACCAGCCACCTCTCTGTTAACTTTTCACCTGAAATATTGTTTGTTCTTTGTTTGTGTGTTTTGTGTTGCTGCTGCCCTTCTCCCTTCAACTTTGGTGAGAGTACCTCATTAGAAAGATCTAGATACTGTACAATAACTGTAAGAGCTGTTTCAATGTAGGGGATGGTTACTCTGTATGGTTTAGTACAACCAAAGGAGTACAATAAGGAAGTGCCCTTTCACCTCTTCTGTTTATAGCAGTGATGGATAACATCTTAAAAGAACTAAACACAGCATTCAATAGAGATCTACAGGCATTGTTGTTTGCGGATGATGTGGCAGTATGGGATGAAACCGAAGAAGGAATACTGTCATCATATATACCGTAAATTCTGTACTTTTCAAAACAATTGATAAAACTAACTAGGTGAATGTTTCCCTTATATTTAAAGTTTTCAACTTCGATTTTTATCATCATTATTATTATTTTTTTGCTGGTACGTCTGAGTTAGCACACCGCCTCCCGCATTTCGAAAATAGTAATCGAAATTAGTGCGACACAAAAAAAAAAATTTTTTTTTGATAGACTTTTTTTATCCTTTGGTGTCAAAACGCTTCTACTTTTATAGTTTTGAATATTTAAGTTGATGTAGCGCTTTTTCAAAAGTGATCCAGGGGGCTCTTTCAT
Organism: Vandiemenella viatica; assembly: GCA_031002005.1. NCBI lineage: Eukaryota > Metazoa > Arthropoda > Insecta > Orthoptera > Morabidae > Vandiemenella > Vandiemenella viatica. The sequence continues at coordinate 37,795,850 of CM061919.1, forward strand.
TACAATAGAGTATATTACTGGTAACACCGCACGCTTAAACAAAGAAAGAACCGTAGCTCTGTAGCTCCAACAATCACAGGAAATCGTTGTGCTAGTCATCCGTCACTGTTGTTTGGTTTGGTTTGTTAGTAGCAGCGGTGTATACAGGGTGAGTTTTTTATCTTGAGACAACTAAATATCTCGAAAACTACAAATCCGATCAAAAAAAGTGGGTAATAAAAATTGTTCGTCTCGACGGGGGACATCCGATGATACCAAATTTGACTCCCCACCCCCACCCCCTAGGGGTGGGGGAAGGGGGAGAAAAAAAAACTTAAATAGGAACCCCCATTTTTTATTGCAGATTCTGATTCCCCGGAAAAAACTACCCCTATTTCACCCCCAATTCGAGTCATTTTGGTCGATAGATGGCGCTGCAATCGACAAAAATCAAAATAAGCAAAAATTCATTTAAAAATGAGGATATCTCGTGAAATACACATCAGATCAGCAAAATACAAGTTAATGTGATTGATATTTTTCAAAAACTATTCAATAACACCACCCACCTCCAAACTTGAGGGATGGGAATGGACATTATTTCAAAATGCACTGATGCAAATTCTTTAGCAGATAGCGAAAGTCAAACATTACTTTTTGCGTTACCCAGGAACAACGACGTGGACGTAGTAATTTTCTGTTCCCTTTGGGGTGCTAGATTTAGGTGAGTCCCCTCGCCTCTCACCATCGGGGTGCTTGTTTTTGGTGAGTCCCCTCGCCTCTCACCATCGGGGTGCTTGTTTTTGGTGAGTCCCCTCGCCTCTCACCATCGGGGTGCTTGTTTTTGGTGAGTCCCCTCGCCTCTCACCATCGGGGTGCTTGTTTTTGGTGAGTCCCCTCGCCTCTCACCATCGGGGTGCTTGTTTTTGGTGAGTCCCCTCGCCTCTCACCATCGGGGTGCTTGTTTTTGGTGAGTCCCCTCGCCTCTCACGTGTTTGTTTCTAACAACAATTCTAAAGCAAGTGCTCGAAAATATCACCACCGACATCGATGCATTTATTTACCCGCTCTTGGAATGATTCGACGCAACTAAGAAGCATATCCGGCGTGATTTTTTGACAAGCGTTGGTAATTCGTTCAATCATGTTTTCAGGCGTTGTTGGCACTTCACTGTAAACTTCATTCTTCAAGTATCCCCATAAAAAAAAATCAGGCGAAGTGAGATCTGGTGATATTTTGAAATAATGTCCATTCCCATCCCTCAAGTTTGGAGGTGGGTGGTGTTATTGAATAGTTTTTGAAAAATATCAATCACATTAACTTGTATTTTGCTGATCTGATGTGTATTTCACGAGATATCCTCATTTTTAAATGAATTTTTGCTTATTTTGATTTTTGTCGATTGCAGCGCCATCTATCGACCAAAATGACTCGAATTGGGGGTGAAATAGGGGTAGTTTTTTCCGGGGAATCAGAATCTGCAATAAAAAATGGGGGTTCCTATTTAAGTTTTTTTTCTCCCCCTTCCCCACCCCTAGGGGGTGGGGGTGGGGAGTCAAATTTGGTATCATCGGATGTCCCCCGTCGAGACGAACAATTTTTATTACCCACTTTTTTTGATCGGATTTGTAGTTTTCGAGATATTTAGTTGTCTCAAGATAAAAAACTCACCCTGTATAATGTAAGTTTTCTTGTATAAGGCAAGGAAGTTTTAAAATTAAAGGGAATATATCTAAAATTGCTAAAGTCATGGTAGTCAGACAATTAAATTGTAAATCCTCGAAATTATTTAAAGAAAAATTACACTAATCCTAATGTCGGAATACTTGTAGTCTAAGCTTCCACTTCCATTATCCGGCCATCAATTAAACTCAGACATTTTAAGCGTGGCATGAAATTCATTTTTTTTTTTTTTTTAATGTTTTGCTCATTTAGAACATTAGCTTTCATACTAATATTCAAATGTGCCTTGAAGTATTTTCTAGTAATTTTTGAATTTATCATCTGACAGATTCGTGTTGGGTAAATTTAGTACATTTCGCATTATCCGATTTACACTATTGTCGACATTGCACCTATACTCGACATGAAATCTTATCATTTTGGAATTTATACAAAACAGATGATTCAGAAAACTGTGCATTAAACTAACAATACTGTCAGGTTTCAAGTCAGTCCGAACGGGTCCAGCTGTTCGTTGAGGGTATCATGTCGTTGGTAATCAGTTTTTGTAGAGCATGTGTTTAAAACAGTCGGAACCGTGTATCTTTCTAGTGAAATCGTAACATTAGAAGTACTTAAATTCTAGGTTCATGTAATTTTGCGATACTTTCTACTGACCAAGAATATGCAAATATGATCGCGATGAAATAAATAAGTGTACGAATCTCTAAGAATTTTTCATAATAAATTTAGAGAAGAAGAAAATTTCTATTATGGGTAACCTCTGTACGGAATACAGGTGCCTAAATTCTCGCATGTTCCTTAAATTAACAGGTATGTCGAACTTCTGTTCCTCAACAAAAATTGAGCTTTAATCATAAACTGAACGAATATTGAAACTGTTTATAACATTTTTATGCATACACTACAGAGCGGCGGTAGAAATCTAAAATTTACACTTGGAGATGGTCTTCGATACATACAATGTTATGACTGGATATTGTGGGCCATTTCCTCAATTGCAGTTAATCAATTTTTTATAAAGGTGAATAACACGCCAATGCAATTGAATTTTGTTTTATTTTGGTGTCGTACACATTTCGTTCTATTTCAAGAGCATCATTTATTCATTTATTTAGTTACATTTGGTTTACAAAACAATATAAAGTTGAGGTGAAATTAAATTTACTTACATGTTACTTTTTTACTTTTTTCTCATGATCAGGGTTAGCTTCTCTGTGTATGTTTTGTAGAAATTGCTGAAGGTATGAAGCACTACACCTTCACTAACTTTATATTGTTTTGTAAACCAAATGTAACTAAATAAATGAATAAATATACCAAACAGATGTAGCTGATGATGCTCTTGAAATAGAGCATAAACGCGTACGACACCAAAATAAAACAAAATTCAATTGCATTGGCGTGTTATTCACCTTTATAAAAAAATGATACAATGTTATATTTAGGAGTCCGTAGTTATTTATATCTTAGACGGGTAGTAAAATACTTCACTTGTTAAGCACTTCATGTAAAGAAGGTTGATGTTGCAAAGGCATGTTCTTATATTACCTGACCCGTTGCTTTTTTTAATTACGTTGTTTTTATATTTCATTCTTCTATTTTCATGAAGAATTTAATGAAGAGTTGCTTCTCTGACTATACAGTATCCCCCAGGGTCTCACGACTTCTGGGACCCGGATCCTGGGTTTTCGCCGATGTGACCCCATCTGGGTGTGGAATTGCTTCTATTTGGACCAAGCCACTTCTGTTAACTTTCCTCCCGATATCCCATGGTCCTGCAAATACCAAGGTTGCGAAGGCATTTAAAATCAGCTTGTGTTAACGTTTCAGTATCAAATGATTGGGTAGCTTTCGACTTTTTAAAATTTATAATGGGATCCTGTGGTCACCCTATAGTTCCACCGGAGGAAATTAAAAACTCAACACGCATACAGGAATGGTAGAATTTTAGGAATTTTAAGATACATCCAGGGTCATACCCAGATGAAATGATAACACATGGAAATGGATCAAGGATTTATTACTTTTAGAAACAGTTGTCAGTGAGAAATTTACCCACCTTGAGCATTAATACATTCGTGGATCCTTGCCGGTATTGATCAATAAGTGTTCTGATGTCTTCTTGGGGTACGTCTCTATGCCCGCATGTCTTTTCCAGTCAGTTGTTGCACATTTTGTGCTGGATGACCATGTGATCTAATGTGTCTACGCTGGAATCCCAGACATGCTCTATTGGGGACAAATCTGGGGACCATGCTGTCAAAACTGTAATCGTAAACCCTAGTAAGGCTTGTGTTGTGATGGCCACAGTATGAGGACAGGAATTATCTTGTTGGAAGACGTGATTTGGATGGTGAACATGTAGGGTATCACAATAAGATGCAACACCAGTGCTGGGCTGTCATTGTGTCTTCAACAACAGCCAACTCAGCCATGCTGTTGAAACTGATTGCTGCCAAAACATGACACTAGTAGCTGCACTTGTGTGACATTCTGAAATCATAGCAGGTAAGCCATTTCTCTGCTATGCCTGCGAAAATATAGTCGATTATCACTGTGTAACAAGTCTGTATACTGACATTGCACAACAGCCAATCCTTCTGGAGATTTCTCGATATGAAGCACCCTTTTAAAACACGCCAGTTGTCCGACCTCTCTCACAGTTAAGACACTTGGGTGTAGCCGGTTGTCACTCTTCATCTTGGCATACTTTTCCAACAAGAACTTGTGACAACGAAGTGTCATGTTACACCACACGGTTCGCCACTTATACACTTTAAGAAAAAATAATAATAGGAATTTACATAATAAATAGCCCTGTAATTCTCATACTATTACATACAAAACTTTCAATTTTCAATCATTTAATACTTTTCATATGGGAATACTTGGGACCAAATTTCATTCATTTATTACAACACCGTCTGGGGGTTGGGATTTTAATTTGTGCCAGTTTGTGTGTCAGTTGCTATGTGTGAAGGTCGAGCTGCACTTTGCCAATACTGGTCTGCACCGTCACTGCAACGACAGTCGGCCAACTGACAGCTCGCCCCCACGCATCCACAATTTTACATAGCTCGCCCAGGTCTTTAGTCTCATTTAACATTTTCAAGTAATAGTTTCTGGGAATCAATGTTAGGGATGACAGGTGGGTTTGTCACCCTGCTTTATTATACTATACTTTATTTTGCACAATTTCGTGCACGTTATCACCTAACTGGTAGATCTTTTATGAACAGAAATAGTATCCCAACGCAGTATTAACAAGTCATCACCACACTGTGCCGGGATGAAAGATTCTAGCATGTTTCAACACAATCACAATGAAATGTCAATTATTTCGCACTTTGCGTGTTTGTTTTGGGTTCTTTTCGATTCACCCAATATTTTTTGTTAGTAAAGAATGAGATTACAACATATTTTAATTTAAATATAGATCGTAAAGATTTTTTATAATAATTTCACATTTCAAAGTTATAGTCACAGAGTTTCTTATTGGGAAACTCTCTGTTCACCTATATCGTAATCATCTAACTTGTGATAGTTGTGGGGGTTTGCTGGGTAATTATATTTATAGCATTCCATTTAACATTTTTTTTAAATTTTAATATTAATGGTTTTTGTTGATCTCATCAATTTAATAATTTGATTTTATCAAATAGGAAGAGGGTGCAAAGTGATATGCTATCTTGCATTATTAATGTAAAGTCATAACCTGACAGATTTATTTTAAACTAAACATTGAATGCCTACAAATTACAACTTTACAATTAATTTAATACATGAAAATCCAATGTTCAAACAAAAATTAACACCGAGTCTTACAATATGAGGCATAAGGCGTTAATTCTAAGCAAACAACAGTAACATATCTATTTGAAATTTAAGCACAAGCTGTTCACAAATACAAGCCTATAGAAATGAATTCAAAGAGGGCGCCATTAAGTCTTGGACTTAAATAAAATAATATTTTCTGATTGATAGGAATTTATGACAGTCTTCCCGTATCAAATTAGATTGCTCACGGCTAATAATACGCTCAGAAAGATTGTCGGAGAGTGATACTCTGCTCAAAGGCATTCACAGGTCGAGGAATGCTTAACACTGAGTTCTTTTTAATGGCTGAAGGTCTTGACCATTTATGCAGCAGGTGTGGTACATCGACACCTATGGTAGTAACAACAGCAACAGGTACCGCCAGCTAGAGGTGGCTCAAACCGTATCATTCTAAATCTCTTCATAATCGCCGAACCGGCCGATGGCGTGACTTGTCTATCCACCAGACATCACCACAAGACCTTCTCTCGTGATGTTGGATCGGAATCCCTTCCAACCCCGTCGAAATCCAGGAGATGTGGACCGAGAACACACCAAACAGCTCGTTATTATTTTGTAACATGCCCGTTCATTGGGAGTTCACAGCCACGTGATTCACACTTGGATCTACCATAACTGCATCACCCCAAAAATATCCGACCTACTCTGAGTTTTGCTTCCGCCACCAAATTTTTCCACTAGCGTACGGCACAATAGATGGTCCAGCTGAATTATCCACTTGACCGGAGAAGGGTCAGTTAGGCGATACCTGCTGCAGATAAGTGGCCTTTCCCTCGCTATTGAGAAATATGTTGCTACCCAATCAGGTGTGAAAGGGTCTCGATTCACCATTACAAGTGGCTACCTCCAGACATGAAGTGAAAATACTTTAGAGCAAAATGTTCCAGCCCTCCTATCAATATGAATAGGAGGGCTGGAACATTGTTCGAGTTTCACACAGCAGTCTCGTTACAAACTTGAAAAGGAGACCTAAAGATTAACGTGAAATTCGAACCACGGAGCATCTTAGAATCTTCACATTAACAGATAAAAGCTTTGCCGAGGGGAAAAGTCAATGAGGCCCGCAAAAATTACAGTTGATGCCGGGATTTGAACCTGGGCCTTATACCCAAATCGCACACAGTAGCCATTTGAGTCACCAGACCGAATGAAGGTGTAATGAAAAATAAGTTTTCAAACATGATAAAATGAATATACTCTTTTTCTATACCATCTATCTATTTTTGCTATCCAAAAACACGAATCTACTTTCATGTGTTTGAATATTTATTTTTCACTACTTCTAGATTAGTCTGGTGACTGAGATGGTTAAGGCGTGTGATTCCGATGTGGGAGGTCCTCATTACAAATGCAGATCTCGGCTGCAATTTTTGTGGGTCTTAAAATTGATCTTCAACATTGGCAAAGCTTTGATTTTTCTTATTGTGAAGATGCTAGGACTCTTCCTGCATTTTACGAACATCTGATGAACATGGAAAAAGACACTTTTTTTAAGGTAAACAATAACATGAAATCAACATTTGATGGTAAGGGAAGGGAATTTTCCGAACTCTCTTTAATCCGCTTCTCCACATCCAGCAGGTCAACACTGGTCTGCACCGTCAAAACATAAACCAATCCAATATGACCACGTTTCGGCCGACACACCATGTCCTTTGTACAAACTTTGATCGAGTGAGTGCTAACAGTAGGAAACGTGTCGGTGCGGAAGAGTGAGGCCCGATCTTCAGAGGAATTAAAACTAATCTAAAACCACTTTCAATCAGCGCTGAGCAACACATGGCAAAATCTTGCCATATTGACTATTGAACATGAAGTAACTCAAATTGTTAATTTTGAAGATGTATTTACGAGTTTGCCACTGTTAAAGCTAGAAAGAGGAGATTGTAAAAGCAATTATTTTTAGTTTATTAGTATATCTTTTAAATGATGTTAATATTACAATTTTTTAACAAACTATTATTTTTTAATAACAATAAATGTTTATTAATTATATTTTATTAATATCATATTTTACACTTACTTTATTTAATTTTGAGTTTAAGTTTTCAAGGGGTGACACCATCGATATCCGCCCTGGGTGTCACCCATGCCAGCTACGCCACTGGAAATTACATTACTGTATGATTACCTTTTGAGTGATGGGATGTACCTAAATCCGAACGCGCCTTTTTCTTGTTGCGTTCCGAACTGTTACGTTAATGTCAAAATTGACAATGTCAAACAAATGATTATTCGTACAGCTGTCTTTGCTTCGTTTCTGTTTTGTTAATTATTTTCACATAGAGGTTGTTATTCCTTTTGATATTAAACTAAATTTGTTAAGGAAAATGACAAAAGTGCATCAATTTTAACTGAATTGGAAGTCACTGAGCGGTGGTTTTATTAGTTAAGGAGAGGATTGTCCTGCACGTATTCCAAATATTTTGACGATGAATAAAATTTATGGGAATACTAAAGTTAAATTCCTTTCATATTTCACAAGCCATTTTTTATTCAAAGTTCACAAAACTATTAAACTATTTGATAGTAATAAAGATGTGTGTCAACTTTAAAATCAGCGCTAAAACAATGTAAAATAAATTTTTAATAAAATTTTGTCTTTTGCATATACTTTCCATAAAATACTATATTTTTTGAAATGTTCTATATTTTTATAGCTTATTCTAAACACTACTATAATTAGCCGAATAAATGTTGGCAACCCTAGTCGAGGCAGAAGCTGCGCGGCGGTCAGGGCGGTGAGCACCGCTTGAAAAGTCGCCTCATGTGAACAGTTGAGGTGGCTGCCGACTCGACCGCCGCGCGGGGGGAATCTCGCTCCATCTGTTTTAGGCCATAGGGAGTCCGCGTGGCGCCCACCACCTCGACCACCGCGCCGCCTTGTGTGAACAGTTGGGGTGGACTCCGCTTCGACTGCTACACGGCGGGAAGTCGATTCATCTGTTTTAGGCCTTTGAACTTTTATTTATATTTTCCCTAATCCCTTCACAATGTCCCTTGCAATCCTCTATCTATGTATCCAAGTTGGTTATTTTATTCCCAAATTCAACTCTAACTTCATTTGCGTAGTCTACCATAGTTTGTGTGTTTCCTCCGGATGACTTTTAAATTCATATTGGTTATCAGCTGCTTGAATTTCAAATTTATCCTCACAGGTTTGATAACACAGTGAAAATCTTCATAATCAGAATGGGATTATTCTTATTAAGATTTGCTGGACCTTTACATGCTTCAAATATTGATGCATTTGCGGTGAGGATGGAACAGCAGATTTTAGAGTTTAGTGAACTGCTTTCAGGAACTGCAGAAAAATGACAAAATTACTTCAGGGTTTAACCATAGAACTTGAGTAGTTAGTGACATGAATTCCTGACTTGTGGTCTCTTCTTTACCAACTTCCTAACCATCTTCAGAAATGCTTTCCTTACTCATAGTGAAACTTTTAAATAAAGTGCTTGTAAAATGGGCCTCACTGTCAATGTTCAAATTTATTTGCCCTTATCATTCGACATTCTGTGCCACTGATGTATCTGCCAATTTTCCTCCAATTGGCTATTGGTTGCGGCTGGCCTGAACTCCATTGCTGTTGCTGCTGGACTTGCCTTGGTGGTCGCATCCACATAGAGTGTCACAACTCTTTGTTTTCTTTGGTTTGGGATATTCTAGCACACTGTTGCCACTTCACAAATATATTGATGTTCTGTTCTAACTAATTTTTTTCCTCCTTAATGAATCTCTTTATTTGTTGGTAGCAAGATGCCATGTGGCATTATTTTTTTAATCATACAAATTAATTGTTGGATTAATTCAGTCGTGTATTGCGTTCAGCACTTAGGGTTCTGATGGTTTAACATTGCTTACTTCTCCTATTGCATCCAATCCTATTTTTATATGTAATTTACTGTGATTGGTATCATTTCTGCTAGATTTCATCACTTTTGTCTTGCTTGGATTTATATTCAGTCTCAAAATATTATCTTCCAGCCTGTTTTTTTGTAAGCTTCTTCCACAAACTTCTTTCTCACCCATCATTTCCAACACTTTTTCATTTCATACTTTGTCTGTCCACTTAATTCTTCTGTAGTACCACATTTCAAATGCTTCAATTTTCTTTCTTACTGGTATTGCTAAAGTCCATGCTTAGCTACCAAGAAGTGCTGTGCTCCACACAGTGTTTTAAAAAGTTCTTTCTAAACCCTAGATCAATATTTGAAACTAAAAAATTTCTCTTTTTCATGAAGGCTCTTTTTGCTAGTGCTATTCTGCTTTTAACATCATTCCTGATTTGGCCATCAGTTGTAATTTAGCTTCCCCACTTACTTCTCTTACTGCATCCAATCCTATTTTTATATTTAATCTACTGTGATTGGTATAATTTCTGCTAAATTTCATCACTTTTGTCTTGCTTTGATTTATATTGAGCCCAAATTCTTGTTTCAGCATTTTTTTCATGACATTTAGTAACTTCCCAAATCCTCTTGTAACTATTTTAAATTATTATTTTCTGTATCGTGTATTCTTAAATATCGACGAAGAAATTAACTACCAGACATTTGGTCTTCCAAGATTGCAGGTTTATTTACTTTGAAAGGTAGGAAAATTGTTAATAATTACATTACATTTAATAAAGATTAACACTTAAGAAATCACGTCTAAAGCTGATCAACATTTCACTACACTTCACACGCCATGACTCGTCAGCGATAATCCTACAATGCCTCTACTTCAGAGACTTATGGATACCTGTAAGTTCTGTGAAATTAAATAAAACTACACTAAAGGCAATATGCCTGTTCTATTACATTCTGCTTATTCTGCTAACAAAACAATGTCATCAGCAAATCGTAGAATACCATTTTTTTTTTCTCCCCTCCTTGAACACTTGTGCCATGTTCAAATCTTTGTTTCTATTCCTTTATTGCTTCCCCTACATACAAGTTGAATATTAATTAGGATAAACTACAAAACCATTTTTATGCATCTCTACTTGATTCTTATGTAATGTATATTCTTCTATCTCAGTATTTTGGACCTGGCTTCTTTGAAATTTTGAACATCATGTCCCACATAACATTATCAAAAGCTTTTTCTAAATCAACAACACGATAAAAGTATTTTTGTTTTTCTTTACCCGCCCTTCACATATTAATCTTAAAGCCAGAATCACTTACTTTGTGCCACAGTTTTTCCTAAACCCAAACTGATCTTCACCTACTATCTGTTCTGCTACCCTTTCCAGTCTTCTGTATATTATTCTTGTCAGTAATTTTAAAGCATGTGATGTTATACTAATGGTGCAATAATTTTCACATTTGGCAGTTTGCGCTTTCTTTGGAAGTGTGAAGATTATATTTTTATTAAAATCAGTTGGAATTTCTCCTGTTTCATAACTTTTGGATATCAGTTTGAATAATCTTTTGATTCCTTCTTATCCTAGGGATTTAAGAAGTTCTACAGCTATCTCATCAATTCTATCTATTAATACACTTCCTTGTCTAAGGAGAATCGCAAAATAAATAATAATAATCTTTGAATTTATCAATTGAAAATTTCATGAAATGTCTGAAATCCTACACACACCAGTTTGAAAGAGAACATTTACCACACTTTGATTATATATCTGAACTTGTGTGTAGAGATTGTAATCCAGCAATAGGATCCTGCATCATTTGGCAGGCTGCCAGATTCTGCACAAAATTAAACATATCTGCAATCTGTATAATGGGGAAAAACATGATTCAGTATGCTTGGCCTTGCTTCCCCTTTATCATTTTCCAGCTGGACTCTGCCAGTTTTATTGCCTTGTTTGACTGTACCCTTCAAGTTCACATTTGACTCGCAACAACAAATGTGTGTTTTGTCATATTCTGTGATTTCTAAGGAAATAGGTACACTACTACTTTTTTGTAAGAATTCCTGTTTGTTCGTATTTTATGCATTACAATAATTTGTTATGTAGTCCTATTGCAGAATAAGCTTCCAGATCAAACACACACAAAATGAATTGGAATTGTTTCTGAGAAGGAAGTAGAAATAATACAAAAAGTAGGCTAAAATCCAAAAAAGAAATCTCTATGGACTAAAATGGTTTCTAGAATGCTTTGCAAAAATGTTTTTATCATGTAATATCTTGGTTCTCCGGGTGGAGCCACGTCGATTTGTTAAAACCTGACGTTTCTGCCATCTTGCTGTGGCTTTCATCAGAGGACTGCTTGTAAGTTTGCCGCTATCGCCTTATATACTAGCAGCGCTAACCGCCGCGGTGACGTCACCGCGCCCAGTGTAGGCGGTAGGATGGGGCCGTTCGACTTGGGTTTTTCTGAGCAAGTATGACCAAATATGGTCAAGTTGTAAACCATTGTCAGCATTAATGTTGTTGGGCTGTTTTTGTATTTCTAGCGCTTCTCTTATGCGCCTAGGCCACCATCTGCTTTCAGTGGCTATAACGCTTGTCTTATCGAATAAAATTGAATGGCCGCTATCGGCTGAATGTAGAACTACAGCGGACTTGCTTGCGTCATTATTTTTAAAATGCCTGATGTGTTCATTGAGCCTCTCCTTAACAGTGCGTCCGGTTTCCCCAATGTAAACCTTGCCGCAGCTACAAGGAATTTCATATACTCCTGGTGTTTGCAAATGTTCTCTCTTGTCTTTAACGCTGGTCAGGATGCTGGATAATTTCCTGGGGGCTTTGTATACGGGACGGATATTCTTCTTTTTAAGTAGCCGACCAATTTTATCCGTAACTCCTTGGATGTATGGCAGAACGGCCACTGCCTTGTCAGGTGGTTTGTTGTTTTCCGCCGATGATGCTGCAGTGCGAGACAAAGTGGAGCGATCCAGGCATGCCAAGGCTTTATTACAGGCAGCCACGCTATATCCATTGGCTAGAAATGTCTCCTTTAAACTTCTCTTTTCAGCGGCCATACTCTCTTCGTCACATACCACGGATGCGCGGAGTGTTAATGTTTTTAAAATTCCACTTTTGATCGCTGGATGATGGTGAGAGTCGGCGTGGAGGTACCGATTAGTATGAGTTGGTTTTCGGTAAACTCGGTGGCCCAAGGAGCCATCATCATTTCTTGTAACTAAAACATCCAGGAACGGGAGTTTTTTGTCGCTTTCAATCTCCATTGTGAACTTGATCTTATCATGGGCTCTATTCAAATGATCGAAGAAGGCGTGAAGCGATTCTATTCCATGGGGCCAGACGACAAAAGTGTCATCCACAAATCTCACCCACAGCGACGGTTTCAGGGGGGCGTTCTGGATAACTTCATCTTCGAAGGTTTCCATATATAAGTCGGTGACTACTGGAGACAGTGGGCTTCCCATGGCGGCTCCTTCCTTCTGTTGGTAGAATTGATTCTTGTACTGGAAGAAGGTAGTTTTCAGGCAGAACTCCGTAAGCGAAGCCCATTCCAGTGGCAAGTTGAGCGATTCTAATCGCTCTCTGATTATATTAATGACCTCGTTTACTGGCACATTGGTAAAAAGAGACGTGACGTCGAAGCTGACAAGAATTTCATTTTCTTCTAGTCGTCTGTTCCTGATGATTTCAATGAAGTGGGAGGAATTTTTGATGGTGGAGGAAGAGTTCTTTAAGATCTTCAACTTTTCTGCTAAGTATCTGGCCAATGGATGCGTAGGAGATTGGAGAGCGCTGACGATAGGTCTCAGAGGTACACCGTCTTTGTGGATTTTTGGAAGGCCATAAAATCTAGGAGGGAGATTGTTGGAAGTAGTTAATCTTCTCTTCGCCTCAGGTTCAATTGATGTTGCTTCGCGTATTTTGGTGGCTACGAGGCGTCTAATCTTTTGTAGGGGGTTGATTCTTAATTTCTCATACGTCTCGTCTTGCAGAAGCGTCTCCACCTTCCGATGGTATTCGTCAGAATACATGACAACAGAAGCGTTGCCTTTGTCAGCAGGTAAAATAACTATACCATCCCTCTCTTTTAACTGCCGAAGGGCAATACGTTCTTCTCTAGTGATGTTCGGTGCAGGTGGCCTTGCAGTTGATAAAAACGTCGCCGTGGCGCTTCGGATCTCGTATGCATCGTCAGCTGTTAGGCAGGAGACAGAGGACTCCACTGCAGCAATGACCTCGTCCGTCGGTATTTTGGCCGGTGTTATAGCGAAGTTTAGTCCTCTAGCGAGAACTGAGCTGGTAGCGGCGTCTAATTCTTCCTCGGTGAGATTGACTACACACCGCTCTGAAACATTTGCTTGCTGCTGGGGATGCTGCTGATCTGATAATTTCGAAAATTTCATGATTTGCCTCTCCCTCGTTTTTTCAAAGGCATCGTATGCTTGATTCCATGACAGTTGATCTAGCTTGGTCCAGTCACTGACGCTTAAGACGTTACTGAGGAATAAGTGCAGGTTGAAGATTTTCACTTCCAATGCTGCTAACTCTCGTCGCGTTTGGTGGATACGTTCACGGAGCAGTGCCTGAGAGCTCTTCTTCAGAATGCGGCGAGCTGTCGGCATTTGTACATGATGCTTAATCATGACAAAAGCTGGGAGGACGTCTTTATCACGGCATTTACAAAGAAAGGCTAGATGGCTAAGCATCATGTTCCTCTTCTGCCGTAGTGATGCAAACAGTCTAGTTGATTTAAAAATATTCTCCCCGTAGAGATTCATCAAATGATTACGAAGGCTTCCGCGGTCACTGTCAACTAGACTGTTTGCATCACTACGGCAGAAGAGGAACATGAGGCTTAGCCATCTAGCCTTTCTTTGTAGATGCCGTGATAAAGACGTCCTCCCAGCTTTTGTCATGATTAAGCATCATGTACAAATGCCGACAGCTCGCCGCATTCTGAAGAAGAGCTCTCAGGCACTGCTCCGTGAACGTATCCACCAAACGCGACGAGAGTTAGCAGCATTGGAAGTGAAAATCTTCAACCTGCACTTATTCCTCAGTAACGTCTTAAGCGTCAGTGACTGGACCAAGCTAGATCAACTGTCGTGGAATCAAGCATACGACGCCTTTGAAAAAACGAGGGAGAGGCAAATCATGAAATTTTCGAAATTAGCAGATCAGCAGCATCCCCAGCAGCAAGCAAATGTTTCAGAGCAATGTGTAGTCAATCTCACCGAGGAAGAATTAGACGCCGCTACCAGCTCAGTTCTCGCTAGAGGACTAAACTTCGCTATAACACCGGCCAAAATACCGACGGACGAGGTCATTGCTGCAGTGGAGTCCTCTGTCTCCTGCCTAACAGCTGACGATGCATATGAGATCCGAAGCGCCACGGCAGAAGATTTTATCAACTGCAAGGCCACCTGCACCGAACATCACTAGAGAAGAACGTATTGCCCTTCGGCAGTTAAAAGAGAGGGATGGTATAGTTATTTTACCTGCTGACAAAGGCAACGCTTCTGTTGTCATGTATTCTGACGAATACCATCGGAAGGTGGAGACGCTTCTGCAAGACGAGACGTATGAGAAATTAAGAATCAACCCCCTACAAAAGATTAGACGCCTCGTAGCCACCAAAATACGCGAAGCAACATCAATTGAACCTGAGGCGAAGAGAAGATTAACTACTTCCAACAATCTCCCTCCTAGATTTTATGGCCTTCCAAAAATCCACAAAGACGGTGTACCTCTGAGACCTATCGTCAGCGCTCTCCAATCTCCTATGCATCCATTGGCCAGATACTTAGCAGAAAAGTTGAAGATCTTAAAGAACTCTTCCTCCACCATCAAAAATTCCTCCCACTTCATTGAAATCATCAGGAACAGACGACTAGAAGAAAATGAAATTCTTGTCAGCTTCGACGTCACGTCTCTTTTTACCAATGTGCCAGTAAACGAGGTCATTAATATAATCAGAGAGCGATTAGAATTGCTCAACTTGCCACTGGAATGGGCTTCGCTTACAGAGTTCTGCCTGAAAACTACCTTCTTCCAGTACAAGAATCAATTCTACCAACAGAAGGAAGGAGCCGCCATGGGAAGCCCACTGTCTCCAGTAGTCGCCGACTTATATATGGAAACCTTCGAAGATGAAGTTATCCAGAACGCCCCCCTGAAACCGTCGCTGTGGGTGAGATTTGTGGATGACACTTTTGTCGTCTGGCCCCATGGAATAGAATCGCTTCACGCCTTCTTCGATCATTTGAATAGAGCCCATGATAAGATCAAGTTCACAATGGAGATTGAAAGCGACAAAAAACTCCCGTTCCTGGATGTTTTAGTTACAAGAAATGATGATGGCTCCTTGGGCCACCGAGTTTACCGAAAACCAACTCATACTAATCGGTACCTCCACGCCGACTCTCACCATCATCCAGCGATCAAAAGTGGAATTTTAAAAACATTAACACTCCGCGCATCCGTGGTATGTGACGAAGAGAGTATGGCCGCTGAAAAGAGAAGTTTAAAGGAGACATTTCTAGCCAATGGATATAGCGTGGCTGCCTGTAATAAAGCCTTGGCATGCCTGGATCGCTCCACTTTGTCTCGCACTGCAGCATCATCGGCGGAAAACAACAAACCACCTGACAAGGCAGTGGCCGTTCTGCCATACATCCAAGGAGTTACGGATAAAATTGGTCGGCTACTTAAAAAGAAGAATATCCGTCCCGTATACAAAGCCCCCAGGAAATTATCCAGCATCCTGACCAGCGTTAAAGACAAGAGAGAACATTTGCAAACACCAGGAGTATATGAAATTCCTTGTAGCTGCGGCAAGGTTTACATTGGGGAAACCGGACGCACTGTTAAGGAGAGGCTCAATGAACACATCAGGCATTTTAAAAATAATGACGCAAGCAAGTCCGCTGTAGTTCTACATTCAGCCGATAGCGGCCATTCAATTTTATTCGATAAGACAAGCGTTATAGCCACTGAAAGCAGATGGTGGCCTAGGCGCATAAGAGAAGCGCTAGAAATACAAAAACAGCCCAACAACATTAATGCTGACAATGGTTTACAACTTGACCATATTTGGTCATACTTGCTCAGAAAAACCCAAGTCGAACGGCCCCATCCTACCGCCTACACTGGGCGCGGTGACGTCACCGCGGCGGTTAGCGCTGCTAGTATATAAGGCGATAGCGGCAAACTTACAAGCAGTCCTCTGATGAAAGCCACAGCAAGATGGCAGAAACGTCAGGTTTTAACAAATCGACGCGGCTCCACCCGGAGAACCAAGATATTACATACAGTGACCGCGGAAGCCTTCGTAATCATGTTTTTATCATGTTTATTATATTTCAGTACTTCATCAGAAATGAGATCTGTTTTTAAAAAGTGGATTTCAACTTTGTAATTCTGCTAATATTATAAGATCTGTAGTTACAAATTTTTCAAATGCCATAAAAATTGACACGACCATTCAGATTGAATATCTGACGAGGTAATTACAAAGTTTTTTGATGAGTAGACGTCCCGAAAAATCTCCAATGTTTGAGCATTTATGTTCGCCTCAAAGAAACACGTTTTAATCTTTGCTTGCTTAGTATACTTGGTTCTTGCAGTTTAGTCAAAGAATGACTGATAAGCTTAGGTCTCTATATCTAAACTCATGTTAGTGGTTGAAGATCAGATGGGACAAGTGTCATGGCAAAAGTTGGTGAACTTCTGCCTGCAATTGTGCTTTTTCACACAGAACAAAAAAAAAAAAACTCCTATAAGAGAAGATGAATGCACATATTGATTCGAATATAGACGACAAAGAGCTCGATGGGACAATTGAAGCACAAAGTGTGACCATACCACTGGAGCATCCACTTACTTAATTGGTTTCCAGATATGATGATCTCAGAAAAGTGCGGAAAGTTGTTAAGCTATTGAGAAAGTTTTTTATACTGACCTCAAAATTGACATGTTAGCAGTTCAAGAAACCTACATGACTGAAAATGATTTGGAAAGAAGGGCAAGATTGCTGATACAAAATCATAGTGAGACTTCTTCTTCTATACATGGATCAGCTATTTATGCCAAAAGTAACATTTGAAATATCTCAGAAGTGTATAATTACGTAGTCTTTCTCGGCGTTGAGAATACAAATAATGTTCTCGGGTGACTAGCCGTAATCACACAATATTTCGGCGCTCTCAATCGTCGGCGCCATCAGTTGGACAAACAATTCATTATGGTGAAGGCTTTGTTTTCGGATATCATCTTCGAATGAGCGATGATTTTAAGCCCGTCCGCTACATGCCATGTGAAAAAGGACATCAAATCTAGCCGTAACTCCACCTTGGCATCTACATCTACATATATACTCTGCAATTCACAAAATTGTGGGTGGCAGAGGGTGCTCAGCACCAAAGCTAATCTCTTTGCTGTGCATTCCAATCCCTAATGGTACAAGGGAAAAAAGAATTCATATAAGAATCAGTCCGGCACCTTATTTCTCTAATTTTATCTTTCCTGTACTTCCGACTCAAATAGGTTGATGGAAGAAGTATGTCACTACACTCATGAGTGAAAGTTGGAGTACGCATGTTTTCCAATAAGTTTAAACGAAACGTGTGTCGTCTATCTACCAGAGACTCCCAACCTATTCTACTAATCAGTTCTGTGACGCTTTCATAAGGACTGTAGCAAGCGGTCACGAATCGAGCGGCTCTTCTCTGTACTTTCTATATACTTTCGATCAATCCCTTACGAAACGGGTCCCAAATGGCACAACAATAATCCAAATGTGGATGCACAAGAGATTTGTACGCTATCTCCTTTGTTTGTTCATTACAATTTTTCAAGATTCTACCTATGAATCGCAGCCCAGAATTTGCTCTACCTACTAAAGAATTAATGTGTATGTCCCATTTCATGTTCCTTTGTACTGTTACTCCCAAATATTTAATAGAATCGACCATATCAATGACTGTATTGTTTAACTCGTATTTCTGAACAATCGGATTCTTTTTGTTAGTTATGCTCATTGTCTTGCACTTTCTACAGTTTAGAGTAAGTTGCCACTCAGCGCACCAAGCCAAAATAACATCCAGATCGCGCTGAATTTCTAAGCAATCGGCCAAAGTTCTTAGTTCCCTATAAATAACCGCATCATCAGCAAACAATCTAAAAAAGCTTTTCACTTTGTCTCCGAGATCATTTATAAAAATTAAGAAAAGAAGTGGTCCTATTACACTTCCTTGAGGTACACCCGATGTAACATCTAGATTAGAAGAACTTTCTCCTTCAACGACAACATACTGTGACTGACCAGTTAGAAAATTATCCATTCACAAAGCTGATCCGATATACCGTACGCTCGAAGCTTCGCTAAAAGGCGGTTGTGTGGCACAGAGTCAAAGGCTTTCTGGAAATCTAAAAAAATTGCATCTACTTGTGAATCTGTATCGATAACTTTCATTACGTCGTGTGTAAATAGGGCCAGCTGTGTTTCACATGATCTTTTCTTCCGAAATCCATGTTGATTTGTTGTAAGCAAATTATTATAATCTAGAAAATTCATAATGTTCGAGCATATAATATGCTCCATAACTCTACTACAAACAGATGTTATAGATATGGGACGATAGTTCCCAGGATCACTTCGATCACCTTTTTTGAAAATCGGAGTTACTTGCGCGATTTTCCAGTCTGAAGGTACTTTTCGCTCTTCTAATGATTTACTGAATATATCAGACAGAAATGGCCCGATTTCTGCCACATACTCTGAAAATACTCTTACTGGAATTCCATCCGGGCCCGGTGCTTTCCCCCACTTCAGGAGCTCTAATTGCTTAACGATACCTGCAGTATCTATTCGTAATGATTCCATCACCGACTTGCCACGGCGTGGTAAAACGGGAATACTATCCTTATGTTCATTTGTAAATAAATTTTTGAATACAGTATTTAGTACGTTAGCTTTATCGCGGCTTTCATTAACCTCGGAACCTTCACGAATTAGTGCTGGAATATTGCTGTTGGTACAATTAACTTTTCGTACATACGACCAAAATTTCTTTGGGTTTTCTGTGAGACTCTTAGAGAGAGAGTTGGAGTGAAAATCGTTAAAGGCCTCGCACATTACATTCTTAATACGTCCTCTTAAATCAGCTAAGGTTTCTAAATCGCTGCGACACCCCTTCCTTCTTGAGCGTGCGTGTATTTTCCTTTGTTTTCTGAGTAATCTTTTGACTTCGCATGTGTACCACGGTGCAACAAGATTTGATCCCTGCTATGACTGGTTCCACAGCCGACCAATCAGAGGTTAGCAGCAGGAATCTGGTCTAGGTCAGCAACTTCGCACGTTCCTGACTTCACTTCACCGGAAGATGGCGCCGACATTGAGAGCGCCGAAATATTGTGTGATTATGATAACACTCCTATAACTCGGCTAGTCACCCGAGAACATTATTTGTATCTCAGAAGTGAGCTGTCAAAAGGTCAATGAAATAGAAATAATAACTGTCAAACTCAATAATTTAAATGTTGCATCAGTTAAATTACCACAAACCACCTCATTCAAACTGGCCAACTCCACCACTGACCTCACTACCGAAACCTTGCATATACCTAGGAGACTTTAACAGCCAACATACAACTTGCAGTTACCCAAATACTGATGAAAATTGAGAGAAACTTAATATGTGGTGTGAAAGTCAAGACCTGTATCTCAGCTATGATGCTTAAAAAATATTCCATCCACTAGATGACACCAATCCTGATCTTGTTTTTGTTTCCACAGATGAAAGAAAACCTTTAGATAATATAAGGAAAGTCCTGCAGCATTTTCCAAGAAGCCAACACAGACCCTCACTAATCAGTAATGGTATCGCAATACCTGTTATCAGATCGATTCATAAACGGAGATGGCAATCTGGAACCAACATAGCTCCGAGGTAGATAGTAATCTGCGATGGATACTCCCAAAAGCAAAGTACTATAAGAGATTTGTTGGTATTGTTATCTCTGCAGCTAGACGAAACATTCCTCGAGGATACAGGAAACAATACATTCCATGGTGGAACAAATCTACTCAAACTGTGTGGAAATTATAAAAAATCTGGTGACCCTGAAACAGGAAAAAGAATATTAGAAAAAGTGAATGAAGGGAGGAAACAGAAATGGGAAGAACTAACTTCTCAAATGAGCTTTACTCACTCCAGTAGAAAAACATGGACTCTGCTTAGAAAACTGGGTGCAGCCTCAAATACATGCAAAGAGGAGCCAGGACTAGACCAACTGAAATGGCATTACACATCAAAGCTGATAAGAGTCCCAATAGATCCTGCCGTGAAGAAACAGATCATCCCCCCAGAATTCAAGATGGCTCACACCTTGGCGATCCTCAAACCAGGCCAACAAGCAGATGATGCTTCAAGCTATCCACCCATTGCTCTATTCAGTGTTTGCTATAAGCTTCTAGCCCGCCACATGAATCATGTGGGATGTGACCACATCTTTCCCCCTGCCATATGTCTCACCTCACATGATTAAGACTCATGTCGAAATATTGTTTTTTTCTTTGTTGTGTGTTTTTTTGTGTTGTTGCTGCCCTCCTCCCTACAACTTTGGTGAGTGTTGGGTGTATTTTCCCTTTCTTTTCCACGTATATATTTATATGTATTACATTAGTTACTAGGCCATACGAAATTAAAAAAGTCTTTTATTTATGAACATTTCAATACAGCCAATGAGCGAGGAGTCTTCATTGATGGTGTACACTGTCTGTCTGTGGCCATTCATTCTGATGGCCCAGTTGCAAAACATGCTAGTTCCCACAATCTGAATAATTTCAACAACTGTTTCGCAGTTAGGGCAATCAGAAGTTTTCCAGGACAACACAATCTCCTCTGAACTGCGTAGATGAGAACTAGCCTACCAGAAAATCCTGGACACCAGATATCTTCCAGGTCTCAATCTCCAATAAATCCCTCCCACCAGACCCAGCACTTACTATCACTACTATTTATATTACTTAAGGTTTTTCAAAATATGATTTATATTTATATCATCACTCAGTTATTGTGTTGATCTCTCACTTTCAATGATAATATACCTGCAGCATTATCGATTCGGTTTTTACACTTCCCTCCTCTCCTATGCTACCATCTATGCTGACCACGTCAAGCAACCTCCATTCTCCAGATGGCCATAGTCATGAACATGTCTGGCTCCACCTGGTGTCTTACTTTTAGCAAGAATAAGTCTAACCGCTGAAATATTGCACATTTCTGTCCCTTTTTTATGTTCATAATTCCCAGCCACCTTCATCTGTGGTAAGAGTTGGGTCATATTTTCCTATCCTTCCTTACTTTATTGCCTTAAAGCATTTTCCTGCTCATTGTTGTGTATACATACATATACTAATTTCATTTATTTATCCCTACAACTTATCAAAATAAAAATTTAAGAAAAAAGGTAATAAATCTTTTCGCTAGTTATCGCAGAAATTATTTGGTTCTGTATTTATCGCTGTTCCACCTTCTCCCTCCACCGCATGTGTTACACCTGTGTTTCGTTCATGTGATCACATCTTTCCCCCACCCATATTTCTCACCTCTCACATGACTAAAATTTGTTACCAAAATATTGCGTAGTTTGTGTTGTTTTTTTAACTCTCCAGGCTTGATGGATTATTTTTCCTTGTCCTATCTTACCATCAGTGCCTAACGGCAGTTTCTTTGTTTACATTATCCACTAATTTCATACTTTTAAGAATATTCACCAGTTCTAACTGTTGAGTGCGTATATATGTAATTATTTTTTTGTGCTATAATTTATATTCATATCATAATTTCTGTCTAAATTCATACAATAATTTGCTGTATGGAAAAAAAAATGTAGCATGCTCAGCAGATCGAACCACTAAAGGTTCTTTGTAAAATAAATTAGAAATAAACAAATACATTTGCCTTTGTGTGACATTAATAATCATACAAATATGTGATGGATTTGATTTCCACATGAAACTTTTCCTGGATTTCAGCCACTTTCCTCGGTCTATCATCATTGTTTCAAAAAAATTTGCAGGTCTTTAGAATGTATTATTGAAAGTATTGTTTATATATGGATATCAGTAAGCAGGATACCTGTTCTTTCTCTTGTAGAGATCAGTCTTGATCATTTAGCTACAGTACTACTCAGTCGTGTTTCATGGTGTTTAGGCATTCTGAATGCACATTACATTTCTGTTCACTCATCAGTGCCATGAACTTATTTGGATAATTACGTAATCTTTCTCAGCGTTGAGAATATAAATAATGTTCTCGAGTGACTAGCTGAGTTATAGGAGTTTTATAATTACACAATATTTCGGCGCTCTCAATCATCGGCGCCATCTTCTGGTGAAGTGAGGTCAGGAACATGCGAAGCCGCAGTGAAATTTGACCCCTGCTATGACTGGTTTCACCCGACCAATCAGAGGTAGCAGTGGGAGTCTGGTCTAGCTCAGCAACTTCGCATGTTCCTGACCTCACTTCACCAGAAGATGGCGCCAACGATTGAGAGCGCCGAAATATTGTGTAATTATAACACTCCTATAACTCGGCTAGTCACCTGAGAACATTATTTATATAACTTATTTGGAGTTTAAATTTTAAGACTGCAAGATGTAGGTCATGAAAAACTTCCTTTTTTGTTCCTACAGCCATGATGACTTATGCTGCCTGTTATCATATCTTGTAAATAAGGTTTTTGTTAATTTTTCCATCTAGTCCAGGTAAAATAAAAATTTATTTTTGGCATACGCATTTTAATTTTTATTAAATCATCCTTGGTGCCCTAGAACAAGATTTGTACAAAGTTAATGTTTTTCATTGAAAAACTAGATTTTAATTTTTTTTTTGTCTAAAGAATGCATAAGGCACTATTTGTTGACACTGCATAATTAACTGAATTAAATCAAAGCTCCTAACCTCAATAAGATTAATCTTCATCACCAGCAAAGGTAAAACAAATATTTTCTTATGACACATGTTAACACTATTTATGTGATAAATTTACATGACATTCAAAGGGGAAGATGACAGGCAGGAGTTATGTCATGATTTTATTAACTTTGTATGTGCACACCACTGTTTCTAGAGCTAGGAAGTCTGGGGTGGAGGACTATCTCTGACAAACAAGATTAGGAGCACAAAATTATGATTAATAAATAAGTAGATATATAGGAACGAAGTCTTTCTCAGCTTTGAGAATGGATGTAGTCTTCTCGAGAGACTAGCCGAGTAAGTAAGATGTTTCCACACAATATTTTGACGACAGTGAATGAGATCGCCGAAATATCGTGTGGAAACATCTTACTTACTCGGCTAGTCTCCAGAGAAGACTACATCCAAATAAGTAGCTCTTCATTGTGATGTTTAAATTGGTTCTACCTTTGATTAATATAAGAAGAGGATAAGGATATTTTAATTATATGTCATAAATAAAAAAGTTGCAGTTATAGGCAAAAACCACACGAATCTATGAGTTTCATATCAGCATATCTCGATATCCTTGATGAATACAATCTACATAAAAAGGCAAGGTTTTGATGATGCCAAGGGGCACAACAGGCGGACTAATAGGGAGACCTGCAAGGAGAGAGTGAGATTTAAATGGTTCCGAATGATACACTAAACCTTGTTGATTGTCTTTTAAATGACATAATTAATAATAATCTTCCTTATGGATGCAAAATAATTCTGTTTGGTGGAGATTATCTTCAGGTGCTATCCATTGTTAAACATGTCAGTAGAACAGCCATCATCAAAAATACAGCTAAGCAATCAGCCTTATGTTCTCATTAGTTGACTCAAAAGTTGAGTGTTTTCACTGAATAGTTACTTAAATTGTATAATACTAATTTAGAAGTGGCTACAATAAAGCGATAAAGTGTTATTGTAATTACGATAGTATTATTTCCTCCACATTCAATGTGATGGAAATTGGTGAGTAAAATGTTTCAAATTCTATTCAATGGCAATTTTATGTTATAAAAATTATGGTTGTTCAACAATTAATGAATATGTGATTTCTAATTTGTACCTGGAGAGGAAAAAGTTTACCTCAGTTCTGATTCTAAATAAATGCAACCCATAGAATTCTTGAATTCCTTAAATCTGTCTCTTTTACAGCTCATAAATAGTTTTTAATGAAAAATTCTGTTATTATGTTCATTAGTAATCTTATTGCTTATCAGGGATTGTTAATGGTGCAAGATCAGTGGCAATTCACTTAGGGTGTTTACTTTTGTAGAAAGTAGGGGTTAGTTGCAGTTGTACGGTCACTCAGTAAAGTAGCTTGATTTAGCTTAACATTTTATCTTTAGTGGTGTGTGGATTTAGTTAGTTTTATCTTTCAGTGTTTACTTTTGTAGAAAGTAGAGGTTAGTTGCAGTTGTACGGTCACTCAGTAAAGTAGCGTTATTTAGCTTAACATTTTATTTTTAGTGCTGTGTGGATTTAGTTAGTTTTATCTCTGAGTGTTTACTTTTGTAGAAAGTAGAGGTTAGTTGCAGTTGTACGGTCACTCAGTATAGTCGTGTGATTTAGCTTGACATTTTATTTTTAGTGGTGTGTGGATTTAGTTAGTTTTATCTCTGAGTGTTTACTTTTGTAGAAAGTAGAGGTTAGTTGCAGTTGGACGGTCACTCAGGAAAGTAGCGTGATTTAGCTTGACATTTTATCTTTAGTGGTGTGTGAATTTGCTTAATCTCTGATTGTTTACTTTTTGTAAGAAGTACAGCTTATTAGCAGTTTAAGGTCTTTTCCGCAGTAGCTTATCTTTGTGTTACATTTTATCTCTAGTGAGGTGTAGATTTGATTAGTGTTTTCACTGAGTTTTTGCAGTTTATCCAACGTACAGATTAGTTCGAGTTTCTGTTCATTTTTCTCTTTTTTTCGATTTTAAAAAGCAGTATGTCTAGGGACTGTGATTGCTGTGTGCAGACGCAAGCTGAGGTGGCTGATCTGCGCGCTCAGCTTGCTGCTGTGTTAGCGAAAGTTACACAGCTGGGAGCTGCCATAGAAGGTTGCAGCAGATGCGATATTGGGGAACTCGATGTAGCCACGCCGCTCACTGATTCACCTATGTCGAGCATTGTACCTGCAACCCAGGCTGAAAAGCTGGAGGCTGTGCCTAGGTCACCTGACGGTGACTGGCATATGGCTACCAGACTTCGAAGCCGCACACGGGGGCAGTCGAAAGGCTTAAAGGCCAAGACGATGAACTTGTTCGACTGTCCAACCGGTATGACGTATTGTCGGAGGCTGATTCAGTCCCGCAATTGTCATCCTGCGAGCTGACGGCCCCCCAGCCCGCTAGGTCTGGGCGATCGCAGAAGGGTATTCTGGTAGTTGGGAGCTCTAATGTTAGGCGGTTTATAGAGCCCCTTAGGGAAATGGCGGATTACTCGGGGAAGAAATCCAACGTCCATTCGGTGTGTATTCCGGGTGGTCTGATCCGAGATGTGGAGCAGGCCATCCCGGATGCCATAGAACGGACGGGGTGTAGCCAACTGCAGATTGTGGCTCACGTAGGCACCAACGATGCTTGTCGGCTGCTGGCTGAAAGGGTGAACTCTGTGGCAAGTGGCCATAAAATTTTGGCGAAGCTAACCATCTGTAGCATTGTAGACAGAGTTGATTGTGGACCTCTGATTCAGAGCTGTATTGAGGGGCTGAACCAGAGACTATGGCGTTTCTGTGATGATATTGGCTGCAGATTTCTTGATCGCCGCCACAGGGTTGAGTCATGTAGGGTTCCCTTGAATAGGTCAGGTGTGCACTACACACGTGAATCGGCTACACGGGTGGCAGGGGCCGTGTGGAATGCACTGGGTGGTTTTTAGGCTGAGGGAGGAAGACCCGAAACATGAAATACAGTTACGGGCAACCCAATCAGATACAGCACCGGAATGTAGGAGGAACGTAAAAGAGTCACAACAGTTAAAAGTACTCGTAATTAACTGTAGAAGCGTTTGTAACAAACAACCAGAACTTGAAAGCGTTATATGTAGCACAGAAGCGGATATCATTATCGGTACAGAAAGTTGGCTAAAACCAGAAATAAGTTCCGCTGAAACTTTTAAAGACAGCATGAACGTTTTTCGTAAAGACAGATTACATTGTCATGGAGTTGGGGTATTTATAGCTGTGAGTAAATTCCTCCCATGTAATAAAATAGACGTCGATACTATCTGTGAAATCATATGGATTAAACTCAATGTTGCTGGGTCAAAACTCGTCATAGGCGCCTTCTACCATCCACCCGATTCTGACATAGCTATCACCGAGGAATTAAGTATTAATGTTAACAGTATAGCTAGCCGTTTTCAGGATCATGCTATGATTCTGGGAGGCGACCTCAATCTGCCTTATATCGACTGGCGAAATTATGTTCACATTACTGGTAGCAGGGATAAGGCAGCTTCTGAAGCAATTCTCGATTTATTCTCCAATAATCATGTCGAGCAGCTAGTGAATGAACCTACGCGGTGTCATAACGGTAGCGAAAACATTTTAGATTTGCTAGTTACTAACAGGCCAGAATTATTCACCGACATTTCAACGACCACTGGAATAAGCGATCACAAAGCAGTAATTGCTACTATCAAATTAATGACCAAGCGAAAAAGGGGAAATGGACGGATTGTATACAGATTCAGTAAGGCCTAAAAGGAGTGTTTTAGAACCTACCTGAGGAATAATTACCATAACTTTAAGTTAACAAAGGACACCGTTGAAGATATGTGGCATCGATTTATACATATAGTCAGGAAGGTATGGAAGTACATATACCGAAGCGGAAAATAAATGGGGAGAATGATCCACCGTGGTACACATGCGAAGTCAAAAGATTACTCAAAAAACAAAGAAGGATACACGCACGCTACAGAAGGAAGAGGTCTCGCAGCGATTTAGAAACCTTAACTGAGTTAAGAGGACGTGTGAAGAATGTGATGCGTGAGGCCTTCAACAATTTTCATTCAAACACTCTCTCTAAGAGTCTCGCAGAAAACCCAAAAAAATTTTGGTCGCATGTTCAAAAAGTCAGTTGTACCAACAGCAATATTCCAGCACTAGTTCGCGAATGGTCCGAGGTTATTGAAAGCCGCGATAAAGCTAATGTACTAAATACTGTATTCAAAAATTCATTTACTGACAAAAATAAGGATACCATTCCCGTTTTCCCACGTTGTGTCGAGTTGGAGATGGAATCATTACGAATAGATACTGCAGGTATCATAAAGCAATTAGCGCTCCTAAAGTGGGGAAAAGCACCTGGCCCGGATGGTATTCCAGAAAGAGTATTTTCAGAGTATGCGGCGGAAATCTGGCCATTTCTGTCTGATATATTCAGTAAATCCCTAGAAGAGCAAAAAGTACCTTCAGACTGTAAAATAGCGCAAGTTACTCCAATTTTCAAGAAAGGTGATCGAAGCGATCCTGGAAACTATCGTCCCATATCTATAACATCTGTTTGTAGTAGAGTTATGGAGCATATTATATACTCGAACATTATGATTTTCCTAGATGAAAATAATTTGCTTACAACAAATCAACACGGATTTTGGAAGAAAAGATCATGTGAAACACAGCTGGCCCTATTTACACACCACGTAATGAAAGTTATTGATGCAGGTTCACAAGTAGATGCAATTTTTTTAGATTTTCAGAAAGCCTTTGACTCTGTGCCACACAACCGCCATTTACCGAAACTACGAGCGTACGGTATATCGGATCAGCTTTGCGAATAGATAAAGGATTTTCTAACTGGTCAATCGCAGTATGTCGTTGTTGAAGGAGAAAGTTCTTCTAATCTAGATGTCACATCAGGTGTACCTCAAGGAAGTGTAATAGGACCACTTCTTTTCTTAATTTTTATAAACGATCTCTGAGACAAAGTGAAAAGCCTTTTTAGATTGTTTGCTGATGATGCGGTTATTTACAGGGAAGTAAGGAATTTGGCCGATTGTTTAGCAATTCAGTGTGATCTGGATGTTATTTTGGCATGGTGCGCTGAGTGGCAACTCACACTAAATTGTAAAAAGTGTAAAACAATGAGCATAACTAACAAAAAGAATCAAATTGTTCAGAAATACGAGGTAAACAGTACAGTTATTGATATGGTCGATTCTATGAAATATTTGGGAGTAACAGTACAAAGGAACATGAAATGGGACATACACATTAATTCTTTAGTAGGTAGAGCAAATTCTGGGCTGCGATTCATAGGTAGAATCTTGAAAAATTGTAATGAACAAACAAAGGAGATAGCGTACAAATCTCTTGTGCGTCCACATTGGGACTATTGTTGTGCCATTTGGGACCCGTTTCGTAAGGGGTTGATCGAAAGTATAGAGAAAGTACAGAGAAGAGCCGCTCGATTCGTGACCGCTTGCTACAGTCCTTATGAAAGCGTTACAGAACTGATTAGTAAACTAGGCTGGGAGTCTCTGGTAGATAGACGACGCACGTTTCGTATAAACTTATTGGTAAACATGCGTACTCCCACTTTCACTTCCGAGTGTAGTGAAATACTTCGTCCACCAACCTATTTGGGTCGGCATGACAGGAAAGATAAAATTAGAGAAATAAGGTGCCGCACTGATTCTTATATGAATTCCTTTTTTCCTCGTACCATTAGGGATTGGAATGTACAACAAAGAGATTAGGTTTGGTGCTGAGCACCCTCTGCCACCCACAGTTTTGTGATTTGCAGAGTATATATATGTAGATATAGGCTAGTACATCGTCACTGCTAAATTCATTCACTCATACAAAACTGTGCTCATACCCCGTATTAACCTCACGCTTTCTAATCCAACCATTACTATCAAACTGACAAGAAAATAATTCCCAATAAAAGTAGCCTTCCCTATAACCATTAATAAAGCACAAGGTCAGATGCTTCAAAACGCTGGAATATATGTACAAAAAAATGGGTAGTATTTTTGCATTGACAGTTAGGTGTGGCTTTTTCATGAGTTCATTAATTCAATGATATTTATGTTTGTGTTAAAGACACATAGGTCAAAAAGTTAGTGATGATCAAATTATAACTGCTAACTTTTTCAAAAAAGTTTTTGTAAAGTAAGGTTTGAAAAAAATATATTATTTAAATGTTTTACAACTAAACATAGTGTATATAATAACTTTTTACAATAAGACTGATATTTATTACTACCGTTGAAAATAAAATACCTTTCATTAATAAATTCTTAGTTACTTATTTGCACATTATTATACTACCATTCAGTTACTGAATTATTTGTATGGGTAAGCTAGTAATAATAATAATAATAGTAATAATCTGTTGTTAAATGTTATAACTGTTTCATTCTACTAACAGTTTTTTATTTCCTGATTACACTGAAGTCCAGAAAAGCACCATTTTATTGTTTTGTTTGATTATTTTGTGTGTTTCACACGTGCACTCTAAGTAAACTGATTACATTGTAGTCCAGGAAAGTTCCATCTCAGTGTTTTGTTTTACTTATTTTGTGTTTTTCACAAATGTGCTTTAAGTGAGCAAATAAGTCACAGAAATAAATAAATGTCAGTAGAGTGAAATAGTTGTAACATTTAATAACAGATTATTATTATTTACATAAACATACTGTACCAGTATCAGAACATGTACTAGGGCATAATAAAAATTAAAACGCATTTGCCAAAAACAGAGTTTTTTTCGTTTTAGCTGTACTAGATGGATAAAGAAAACACTAACCCCTTATTGTTAAAGCAGCTAATGATAAAAGATCTAAATATAAACATATCTTGTATATGTTAAGACATTAATATGTTTCAGCAGACTTTTT
Source organism: Vandiemenella viatica (assembly GCA_031002005.1). Taxonomy (NCBI): domain Eukaryota; kingdom Metazoa; phylum Arthropoda; class Insecta; order Orthoptera; family Morabidae; genus Vandiemenella; species Vandiemenella viatica. The sequence continues at coordinate 37,826,083 of CM061919.1, forward strand.
TTGCGTTATATAATTTGTAAGTTTTGATTCTTTTTTTTTTTTCACTATACAGTGTGTTCCAAAACTAGGTATACAGTTACATATACAGCATATTTAATCCTGTAGGTGCTCAAAATGTCCACCTTCGGCATTGATGCATTCCTGCAACCTGTCTCCAACACTCTCACACACAGTGCAACACAAATTCCAGGCTAGAATTTCTTTAAACGCGTCATCGACGAAATTCTTCAACTGTAGTACTGTGAAGGGTTTTCTGGAATAACCCTTATCCTTTACTATTCCCCAGAAGAAGAAATCCATTAGAGTTAAGCCTGGGCAATGTCTCATCTAGGCATCTACGAACCGCCAAAGAAAAATGTGGTTCAGCCCTGTCCTGTTGAAATACCAATTCCACAGAGTCGGGCCATGCTTGCAGTTGTGGCACCACAACTTCAATCAATATGTTCAGATATTTGGGGCCATCAACAGTTCCATCAAAAAAAAAAAGACTGGATCCAAGACACCATCACAGGATATACTACCCCACGCTGTGACGCCTGGCTGATTCAATTGCATACTCATGACATGTGGGATTTCATAGGCGCAGAACACACAGTTATGTCTATTGACGCATCCAGACAATTTAAAACAGGCTTCATCTGTCCACACAATTTTCAAAAGCAGGTCTGGTTGTTCAGTCAATTGATTGCGCATTATTTCACAGAACTGTAGTCTTCGGTCTGGATCGTCCTCAACAAGGCCGTACAACAGTCTGGGCCAGTATGGCTTAAGGTGTAGCTACTGAATCAGATGTTGTAATGTTGTCCTCGGGATACCCAACTCCTGAGATGCATGTCACATGGATTTCTTTGGACTGTTTAGGAATGTAAGGGCTACCTTCATCTAATTTTCCTGTGTTGACATTGTGCGCGGTCGTCCAGACTTCGGTGCATTGCCAACAGAACTTGTGGCCTCAAACTTGTATCTGATGCAGTAAATTGTAAAAAGTGATTGCCTGGGCAAAAGAAATTCCTCTTCCCACAACCTACGCACGGTATCTGCATTTTCATTCTTCCACTAGGTCTTAAAGATCCACTGTCCTTGCTCCTCATTCAGATTTCCAGCCATCATTTATTCTAGACACAAAAGAAAGGGCACAATCAATTATTTAATCTTATAAAAATAGAAAAATGATGAGTATTTAACATGGAATTCTGAAACCAAATTAAAAGTTCGTGATTTCCCATAAAATCCAGCTTAAAACTTTTGTATATATAACTGTAAATCTACTTTTGGGCCACCTGTATATCAAATGATTTTCAGTGTGAAAATTTAGGGCTGTTTTGTTTTGCCTTGTGGTTATACAGTATGTCCTTTGGTGAAGGCTTTAATTTAGATTTTTTGTTAGCTGATAATCTGAAGTTTTAATTTTAATTGGGAAAATAATTTTGCATAATATTATGCTGTTACTTTCACTTAGGCTCTGGAGCAAGAAGTATCCTATTTGCATTATGTTTCAAAAACCAGCAACTGGTGTTGAGAATCATCTTAAGGAGGAGACTGAAGAAGAGGAAATTTATAAGAACACTGATCAGTTATCTGACCCTGAAGCCGATTCAGTGTCAGAAATGTCAGAAGGCGGAGTAGGTAAGATCATTAAAATATACATGTATTATTTTTTAATGCTTAGGAGAAGGTTTCTCTCTCAGAACTGTCATAATATTGGGTAAAACTACTGGATATTTTCAGGAATTACAGACTAAAAATTCTCCTTTTTCAAATTTCATCTTTTGTATATATTTGCAACTTGTCTGTCGTGTCCTTTTGTGATATTTAATTTAATTTTTTCTGTACTAATCATTTTTACAAACTGTGTTTCAGCAACTTTTCCTTCCTTTACTTATTTATAGTCATTAATTTATTTTAATAACCAAAGTTTAAAGATTGTCTATGTATGATATTTATATTTCTTATCAAGTGTAGTGAATGTAGAACTCTGACAAGGTTTAGAAAAATAAAACTCATCGGTTACAAGATATAGAAGGTACAAATGTTGTGGAAACCAATAAAAAATTAAGCCAAATGCAACATGTACATATACTTTTCTTTAAGTGAGACTACATGAGATATGTGGTGATAGCTACCTTGTGAATTATTGTAGAAAAATTATATTGCTACATACTGCGGTTTAAAATAAAATTTCACATGATTCCCTTTAGAATAATTTTCACATCTGCTTTAGGACATTCTATTAGGAATTACAAGTATCTTAATATAGTTGAGATACAAAAAGACTATTATTAGTGTCCATGATTATGACAATATTTAATTGAAATTTTCAATGTAAGCTTCACAGTTGTTCAGCCGGATAGCGTCATAAAAACACACTGTTTCGACAGCTGGCTCTGCTTTCTTCATCAGGTGCGGAAAGCTTCATGTGTTGTAAGCTAGAAGTCGCCATCTTAATTGAAATGTTATTGACAAGACTCTGGAGTCCAGCTGATGTGGAGTCCCAGTATATTATTTCACTGTTGCTGAGATTTAATCGCAGAAATATGTAATTAACACAGTAGCTATGCAGCAGAATAGGAGCAAACTAGTTAAAATGATCCTGATACTGACAGTCTGCATTATAAAATAAAACAAAAACAAAAAACATTGTTTGTGGTAAATCCGTGGTTTTGTAAACAGTTTCTGATGTAAATTATAAATCCCTGATTGCTTTGTTAGTTCTACACTCATTATGGGTGGGTTTAAAATGAGTGTTGTGGTGAGAAGAGTGTAGGAGGGAGATCAACCAAGAGTGAATGTGCTGATACAGATCTTGATGGATGTTCACACTTTGACTGTTCAAAAGTAAGATGATTAATGGACTTTAGGAGAAAGCAGGTGATAAGTATGGTTAGTTTTGATAAGAGTGGGATAGAAGTAGTGTGATGGATGAGTTCTACTGCAAGCGATTTGTTTTTGTACTAGACTCGGGAAGTAGCAAACAGAAATGAAGGCTTGTGATAGGGCTTGTGGGGGTGAGGGTGGCACTTCGTCTGTTGCCTGACACTAACACATACCGCCCCCTAAGCTATGTCTAAGGATTGCAATCCCGCAGTGTTTTCAATCCCGCGGGATCCGCGCAGGATTTGAGCCAATCCTGCGGGATCCGTGCGGGATTGCTACAAACAGTTTTTAACGCATATATTTAAAACATAGTTACTTAACACGTTAATAAATTAAATAATAATTAAATTAATAAATAATTTTTAATGTTAAATGATAAACATTAACAGTTAACAATATTTTGATTGGCAAAATGACATTAAAACTTTTTAGCGTGTGTTAAGTGTATTTCGAGGTTTTACATCTTTGTTTTTCAATCTAAACCAATTTTTAAATAAATAATAAAAATGGAAAATATTGAATCTTAGGTAATATTATGTGCCTTACAATACATCACATAAGTTTAAAAATATGGTTTGCTTAGTGGCCAAGTTACCGGAATTTTTTTTTTTTTTTTTTTTAATCTAAATAAACGTTCCATAACACTGAGAAAAGCATTCCATTTCACAAAGTGAAGTGAATATACTCTGTAAAGTGTAGACTTGGCTCAGAACAAGATCTCGTAACTTTTTGTCACTGCACAAGCAGGAGACTTGGCCTTTTTTTGCGTGATTCATTATTATATCTCCTGATTTCCTGATTGATATTACAGTTGATTCAATGTTATTAAAAGAAACTACTCACCAACACATAAACTGTCAAGTATTTCAGATTTACCTATGTGGTGTAACGACATTTTTAGAGTGGAAATTATTATTTTTTAGTAAGAAAGGAGACTTTCTCGGTGAATGATTGCAGTGAATTCCTCATAGGTTGTATCTCCTGATTTCATTGCAAACACACAAAATTACACATGTGAGGAAGACGGCGGAGGCAGCCGTCGAAGTATGGTGTTCCTACAACACAATTCGTCAATACACCAGTGAAAATTTCATTATAACTTTTTTTACCTTTAGTCGAAATAATAACGAGGAGAAGAGGGATTAATCGAAAGCCTGAGCGGCACATGTAAGCAGGTGGCTTTCGTCAAAGAAACTCATTGAGGCAGTGGCCAAAACAACAATAAGTCAAAGGATATACAATTTCCTTTTGATAGCTGTTAAATAAATAGGTACGCGATCGTTAAAATTACGATATCATTAGTTTCATATCAACGAATAATCAAATTTTCAGCCGCAAATTAGGAAATTGTCACAATTACTTTATCTGCAAATACAGAAAATGGGAATAATGAAACCGTGAATAAAAAGCTGTAACCGTGTAGTTCAGATAACGTGTGCAACACGTAGTTAGAAAATCGTACAAACTACGCACCATAACTCAAATTACAGAAATGTGTACTCGAAACAAACGTAAGTTTTGATGAATACGTAAAAGTGTATTTATTTACTTACGAATGACGAAGGTTGACAAAAACAAACACTTGTTCACCTGAGTCAAATGCCAACTGCAAGGGTGCAAGCAAACAGTGCATTACATCCGACAGAGACCGAGTGGGGCAGTGAGTCACGCAGACTGACACAAGTTTCTGCCGGATTTTGCGGATCCGCTTAATTTTGTGCGGGATCCGCCAGACTGTCTAATGATGCGGGATCCCGCGGGATTGCTGGATTGCAATCCCTAGCTATGACCTCACATCCACAGTCAATGAAAGAATGAAAGTTTACATACGTTCAGTGAACCCCTCCAAGACATCGCCCCTCATTGTGTCTCGGTCCCAAAAAGCCCCGCATACCTCCCTTATGCCCACTTCCCAATGTCCGTAAGCCTGGCAACCCAAGACACCCTTTAGTTGTTGCTTATGTTTCACTAATTAAATGGATCTTTGTCCTGGTGGATCAACATTTACAGCCTCCTCCCACATCAAAGACACCCAACACTTCCTCTTTCATTTGTCTACTGTGCCCACACCTCTCACCTCTTCCCCCTGACTCTTTCTTAGTAACAATTGCTGTGACCTCCCTATACACCAACATTCCCCCATCATGGACTCAGGGCCATCGAACATTTTCTGGACCAGCACCCCCCCCCCCCTCCTGCCAACAGCCTCCCCACCAGATCCTTCCTCATCATGCTGGCCCAGCTGATACTTAGCAATTACTTTTTTTCATTTGAAGCAAAATAGTGGCACTGCCTTGGCATCCATGTGACTCCCTCATCTTCTTAGGCCACCTTTAACAGTCATTCTTGGATGGGGCCCACCATAAACCCCTTTTGGGGGTCAGATTCATTGATGAAATTTTCATGATATGGACCTATCCTACCCAGTTTCCTTAATAAACTCAATACCTCCAACACCCTGAATTTCACGTGGACCTATTTCCTTCCACACACAAGCTACTTTCTTGGATGTCGAGTTATCTCTCACGAATGGCCACATTAGCTCATCTGTCCGCATCAAACCTACCAACTTAAAACAGTATCTTCATTATGATAGCTACCATCCTCATCACATCAAACACTCCCTCCCCCCTAGCTTTGGAATTTGTAGGGGACACGCGTTCCAATTAGCAGGCCCTCACACAGTATTCCAGCAACCTCTTCCAGGCTCTGATATCCCACAATTACCCAACAGATTAAGTTCATAAACAATTTTCGTCTGCCAAATCACAACTTGCTCAACCTATCAGACATCCACAATCCTCTAAAACCAACCACAGCTCCATTTTGGTCACTCGACACTTTCCAGGCTTAGAATCCATCAACCGAGTCCTTCGACAAGGTTACAATTTCCTTTGAGCCTGTCCAGAAATGAGAACCCTCCTTCCAAAAATCCTCCCTCAACCTCCTAGAACCTGCTTCAGTAGACCTCTGAACCTCAACCAAATCTTAGTCCATAAACATGGGTCTCCCCGTATTACAAGACAGCCCCTAGGTTCTCTTCCTTGTTACAGATCCCACTGCAAATTATGCAACATGCACCCCGTCTCCATCACCTTCTCCAACCCTGTAACTGGGGAAAGCTTCCCCGTCACATGACTTGCCACGTGTGTATCTCCCCACCTTATATATAAACTCACCTGCCACCATTGCCCGGCCTCCTACATAGGTCTGACCCATGAATCCACTGGCCATCAGAATGAATGGACACGGACTAACGGTATTCACCAAGAACACTGACCAACCTGTATCATGTCACCACTCATAACACCAACAACTTCAATGCTTGCTTCGCGGTCCATGCCATCGGAATCCTCTCAGACAAAAGCAGCATCTCTGAACACAGGTGGTGGGATCTGGCTTATCAGTATAAATTGGGAAACAGGCAACCACTAGGACTTAAAATAGCACTACTATTCCTCTTTTTCTTCCACCCATTCCCCACACCCTACCCTTTCCCACAGAACCATCACTCACCAGCGCTAATTCTTTAGTACTTTGTAACTTCAAAATTGTTTCTTAATTTTCAAAAAAATTTAATATTTAAAAATTTTCAATATTTGTGTATATACATTAATGTTGTATATCCACATAAAAAATAAGACATATCACATTTCCGCGATCGGTTTATAAGATCAGGTTAATTATTTTTGGGTTTATACCTTTCAACTTCCATCCTCACTTTCCGCCTTGTTGTCTTTCCCCCACCATGAGCTGCTGGCTTGGGTGGCACACTCAGTTGGCTGCTGGCTTCCATCATGCAGCCACTTCATTCTATTGCTGAAGAAGGGCTGAAAACCTAAAAGTTTCATGCTCTTTGTGTGTACATGCTTTTTTTGTGTGTCTCGACGCCACAGGAATCTTCCTCTATAGAAAGCGGTGGTTTTTCTCCTAACCAAATATTTAATACATATCATACTGATGTATTTGAGTTTAATAAACTTCAACACCATTTGATCAATCAACATGAAAGTTGGCACATATAATTTTTTCATGAAGTTTTCTGACTGGGGGGGGGGGGGGGAAACAAAAAAAAAACAACACCTCGTCTCCTCCTTTACATCCTTTAATTTTTATACAAATCCATAGTTTTTATTGGATATCAATATAACATTTCACACATAAACGTAAAAAAATAATTCTGTCTACATTTGGTTTACAGTAACCCAATGTAATGCTGTAATGGATACCGGGCCGGCACTGGAAATTTTTTATTTTTAGCCCTACCAGTGCCCGGGTGACAGTGGGCAGATTCTGGACCGTGACAGTCCTCCAGCTGGTCACTGCCCCCCCCCCCTTTCCCCACATGCCCCATGGTACATTTGCCCCACTCCCCCCCCCCCTGCCAATCTACCCGCAGCCACCGGCCCTGAATGTATATTTGGTTTTGTAACATTCATAAATTAAGTTGATCGTGAGCCTTTCTGATACCTTTCCTGAAGCTGCTGCTAGGTTTATATACCATGTTTTGGTTGCCAATCTGTTTGCTATTATTACTGCAACAGATAACATTGGAGAGTTTACACATCCAAATAAAAACAATCAATCACTGCTGTTACTAACTTGTTATATTCTATAAGTTTGAGGTTGCTACTGGGATCAGATCATACATTAGAATTTTATTGAAGGCAGAATTAGAAAATCAATATCACATATGAAAATTGCATGTTATTCTTCAGGGTACAACACTTCTATCAAACATACTTTAAATTTGCAACCAAAAGCAGAATGAGCTTTGATTCTTTATGCATTCCTATTGTAGACTTTTGAACACGTAAGAAAATTTTCTGTCACCGAATTTAGATTTACGTTTTCTTTTTGCTGAAAACAAACATTTTAGTCAACGAATCTTTGCCAAAGCTATAGAAATAAACTTTCAACAACTACATTTTGAAACTTTCATGAGCAGTGCAACACATGCCAGTTGACTGTTAAATTGAGACTATCAGCTGCAAGGAAGAGAGGCTTCCCTATTTATAGTCTTGGCTAATCTTGAGCTGGATTGTTCCGGAACATTGATGTATCTTGGTGGGTAAATACTATTCTCTTGAGATTACAAAAATCCCATCTTCTCATGGTTCACTATTTTTAATCAGATTTACCTGTGACTTTCATATGTTATGATCTAATTTATTCTGAATCCTTCAGGTTATTACAAATTTTCTTGTAAGTTCACTTGTTTAAGAGTTATTAATTTCCAAAAGGCCATGAGGTAACAATGTCATCAAGCTTCACTATGTAAATTCCATTTTCTCCATTTAAATCTCAAATTTCTGTTGAACTCTTACATTATTGTTATTAAATAAATTTTTCTTTCTGATTTAAGTCTACTTTTATCTTCCTAGCTCGTTTATTTAAAAAATTAAAATTCTTTACTTTAGTAAAAAAGATAGAGTTTACTTATATACTCCAATTTTATTCAGGATGCATCTACCTATGCTGACAACAAACTGTGAAATAAAAATTTGGAATAACTCTTTTCATCTATGTCAATAAAAATGATATTGTTGCTAATTGCATCACTTGAGAATGTGAGAATGGCTGGACTGATTTTGCTATAAAAAAAAATAATGGAAAATTCAGGAATGCCGAGTTTATTCTACGACCAATCTGGTTCATAGTAGTCTGAATAAGGTATTCAGTGAAATAAAAAATGGAAAAGTTGCCCAGAAAATTGGAAAATTTCTGAAAACTGAAAATACTTTTTTATGGTCTGATTTGTCTTTCTTTCCTTAAAAAAATCATATTAGTCTGAATAAGATTTTTAGAGAAAGAAAATTTGGAAAGTTTCCCCAACAATTGGAAAATTTAGGAAAAGCTGAAAGCACTTTTTATATAGACCAATTTTGTTCATTGTTGTCCGAATAAGGTATTCAAAGGAAGAAAAACTGGAAAATTCAGGAAAAATTGAAGGACCTATTTGCCTGTTGTTTTTTTTTTTTTTTTTTTTTTTAATGTTCTTAATAGTCGAGATAAGGTGTTTAGAGAAAGAAAACTGTAAAAAGTTGCCTGGAAAAATTGTGAAAATTTAAATTATCTTTTTTATGAACCGATTTGGCTAATTTTTTTTTTTTTAATATTCATGATAGTACGAATAATGTTCTTAGAGAAAGAAAAATTTCCCAGAAAATCGGGAAATTCTGAAAAACTGAAAGTGCTCTTCTCTATGAACTAATATGGTTATTTTTTCCCCTTCTTTCCTTTTTTTTTTTTTTTTTTTAAAAAAAAATAAGTTTGTAATAGTTCAAATAAGGTTGTCAGGGAAAGAAAAATTGGAAAAGATGTCCAGAAAATTGGAAAATTCAGGAAAAAGTCCTTTTTTTTCTAAGGACAGATTTGCCTTTTTTTTTAATATTCATAATGGTTCGAATAAGGTTTTTTAGAGAAAAAAATTGGAAAAGTAGCCTAGGAAACTTGGAAAAATTAAAATACTTTTTGCTGTGGACCAGTTTTGATATTTTTAGAAGCCATTAAAGCCCTGGAACCAGATGGAACTATTATCTGGAAAGGAGATGAAGTAAGGGAAGAGACGAGGAAATGTTTAGACCATATGTACAATGGGAACGAAACAACAAGCAAAGAAAAGAGCAGTTCAGGAACGGGAAATCAAGGTGGAAGTATAGAATCCCCTCTGACATGGTCAGAAGTTGAAAAAACCCTGAAAAGTGTGGTCTAAGAAAAAGCACCAGTACTAGATGAAGTAAATGCAGATATGATGAAAGCAGCATGAATCTATGAACTTCACAGGGTATATAGAGTAATGAACACCATCTGGAAAGAAGTAAAAGTCCCCTCTGACTGGACAAAGGGGATCGTAGAGCCAATATCTAAAAAGGGTAGCCGAAGAATAACTCTTCTTTCCTATGGCATCAAGATAATGGAGAAGATTAAAAGAAGGTAGGCTAAGGAAAGTCATTGAACTGCAGCTTGAAGAAGAGCAGTATGGATTCAGATCAACAACAGATATCATCTTCACTGCTTGGATAATCATGGAAAAACAATGGGAGAGGGGAAAAGTTGTCATCTTTACTTTCTTAGATATTGAAAAGCCTATGACAGCATACCTATAGATAAACTTTGGGAATGTCTGTCAAAAGGTACCAACAGACTTTATCACAAAAGTTAGAATGCTTTATGAGATATGCCAAAGCTGCATTCAAATTGGAGAATCCTATTCCAACTATTTGTGACTACCAAAGGTGTTCAGCAAGGTAGTGCATTATCACTGCTGTTGTTCATCGTTGTAATGTACGAAATTATGAAGAGAGTGAAACAGTAACTTGACCCCAACGACTTTAAATCATTTGCATTTGGAGATGATGTGATTTGGGGATATACAGAAGTAGTAGTACAACAGAAACTGAACATCTGGAATAAGAATTTTAAGGAATTAGGCCTTAAAATAAGCCACACAAAAACAGTGGTAATGGCTGTCAACAGACAGAATATGAAGCCTGTTATTTATCTGGAGGGTGAAAAATTGAATCAGTTGGATAATTTTCAGTATCTTTGCAGTAAAGTGACCTCTGACAATCGATCCCAGCATGAAATTACAAATAGAGTACAAAAAGGAGCTCAGTTTTATCATCAATTTAGGCACCTTCTGTGGACAATCATATCCCAATTACAGCCAAAATGTTACTTTTTTACTTACCCTTCATTTATACAGCCTATATTATATATAACTAGCATTTTCCCGCTGCTTTGCATGTGCAGATCTTAGCGTATGTAGAAATGCGGGCAGTCTGCCTCTTTCTTCACCCATCGAAAACTGGTACCTTTTGAAATTTGGAGTAACTGCTTCCAAAAAATGTTTTCACGTTTTCTACTTTCCTTTTTCAGGAAAATTGCCACATATTAAATTAATAATGCTGAAATATGAGACTTTACGCAACCACAAAATGTTGCCAGCACTATAAAAATAACACAAAAATTATCGGTGCAGGAATCATATCAACATCAACTGTCTCGTTTTGTCATAGAGATCTTGGTTAGGTTGAAATTCAGCCTGGACCATGAGAAAAATATTTACAAGTAATTCGTTCTGTGGCATCCATCTCGGAAATTGGGTATTTTTTTACAACGTAAGCAATGGATTGTCTCCGACCGCTTTTATCGATTCTAAGATGGTAATTGTTGTGCTTCATCTCCGACAAATATTTTCTATTTATTAATATTGTGCGACTTTTTACAACGGAAGTGGAAATGGCAAGAAAATATTACAACAAAGGATTTAACCAACATTTCAAGATATATGTGATTATTGTAGGCCATTTCTTCCATGTTTGCCTGTTAAATTAATATATATTCTTTAATAATTATGCCAATACAACTGTTGTTGATATTTTATTTAACGGACGTGTTTTGCCTCTCGTCGAGGTATCTTCAGCGTACAATGTTTTTTTCTGTAATCATATATATTATTTCTATAAGGTATTTTTTTGTCACAAGCCTGTATCTTCCTTCTTACTTAACCGAAATCAATGAATGAGGTGTCATTTTAAAGCTTATGGTCGCCACTTCGGTCACATCATATTTTAAGGAATGAAGTTTTCGGAATTCGACCCTTAAAGGGCAAAAATGTCAATATTTCTAAAATGCTGTTTTCTGTGTTAGGAGTCACTTATCTCCCTTGATACCTAACTGTAATCGTTTAATGAAGTATCATTTTAAAGATTAAGATTTCCGCTTTAGTGACGTCATATATTAAGACAGAAAATTTTCGAAATTCGACCCTTAAAGGGCAAAAGTATCAATATTTTTGCAATGCGGTTTTGTGTTACGAGCGATTTATCTCCCTTAATATCTTACCGATATAGATAAATGAGGTATCATATTAAAGAATAAGGTCTCCGCCGTGGTAACATTATATTTTAAGAAAGGAACTTTTCGTAATTCGACCCATAAAGGGCAAAAATGTTAATTTTTCTAAAATGCTTTTTTTTGTCTCTCGAGCCATTTATCTCCCTGGATATCTAACCGAAATCGATAAATGAGGTAGGATTATGAGGAGCAATGTCTCAGTTTTGTAAAATCATATTTTATGAAAGAATGTTTTTGGAATTCAACCACTAAAGAGAAAAAGAATAAATTTTTTTATAACGCATTTTTGTGTCGCGAGCGATTTATCTACCTTAATACCTAATGGATGTACATAAATGAGATATCATATTAAAGACTAAGGTTTCCGCCGTGGTAACATTATATTCTAAGGAAGGAATTTTTCGTAATTTGACCCTTAAACGGTAAAAATATCAATATTTTTAAAATACGTTTTATGTCTTTCGAGCCTTTTATCTCCCTGGTTTTTTTAACCAAAATCGATAAATGCAGTAGGAGTATGAAGAGTAATGACTCAGCTTTGGTGACATCATATTCAACCTCACTTCTCACATCATTTTTTTCGTGAAAATTTCGCACGGGTCGTCTAGTATGTGATATTTTAACAATGTTTTTTTATATATAACGAAATTTTTCTTATATATAGGAAGCATAAAAATTACTTATATTTACATATGTTTGAATTGTCAAGCAGAACATATAATTATACCTTGTAATAAGGTAATAAGGTAGGATTTATATTATCACTTAAATTTTATATTTCTGAATTAAGGTGTGGTTGTTGGTCGCCTGTGACCGCAACCAGCATTCTGGGCGTTGCTCTCATATTTTGGCATTTTTAATTTAATTTGTGGTGACTTTTCTGAAAAAGGAGAGTGCAAAATGTGAAGAGGACATTATAACGAAGCTGTTAATACAAAATTCAAATGGTTAATACCAGTAACAGGCAGCCCCCTGCTCCTCAGAAAAGCTTAACCCTTTTTTGTTTTATCAAATTTTAATGCAGAGAAACAAAAAAATATAAATTTAATTTAAATTTTATTATTATTATTATTACCTGAGATTCGGTTTTCATACTGATGTTCGAAAGTTCTTTTTTATTTTAATACAATATAATATATGAAATTTAAGAAACTACATGAAACATTATCACTAACGGTCCAATATGGGGCGTACCGAGAATCAATTATCCTTCAGATCAAAAATTTCCGTAGAACATACCTCTTGATAAAAAGTGTGTATTAAAGGAAAAAGAAATAGGCCTTAGATATACCGCAACATGAAAGTTACTGCCTGTGATAATGATGGCGGTAAAGTCGGCCCCCAACAATAGCATTTTCAGCAACAAATGTATTAAGATCACTGGTGAAATTTCGTAATTCAATATGAATACATTCATACGCCGTGAGTAATAACATGTAATTTTTTCTTAATAAGTTCTATTCAACTGCCCACATTTCGAGCCATTTTCTTTAACCTTTCCTTGAAACTGAAGTATTTAGATTGAAATGTACCCTGGACCAGAAACAAATTTCGCCAAAGCCGTCAGGAAATACACTCTGGACATGCAAAATAGGTGTTCTGTTTTCAGGAGTAACTTACTTCACGATACACCTCTTCACTAACATGGTGTTCCTTAAAACAGCTTATTAATTACTAACAATAACTGAATTTTGTGAGTGGAGACTCCTGTGAAGAATTCACTGCAGTGATTGAATTCCTCATGCCTTATGTTTCTGGGAGAACATTTTGGGTCAAGCTGCATTTCAACCTATTCACAACTTTATTGATATTGCCGTTGCAAAATCAAACACTGCAGATACACCTAAACACATTAAATGTTTCACTAACTACAATTTGGGTGATGACAACATTATCTATTTTAGGATTCCAAATATAACAGCATAAATTATAACAATTAGTTTCTTAATACACTTTCATTTTCAAATACAACAGGGCTAAAAAATACGTAATAATAAATCCAACATATCGTAATGTAAAGGTAGCGGTTGCGTTTAAGTTGAAATGCAGCCTGGATTTCACAATCAAATTGCAGTGAAAAATAACCCTTTAATATACATATTAAACATAAAGTTAGTTACCGTAAATATCACAATTCTTTTATTCTTATTGAAGATTTAATATATTGTATAGTATTTCCGAAAAGTGAGCAACTATAACCAAAGACAAATACAATGTAAACAATTCAAAGATTAGTATATTCATCTTTGGTAAAACTCTTAAACACATAATTTTTACAGTAAATTAGATATTGATCATTATCATTATGTTTGATTAAGGTATTCTGTTTATTACTGCATTCCAGAAAACTAAAAAACTAAATATTCGAAGTCAAAATATTAAACAGAATCATTAGCTAAGCTGTGTGAATTTTCCTCAATTTATGCTGAAAGTGCATAATTATCTGTGTTCAACTATTTTCCACATAAAAAGGCTTTTAATTGCATGATCCTTCCCTATCGTAGGTACGTTGCGAAGGGATGGATGGGTTGTAGTTGGTGTAAGAAGTGGTTTCACTGGGCATGTGGGGAAGAGGAAACGGGGGAAATAAGTCATTAGCTATTTCCCCAGATTTTCATTCAGATCTTTAGCTCTAAACAATTGAAAACCCCATCAAAATTGCTGCGGTAGCTTTAGCACGGTACCTGTTCAAATAAAGGGACACATGTAGCTTCCTTACAGATTTATAATAGTATAGATAAAAAATGTCACTTATTGTTGTTATACTCTTACCACCAACTTACAATTTAACGTTAGACGTTTCCAGGAGCTGAGTTTGAACTCTCCCCTCTGGCTACTACTTAAAATTGTGTTCTTTTGTTGTTTTAACATTTAACCGATTCAGTTTGTTTGGCTAATGTTTCTTTTACTAATACACATTGGAGTTTATATACACGTGTACATTGTACTAGCATGAGGAATATGCGAGAGTCCAACATTGCACAGGTGTTTTACAGTTTTATAATTTTACTGCAACATTTCAGTTTTCACTGAAGCACTGCAGTATTACGATGTTGTTTTACTGCAATATGGAGTTTATTCTTAAATTGCTCATCGTTCCATTGGAACCTTAATAAAGAACATTGTCATTGACTTATCTTCTTTACAAATTTTATTACAGAAATATTTCAGTCCTTTTTACATTATTATGTTATTTATGTGCTATACTAAATCGTGGAACATTTTCCATTTATTATGGTACATTCACACCCCTAGTACCACATTTTTTGAAATTTGTTAAAATTGGTGCTGGTGGTTTTACTGAAATATTCCTGTTATTCTTAGAGTATCCCATTATTTAGTTAGTTGCAGTTAACCCAGTTTGCACATATCTGTGTGCGTTCTGCCTCAGGCCTGTAGTAGGCCTCAGTTCCATTTTAACAATGGTAGTATTACTGAATTTAACAATTATGCATTTGATTTGTTTTTGCAATAGTGACCTCTGGTATTACAATCGACTTGTCCCCTATAAGGCCTTATCCATTGTTATGTTACAAAAATTTATCTACATCTTCTATATCATGTGATTATACCAGTGGGTAATGGTTCTGGATTACTGGATAATAACAATTGCTTATAAGTAACATTAACTTAATTTTATGTTCTAAGCCACTACAGTCCTGAACCAGTTCGCATTTGCAGCATCCCGACTTACCATTAATATTGAAATTAACTCCAAAATATTGTCATGGTTCATTGTGTATTTGTGCAAAAGTCAATGATATATTCAGGGCCGGATTAAGACAGCACGAGGCCCGTAACAAATGTAAGAAGAGGCCCTTGATTTTTGCCGTCCAGGAGAAAATTTTAAAGCTAAAAAAAAAAAATACGTCGCCCATCTAGCCTAGGTGCGGGGCTCCCCTAGAAGGCGCGAGGCCCATAGCATTTGCTACCTCCTGCTACGTGGTTAATCCGGTACTGGATATATTCCCTACACATTACAAACAAGTTACAACATTTCCCTCTTTTGTTTTGGCCACGGTAGAAGTGTTTGTTTTGTTTTGTTTTTTGTAAATGGTATGCTGACGTTTGATCATTCTGCCATGCGAGTGTTCTGGCACAGGCATGTAGTAGGCCCCAGTTCTGGTTTAATAATGGTAGTATTACTTAATTTAACAGTTATGCATTTCATTTGTTTTTGGAATAATCACCTCTGGTATTATAATCCACTTATCCCCTATAAGGTCTTATCTGTTGTTATGTTACAAAAATTTATCTACATACTAATCTAACTCTGGCTTCCTGAAGTTTCTGTAGAATACTGTTTACTCTTATCCGTATCTGTCGAGAGCTGCTCATCAAACTGCGATTTTGCATTCATCAGCTATGTTTTTGTAGACTAAATTATTTTAAAATCTTTAATTATCATCTAAACTCTTAGAATTATTGCTAGCAAGTAGAATTATTTAAGATTGCACCATAAATAACCGTTTTTAAATTTTGCGTCATTGTTGTTAACGTTATTGCTAGTTATTGCACGTTTTATTGAATTAAACTTAGCATACATAAGCTTGATAGATAGATTACTATAATACTATAGCATAGGTAAAAATAGTAGTTTAAGTTATTTTGTAGTGTTAAATTTCTTATATACCGTAAAAAATAGTTCAAATCACTAGTTTGAATTTCGATTGTTAAAGCTTTCTGTATTGTCCTATATTAAGGCTTTATTAGGTTCAAAATAACACAGTTTCTTAATTAATTAGTTCCGGAATAGTAATAAAATCAACTGAAAATAATAAATAATAAACATAAGTATTCATATATAGCATTTAGTTACTCACATAGGTTACCATAGGTTACATCATCGTTAAGTTCGACTATCGATATCGAAATCAAGTTTACGATAACAAAAAGGTACGTTCTAATAATTAACCTGTTCTGTCTGAAATTTAATAGTGTTTAATTGCCATCATATATATATATATATATATAAATTTCCTACCTTTCTTTTTTTTTTTAAACTTTCATAAGTAACAAAATAGTTGTTATCCACATTAGCACTAAATAGTATCGACCTACCATCTTAAGTTTGTTTCGAAATCCATTAGCTTAAGTTTTATTCATTGGTTCTTAAGTATTTTAATTACCTAGTCGTTTTTCATAAAACTTCAATCAAATTAAATATATATAACAATTCAACAGTTAGTCGAGTATAGCGCCTATCATATTTAGTAAAAAAAAACGTTAAAAATATAGTATAAACTTTATAAGACTACTTTATCAAATAAATTTAAGGTTTGTTTAGAAG